>CAHIKZ030005637.1:1105000-1314256 GCA_903632075.3 Acanthosepion pharaonis | reverse complement strand
TTTAATTGATTTTTGAACTAAGTTTGATTTTTTTGTTTACAAACTCGGCAGAAATGTCCGATAAATCGAATTTTTAATTTTTTTTATTCAAGAAAAACGAATTTTTTTAAAAAAATTTAAAAATTTATAGGAAGGATTTAAAATCTGGAAAAATATTCAAAAATACTTTGGTCTTCCTTATTAATTTTAACATAAACATTTACATGTTAAAATTTTTTAGCCATTTGGGGACCTTTTTTCTCCAGGGTATACCACTTTTTTACCGTTACCTGGGACAAGCCTAAAATCATTCAACATGACGTCCATAGCTTGTTGAAAAATGGCTGGTGCCACTTTAATACCAAAAGGAAGCCTGTTGTAATTTGAATAACCCCTCTATGTGTTTATCACTAGTAACTTCGAACATTCCTCTTCGACGGGAATTTGGAGATGGGCATCTGATAAGTCGATTTTTGAAAATATAACTCCACCATTTAGCTTGTTAAAATCTCCTCCGACTCGGTAACGGGTAATGGTAGTCATAATTACCGAGTTCAACCCTGTCGAAAAATCGACGAAGACTCTGATTTGGTTTGATTTCTTTTTTATGCACACAATCGGCGCAGCCCTTGAATTAGATTCTACTTTCGAAATAATTCCATTTTTCCAACCTATCAAGTTCTTCGTTAATTTTCTCTACACTTGCGAAAGGCACGTTACGTTTCTTTTAAAAATTGGCATAGTATTTTCCTTTAATTCAAATTTGGCTTCAAACTTGTTACATCTTCCAAGACCAAGTGAAGGTTTCGGAAACTTTTTTAATTCCTCTTAATGTCCTGTCTTGTTTGCGTATTACTTTCTACTTTTCTGCAGAATGAGTTTAACGGTTTATCCCACAATTCGAATGTTTCAATAAAATCTGTACCCATCAAGTTTTCCATTTTTCAAAATGAAAACTTTTTTTTTTTTAACTATCCTGTTCAATTTCATGCAAGTACAACCTCGCCTTCGAAGTTAATTTCCTTTCCAGTTACCGTTCGAGCGCATTTCGTTGACTTCATTATTGTAGGGCCTTTTTAAAATTTTTCCATGTTTTATAGTTCATTATTGTTAAATCTGAACCCGAAATCGAGTTGAAATTTGATATTCTTTTTTAAATATTTCAGTCGTCACATACTTCCTCAAATCACTATCTGATTTGATATTTGAATTTGTTTGTCTAATTCGGCTATTGACTTTTTCGTTTTACAACACGACCCTTTGTGACCATTCTTGTATATACACGAAACATTTTTTATTTCTATATGGGCAATTTACCTCCCAGTGTCTTTCGTTGCACCGTCTACAATTATATGGTGGAACCTTTTTTTTCCTCGTTCTTTTCATTTAATTTTCTTGTCTATTTTAAAATACGCCGAATTTTTTACTCCAATTTTTTTCTGATGGGTAATTTGACTGTTTTTTAATTTTTTAATGTAAACAATGCCAGCTTCTTCGATTTTTTGAGACTCTTTCTTTAAAACTTACGGCCCGCTGACACTCCTCTGCTAACTTTTGCAGGGGTAAGGTTTTATTCAGATTCGAGTTTAGCCAAACTCTACGTCTTATTTCGGCACTCTTACTGGATACCAGTCCTGAGCAAAATTAAACACTTGAATTCTTCAACCGTAATCTCTGCCAATCTGAAATTGTCACAATGTCTATTCACTATAGATGCATATGTTAAGTAATCCTGATCGTCGGATGTAGCGACATTCATGCATAACCATCGCTTATGCCAAAGCGACATATTTGCTCCAAACAACTCCTTTAGCAATTTCACTGTTTCGAGAATTCCAATTCATTTGTTCTTCTCGGTAGAATAAAATCTACAAATTTGCTATGTTCCGCTGTACCTAGCTTTCTTAGTAATAGACTGACTTTTCTTGAATTCGACCAGTTTTCACAGTCTGTGTAGAAAATATCTTCATATCGTTTTAAAGTACGCTTCAAACGTTTTTCCTTCGTCTGGTACATAGTTGAAAGTTTCAGCGCATTAAATATGATGTTATTAGAATATGAAGAATTTCCCTCATTTGCCTGATTGTTGTTTAATTTCTCCAGTGTTAACTTTTGAATTTCTAAAACCTTGATCTGCATTTCTTCCTATTTTCCCAGTCTTTCCTCTTGCTTTTCTTGGTATTTTTGCTGTCTTTCCTTTTGCTGTCTTTCCTCTTGCTTTCTTGATATTTTTTGTCAGGTCCAGCAAAGTACCATTTTCTGAAATTTGGTAACCCAAGAATTTTAATTCTTTGCAATTAAATATACACTTATCTTCATTTATCATCATCCCTGCCTTCCTCAACTTATCCATTACAAAGTTTTTATTAGTTTTTTTGTTTCAGTTCTTCTTCAGTGGCCACACCTAAACATATATCATCTTGATAAATTATCATATTTTCTACTCTACCTGCTAATAAATTTTCCATAGCTTTTTGAAAAATCAAGCTGGCTGTCCTAATTCCAAATGGTAAGTGGGACCATCTAAGTAAGCCTATGAGGGAGTTGTGATTTCCTTAAATTCATAATCTATTTGAATTTGGTTTACTCATTTTTTAAACCAATTTTTGTAAAATATTATTTCCTGCCAGAGAATATAATATGTTTTCTATGTTTGGAATAGTGTAGGAAGCTGAACAAATCTTATGATTTATGACTACTTTGTAATCTCTTCAAATTCTAAAATCACCATTAGGCTTTCTTAAAACCACAATAGTTGATGTCTGTTTGTTGCCTTCAGTTTCTACATATTGAAGAATGTCTTCTTACACCATTTTCTGCAGCTTATCAACTACCATTGGCTTTATATGATTGGGAAGTCTATGGCTTTCAAAATATGATGGATTGATATTTCTTTTTAACTTAAGGCTCACTTTATAGTTTTTAATATCCCAGTTTCAGGACTTACCTATTCATAGCATTAAGTAAACATGTGCTATTAATATTTATTAAATCAGTTCCTACTAAACTGACTTTTTATACAGTCTACAACCATAATAGTAATGGTTTCAAATCTATTTTTCATTTCAAAAGTACCTTGAAAGGAACCTAATATTTTTATACACGTTTCATCAAACTGTCTTAATCTTACTAAGCTTTTTCTTTAATTTTGGTTCCAATAATTGTTTCCAAAAAATCCTTTGAAATAAAGGTCACTTCACTTCCAGCGTCAACTTGCATTTTAAAGTCTACACTGTTTAATTTAACATTTGTGAAGGTGTTCTTTTTGTTTTTTCTTTCTATTGAAAAAACGTTTGTTTGACTTTTTATATAGTCATGTATTATTTTGACAGTTTTTACATTGGTATCTCGCCAACTACATAGAACTTGAAAGTGATTTTTCTTTTTGTACTTATTACATGTCTATCCCAATGCTGGACATTTCTCTCTCTTTGATTTATGTTTATAGTTGCAATATCTGCATTTTATCTTTGTTCTTTTTATTGCATATGTGTCCATAAGCTCAAGTTGGTTTTTATTTGTATTAAACTTTTCAATTAACTCCTTTTGTTGTATGAAGTCAATTCAAGCTTCTAAAATCATTTAGTTTGTCTGTAACCATTCTAAAATTTTTTACCTAAGAGTTGTTGTACAGTCCTTCTACCAAACAGATTTGAATTAATTCTTCCTCTGTGTTTATTCCTTGTTGTCTTAGTTCATGAAATTCAAAATATCTGCTAGTATTTCTTAACCTTCTTAGATATTTCCTTATAGGCTCCCCAAATTCTTGTTCCAATGTTAAGAATTTGGTTTGTTCAGCTATGATCAATCTTTTGTTTGGTTGAATATTTCTCAATATTATTTCTTTGACTTCTTTAAATATCAAGTTTTCAATTTCAACCGAGTAAGTCATTAACAAAATCTGCCTAATGGCTTTGCGTCACATAGTGGTCAAAAATAGATCCATGATTTCTTTCTGTTTTTCAGGTGTTTGGTCATCTCGTAACTTCTTTATTCTGGCACATGCCTCAAAGCATTTTATCCAAATCTATACATTTTCAGGTTATTTTCTATATTCAACAGAGCTCCGTCAGGTGATGCCATTTTGTTATGATGATTAAACTTAATAGATATAGTTATCCTTAGTACACTGACTCCAAGTTGCCCGTAAGCTATCGTTATAGCTCTCTTTATTAGCTAAACCAATTCCATTACATCCTTTTTTCCTCACTAAAGTCTTCTTGTTCTCTTCCACTCCCAGTAACCTCTTGTGTTTTAGTGACATTATGGCCTTGCTCAGGGTGAAATGATTTAAAAATAAATAAAAAGTTTATTTGGCTTATTAAGTAAAAATAAAAGACATTTTTTTAATTATTAACATTAACTTTATTGAACAACATTTTTACGATTTTCTAACACTATCTTCTGCTATCTTTCAGCCAACTTCATAATTCCATCCACTTTTTAATTTTCTTTCTGAGAATACAAGGTTTGCATATAGTATCCTTTTATAGTCCCAGTAAACAGAAATAGGTTTCTCAAAGAGGAGAGTAACGAAACAAGGGGAGACCACTCTTGATTATTCATAACAATGCTTATATGTTAAAAATTTGTGTTTATAGGCAAAAAAATATTTATGTGTTTATAGGTTAATAATGTGTTTATAGGTAAAAATATTTATGTGTTTAGAGTAAAAAATATTTATGTGCTTATAGGTAAAAATACAAGTGAAAGTCAAAAATTATCCGCCCTCTTGTCTAAACATATGTTATGATGAAAGTGAGGATAATTTTTGATTTACCTTCATATTTATGTTTACAAATAAAAATATTATGACTTTGTAGGTAAGAAATTGTGTTAAAAGGTAAAAATATTTACGTTTTTAGGTAAAAAATATTTACATATTTATAGGTAATGAAATATTTTTCTTTATAGGAAACAATATCTGCATTTATAGGAAAAAATATTCATGTGTTTATAGCTGAAAAGGAAATATTTATGTATTTATAAGTAAAAAAATATGCATGTTTTTCAAGTAAAAATGTTTATAGATAATATAAGGTCAATAGTTATGTACTGATCATATTTTTTTGTACAGAGTTATAATTATGGGGCACTCAGTGAGGATCAAACTTATAAATTCATAATAATGATTTATGGTCTGCTGCTTCTGCTATGTATTTAGAGATCCTTGATAAAATACAAAGAAGAATTTGGAATGTTATCTGTCCTCACCTGACATCTCGGCTTTAGTCATTTTCCCACTGCCAGAATGTAACTTCCCTGTGTCTTTTCTATAAATATCTTCATGGTAATTGTTCTGATGAGCTTTCCTCTTTGGTACCCAGACTTTATGAATTTAAGCACAATACTAGATTGGTGACATGGTATCATCTTATTACAGCTGAAATAGCTAGAGGTAACCATAAGTTCTATGCTAACAATCATTTCTCTCACACTTCTTGCTGTTCAGCCAAACATTTACACAAGCTCATTAGGTAGGTTATGTGCTGCTTTCCTTTATTCCTCTTGTCTTCAATATGTCCTGTGAGTGTCAGATTTTCCAAGCCCTCTTTCCTCTTTATGTACCCTAGAAATTTCAACTGACTTTTTCTGATGCTATGCATATGGGTCCTTTTTGTTTCCATTTCCTCTAAAACTTTGTTGTTAATCACAGGTTCAGTCCATGGTATTCTCAGCATCCTTCTGTAGAACCACATATTTTTTGCCTCAAGTCGCTTCTTCGTCCAGCATTCACTGCCATATAGGAGAACTGATATTACATAACAGTTCAATATACTTTTTTTATTATTTAATGAAATTTTCAAGTTTCTTAGTACTTTGTTTAGCTTTTGGAAGGCTTCTTTCATGATTACAATGTGCCTTCAGATTTCAGTGTTGTTTTTTCATCTTCTATTAAGACACTTCATAAATATTTAAACTTTTGTTCTTATTTGATTTTGGTATTCCCAATTTGTAGTTCTTATGTTAGGTGGTTCCTTTTGCTAACACCCATTATGCACCCGAAAAACTTAAATTCGGTTGTGCACTCTCGGAATATGCAAATTTGTAAACAATAACTATTACTACTAATATTTCAAGGCTCTTCCCTTCCCTGAATTGAGCACTGTCAGTCACTGGTGTGTTTATTCACAGAGGAAATATTTAAAAATTTGCCTTTCTTTCAACTGTGTGCAGACGGCTTAGGGGGAAAATCTTTGACTGTTGCCAAATCAGTTGGGTTTCAATCCCAGCCAGAAGCAATCAGATGTCTAGCCACACTGATACATTCTATCTTAATACAATTTATGTTTAGTCCTTTCTTTTTGCTTTCCCTTACTACCTTCTGTAGTTTCCTTTTTGCATCTGTTATCAAGCCTGTGTCATTTGCATATCTAATGTTGTTAAGATTGTGGTCACCAATAATGAATCCTAGTAGGACTTTTAATTCTCTCAGGATTGTTTCATTGAAAAGGTCTGTTGGGAAGACACTTCCTTTCTAATTTTGTGTATTTACTGAATTCAATTTCTATCCATATGCAGGCAGTTTTCTCCCAGTATCAGTTCTGGATTATTCTAATATCCTTCTCAAATAAATCAAGCTTACCTAGCAGTTCAAATAGTTCTTTGTGATGTACTTTGTCAAATGCTTTTGCATAATCTATAAAACACAGGTAGATATCCTTTTGCATTTGTATTACTCTTTCTGATATCATTCTAGCATAAATCTCACATTTTTAATCATGATTGAACTTTTAAATTAATTCATTTTCTACCCATATGCACGCAGTTTGCTCCCAGTATAAGTTCTGGATTATTCTAATATTCTTCACAAATAAATCAAGCTTCCCTAGCAGTTCAAACAGTTCTTTGGGATGTAATTTATCAAACGCTTTTGCATAATCTATAAAAATAAAATATATTGTAGGGACATTATTTACAATATTTACATTATTCGGACTATTGTCCTCATCTTTGTCGCCATATTTATTACAACATTTCGGCTGTTGTAAGCTAAGGCCTTCTTCAGGTGTTTGGAATGTCAAACTGAACCCTTTATTTCACTCACTGGGGTAGACTGTTCTAGTTCCACGTGCCATGTCTAATGGATGTCAGTTATCACTTATAGAACTAGTAATAAGGAGTGCCAGAGAAAAATGATAATTACAACAAAAATTGCAATATGAGCTCTGGTAAAAACATGGAATGATAAAAGCAAAAATTGCAATATGAGCACTGGTAAAAAAATGAGGCTGAAGACATTAGATTTATAATACCCAGATGTCCACAAGGATAAAGACGTTAGTTAGGTCCAGTGACAGGACCTAAAGAGTGTGAGTTCAATACCTGATTAAGGTGGTGGAGAACTTGGAGAGGGAACCTAAAGAGTGTGAGTTCAATACCTGATTAAGGTGGTGGAGAACTTGGAGAGGGAACCTAAAGAGTGTGAGTTCAATACCTGATTAAGGTGGTGGAGAACTTGGAGAGGGAATTAAGCAGGATAACTGATAACTGACATGCATTAGTCATGGCACGTGGAACTAGAACAGTCTACCCCAAAAGTGAGCAAAATAAAGGGTTCACTTCGATATTCCAAACAGCTGAAGAAGGCTGGAACATACAACGGCTGAAATGTTGTAATAAATATGGCGACAATAGTCCAAATAATGTA
This sequence comes from Acanthosepion pharaonis, assembly GCA_903632075.3. Classification (NCBI taxonomy): domain Eukaryota; kingdom Metazoa; phylum Mollusca; class Cephalopoda; order Sepiida; family Sepiidae; genus Acanthosepion; species Acanthosepion pharaonis. The sequence continues at coordinate 1,306,626 of CAHIKZ030005637.1, read as the reverse complement.
AATAGTGTATATAATACCTTATCTGAGGGTCATTATTATCATTAAATAAAAGTATAAAATAATAATAATAATAATAATAATGAATATAATAAATAAAAATAAATATATAAAAAGGAGAGTTCATTTTTACTTTAAATTGGCATCTATCACTACTAATTAACTCCACTAATTTGGTGGGATGTGATGTAGGAACATTATTATTTTATATTTTTATTTATTAATAATAATAATATCCCTACATCATCCTTTTGCATTTGTATTACTCTTTATGATATCATGCTGAGCATAAATATTGCATTACTTGTTCCAGTGTCTTTAACAAAACCACACTGTTCTTTTCCTATTTTGGGTCTAATTCTGATGTGTGCTCTATTCATTAGATTTCAGATAATAAGTTTTGTTATGTTGCATATTAGGCTGATTATCAATAGAATTTGCATTTGTTTGAACCTAGCTTCTTAGGAAGTTCTATGAAAAAGGATCTACTTAGGTTTTCCAGTATATTACCACTGTCATATTATTATGTTTATATAATTTTGTCAATGCCGAAATCATCTGAATCTGCCTAATTTTTAGTGTTCTTTAGAGTTAAAAGCCATATTTCTTTTCAAACAAAAACATATCTTAATATTTTCTCCAATTTTCCCTATTATTTGAATTGTAATTCAACATTCAATAACCCTCATCCTGTGAAGAAATCTGAAGGTGAAGCAGTTTATTACTTTGGTGCTTGAGAATTAAGAAAAAGTTACTTATAAATCGATGATGATATGATTAAAAAAAACCATTAACTGGATATGTTTTATTACACAGGTAAAAACAAGTATTTTGTATGCTTGTTTCTTAATAGGAAGTCTTTTCCCACTTGGAAAACTGACGCAAAACAGTCTTCCTACTCTTATTTCCAGGCACTTAGTTTTGTTCCTTAGCAAGATAGGTTTTAAAACTATCAAGAGTTTTTCTGCTATACCTTATTATTATCTCTACTTTTACTTTATTGATAACATCGGACTATACACAATCAAAGGGAGATAACTGAAGCTGGAATGCTTTTCACATGCATTACTTGAGAAATATTTTTGCATGAAATTAATAAACTGAATCAGCTTTCAGAAAATAATTATCATTTGTTTTTATAATGTTTATCATTGCCTTTCAATAAAATCTTATTACCACATGATTTTGGAAAAATTTTTAAAAGCTTATCATCTATTTTGTAAAGCATTAGAACTACTTAGCTCATTTTTTCTTATATGAGTTTGAAAACTCCAGTAAAAACCAGACATTTCTATGTAACTAAATGTTATTTAATTTAATTATGAGGTATCTAGACTGATGGTTTCCTTTTCCTTGAGTTTATAATATCCTGAAATTTTCTTTTTGCTAATTTTATTTTAAAACAAATGCGAATTAAGATTGTTGATGAAAATGGGCTCAGTGACTAAAAAATGAAAACACAAGACTAATGTGATATGAAATAAAATATAACACTTACAGGTTAATAACCTTTAAGTCCACCAACTATGCAGTCTGCTTACAGACAGATGGTTGGTAGGACTTAATGTAAACAGATTCCAACACTTTAAAGTGAAACTTGAAATAAACTTTGCTGAGAATTGAGAACATCAACTGATTTAGCTGTCTTTTTCATTAATTGCTGTTGTATTTCAATATTACCATTCTACCAGATTATATTCTTTTGTTACTTGTCTTTTTTGTTATAATTTTTTTGTTTTAATATGTACGTTTTTATCATACTAATAAAGTTTTTTACCCTTGCAAGAATATTTCAAAAGTGAATTAAAAATATTTTAATATTTTTTACTGATTTTTAAAAACAATTTAAATTTGTTTAAATTTTCTGATTACTTGTTCTATTCAAAAATTAATTGCTAAAATAGCCGTCACATCAGATTTTAAATTTCTAATTACTAGAAGTTTTAAAAACTTTCAATATACAAAAACTTATATTTCTTAAAATGGCTTTGTACAAAGTCTCCTAGCAACACGTTCAGTTATTTTTAATAACTTGCCAGCCAGCATGTTTATGTGTGCATTCATAGTTTGTTAATTTGTTTAGTATTTACTTAATTTATTTACTTATTTATTGATTTGGATTAATTTATTATATTTATTTATTTATTTAAAAAAATATTTTTTATTTACACACACACTATCCCTGATATTGAGCACTTTAACTTATAAATATAACATACCTCAAAACTATATTTTTATATATATATATTTATATATATATATATATATATATATATATATATATATAAAGTAGACACTGAGGTCAATAGCAGATAGCAGATAGTGACCGTTTGTTTCATGCTTGAATGCAATCTTCAGGCCATGTGTGTAATTGGGCTGGAAAAGGGGTCAGTTCCTTGTACTGCTCCAGTAAATAACTGACTCCTCATGCTATCCTTTACCTTTACAAGAACTAGATCAGACCTAAAATGGAGTATTGCTGCCATATACAATTTATTTGTCCTGACCTGGCATCTCGGTGTCAGTCATTTTCCTGTAACATAACTTTATAAATACTTTCATGGTAATTGTTCTGATGAACTTTCTTTCTATGGTACCTAAACTGTATTTAAGTGCAGTACTAGATTGGCAGCAAGGTCTCATCATTTTACATTTGGAATGGTTAGATGTAACCGCAAGTTCTATGCTAATGTTATTTACTATTGCACTTCTTGCTTGTGGAATTCTCTTCTGGCTTCTGGCTTCCCAGTCAACTTTGTTATTCAAAAATTTAAATGCAATGTCAATTGTTATCTTCTGTCTTCTTAATTCTCATTCTTTTATTCTCTCTCCTTAACAGTGTTTTTTCTCAAATAAGTTCTATGCTACAGTTTCTTCTATTGTATGTCTTGCTTTGGAACTCTCTTCTGGCTTTTTGCTTTCAAGTCAACTTTGATATTCAAAAATTTAAATTCAATGTTAATTATTGTCTTTCATCCTGATTTTAATCCTTTTATTGTTTTCTCTCATTAATAATGTTTTCTTTTTCTCATATTCTTTCACACTCAGTAACCTCTTGCATCTTAGTGGCTTCATTTCTTGCTTGGGTTGAAATGATTTAAAAAAATTATTTCAAGTTATAAATAGAGAATGTTTTATATGATTAAAATATATAAATTAAAGTGTTCTGCATTCCTAAATTGTGAAGGTACATTGTGGAATTTTCAATAGCTTTCTTTTTAGAATAAACACTGTCTAATTATTGAGTGTTTAATTATTCACATTGAATTTTCATTAAGGTTGTAGTGGAGACATATAATTACATGGTAAAGGTAACAATTTAGGATGAAACATGTATATTGTATATTATTTAATTTGTAAATAATTGAATGTTTTTAGGTAGATATGGTAGATCAGTAAGGTAGCATATTAGACTTGTCATTCATAAAATTAATTTAATTTAGATTCAACAGAACTTATAAGGCTTCCAAAACAAAGGGAGATAACTAGTTACTATAATTTTTCCCTGTCTACTCAGAATTTCCTGCTTTTTCTTCTTTCCATCATTATGTTTGCCTTGAAACCACAACCCTTTTTTGGTTGCAAACTATCTTTTACCTTTTGCTCCTAGCATTATGAGTCAAACATTCCTTGCTGAAAGTTGGGTATTTCCTGTAAGGATTAGGGAAGCAATGGGAGGGGAGAAAAAAAAAGGCGCATTTGTTGCTATGGGTGTGGTGCTTTCTGCTGCAATCTACCATTATTTGGGCATGACTAAATATGCACAAAGGCAGGTGTAAATTTGTAAAAAGGACATAAGTATAAAATATTTCAATGTCTTCCCATATCTTTGTAATTTTATGTTATTTTTTTAATCAATTCACCCCAAACAAGGCAATAATGCCACTAAGATGCAAGGGACTACTGGGAGTAAAAGAAAATGAAAAAGATTTTAGAAGGAACTGGAAATCCAATCCTAAACAGGGAATAATGGATAAACTTCTACTCCTGTTCAAAAAACTGGGGAGCAGTGTGAACTGGATAATAGGTGAACCTATCTAATCCTATTGAGGAAAATTCAACATTAAAAATAAATAGTAAATAAAATTTCTGAGTTTAAGTGGAGATATTGGAAGTATAGTGTTGAAGTAAACTTTAGAAGGAACTGGAAACCCAGTCCTAAACAGGAAACAAGGGATAAACCTCTACTCCTGTTCAAATGATCAGGGAGAAGTGAGAACTGGGCGATAGGTGAACTTATCTTTTCCCATTATTCCAAAGAGATTAAATTTGCTTAGTTTCTGAAAAGCATCTTTCGCTATTCCAATGCACCTTTCAGATGTTTGCATCCCATTTTCTGTCATCCTTTACTACACTGTCCAGATTGTTAAATTTCTGTACCTGCTTGATTTTGATGACCCCCACCAATACATAAAATCACATTTTGGACTTTCTGTTTTGCTGACGACCATGCATTCTATTTTCTTACAGTTAATAGTTAGTCCTTTCATCTTGCTTTCTATCACTACCTTGTCTATGAGTCCTTTCAGGTTTTGTGCTCCATCTGCCATCAACACAGTATCATTTGCATATTTGTTAAGATTATATTCACTGATTTACTGAATTTCTTATAGCATTAACTCAGTTTATATATACAGTTTACAACAAATTTTTATGTGCCATTCTTTTCTTTAATCTCAGAATTTTAGAAACATATTTGGAATGCCAAAAGCTGCATTGGTCAAAATATAGTGATCTAAACAACAAAGATGAAGATACTAGTCCAAATAATGCAATAATGAAAAATTACTTTACAAAAAAGTGCTGAACTTGCCTTGTGTCTTTCTTGTATTTTTCTGTTGTTCATACAATATAAGAGCCCTTTAAGGTAGAGGATTACTTATTATTTACACTTAATTGTTAACTGTCATTGTTTCTATACACATTTTCACAATCGTACCAACAAAAAATGGAGTATCAAAAGGATGGTTTTTCCCTTGACATCGTTATTATTTTAACTACCTTCACTTCTTGGCAATGTTTATTGTTTTAAAAAGTGATGATTGGAATTTATAAAACATAAACATATGATGAAAGTGAATTTATACATTTTTTCTGTTCTTGAAAATTTGTAACAAAAATATCAATCACAATTTTTTTTATTAAATTGTTTATTTATAAGAATAATTTTATATTTACAACACTGTAAAAACCAATCCAATTGTATTAAAACTAATGTAATATTTATTGTTTACTAATTTATAAAAAAATAAATGTGAAAAATATATTTTTATTCATAAATTTATAAACACTTACTAAGTTATTAAAATATGTGAACCAAATATAAAGAAATCCTTATTATTTACCATTTTATAAAGTTTGAATTGATTAGCAATTAGCTAATTTTTTGTCAACCATTCCAATAAACAATATAATAAATAAATAGTGTAAATAAACAATCTACTAAATAGTGTTTATTATTTTTGTTGTCAATTCTCAAGAACAAATAAAATATATAAATTCACTTTTATATGTTCAGGTTTTATTAAAATTCTAATCATCACTTTTTAAGACACTAGACATTGCTGAGGAGTGAAGGTAGTTAAAATAATAGCAGTGTCAAGGGGAAAATGTTTTTATGACACTATGTTTTTTGTGGGCCCAAAGGTCCAAGAATGCCCACATTTTCCCCACCTGACACACTTTCATTGTATGTTCATTATCATTTCCGCAGAAAGAACAAGAATCAAATGCATCCTTGTATCTGAGCTCAGTTCTACCAATAAAGTGGTTTGTCGTGTATTGGAGGTCTTGCTCCAATGCACAATAGCTTGGTCTTATGATGTTTTTATAGCATCTGGTATTCATTGCATTAATCTTGGAAGGTTGGTTCTGCTTACACATGTTTGATACATGTACAGATTTCTTTCAGTGGTGATTGCAGCTGCCACTTGTACCTGAATGGGGAGGTTACTAATAAAGGATAAACACATACAAAAGGAAATGAAGACCTATTTATTTTGCACCCCTAGACATAGAGAAATGAATAAATTAATTTTATTCACTCCCCTGACCCATAAAAAATGTGGATATGAAAACTTAGTTCATTTCACTAAAATGCTAGCCATCTTAAACTGAATAACCAGCTTTATAGTGGGTAGGAGTCACCAAATATTAAATGTAAGGGTTCACTTACTTTTGCATATCTTAATTTCTAATTAATATTTTTTATTTCAGCTTCATATAAATTTTGAAAACAGTTGTAATTTGTTTAATAAATGTCTTTCCTAATGAATATATAGTTTAATTAAGATTTGTTGATTATCTGGAAGAAAAAGACAAATTTTTTTAATATTATCTTAGAGGTTCACTTACTTTTGTGCAGCACTGTAGTAACTTCTAATGCTATTTCTTGATTAGTGATTTTGTCATCATCTACTTTTGTGTCCCTTACCTTTCTGAGGTGTGTTTTTTTGACAGTTTTGTTTGGTTACGTTCTTTGCTAAGCCATGATAGAGTTATTTACAGCTCATGAGTTGGGGAAGAAAAGAGAAGGGAAAAATATATTTTGTGTAGCCATCTTTTGTTTGTGTATGTTTTTATTTAAAGGTTTTTTGTTCTGTATTCTATATATATATATATATATATATTCTTCTTTTATTTAGAATTTTCACTTTTCTATAGATATAGGAGTCACCATTTAGTTAATTGATTATCCCTTCAGGTTTCTATAACTAACAGTTCTCAAACAGTATAAGAATAAGATTTTACCAACTGGTAGTAATATCTAACAGTCAGTTAATATACTAGATATCTTATTTGTAGCCTGGAAAAACAACTTGGCAAAGGTAGAGATTGCATTTATATGTACCCATAAGTACAGATATACAATGATAAATACATTAATCATGTGTTGCTTTGGGGTTAATAACATTAAATAGGTCTTTAAAAAATACTATTTTCTATAGCTTTTCTGTGCTATCAAAAACTTCTGTTCAATTTTCAGCTAGTTGAATTGATTTTAGAAATTAGATTGAAGAAATATCTACCCAATGCAATAAGTCTTTTGAGACAAGAAAACTTAAAGTATGAGCTGATTGAAGATATATTTATAATCTGCCTATCCCCTGACAATAATCACAGGTGGTGCAAGATTTGAAAGCCTCTGCCTCTTTCCCTTTTGACTTTGGTAGTAACATGACATACTCTTCTTGCTCTATCAGCATGTAAGTACCTCAGAGACACATGCTTAAGGTTATCTGGAACTCTTCACAACTTCATTTCTCATTTTCCTTTTTCTAACATATCTGTTTAATATGTTTATTAATATTTGTTTTGTTTTAATTCCATTTTTTCTTATTTTTACCTGGATTCACATGAATCTGTCAAATATTGTTTGTGGAACAAACATACCAGGACAAATTTATGGAAAAACGTCCACATCTCACAACAGCGTTGGAGATTCCCACAACACTAGTGAGCATTTTTATAGAGTGATGGCTTGTAACACAAACCATTGCTGTTGATTGAATGTGACCCTGTGTCAATGATGGTTCTGTCTTTGAGAAATGCTTTCATATCATTGAAAAAAATGCTTGTATCGTATCATTTTCAGTTTTATCTTTTTTTTTATAATCTTTAAAAAAACATGTCATATCATAACACCTTTCTTGGGCTGAACACACATTGGTGTCAATAGCATTCTGGTTAACTGCTCTCCAGAAGCATCCTCCATAGATGTTAGAATCTATAATGTTTCTGTTTTACAGACATAGTAACTGAACCTCCATGTCTAACCATCTTTGTACATCTTTAGCTGGCTGAGGATGTACAGGTAGTGTAATAGTTATCAACTAGGAATGAGAAGTCTGCGAACCAAGTTCAAATTCTGGCCTAGTCTGTTACATTCATTTTTCACATAGATAACTTTAGGAAAGGTATGAATCTATCTATTCCACCCTTCTATGGGTTAAATAGTTAATGAGCTCTCTAGCCATGGTTGGCAACCAATCTAGGAGAAGGAAAACTCATCAATGTTTTGGAAGCATTTTTAGCAACATGAAACCTATACACATCATTTACTATTAGATAACTTTCTGAAGAGGGTGCTGAAAGTAGTAATAAGTAAAATTTACATAGCAGCATAAAAGGTGATTCTAAGAGCTTGTCTCTTGCTTGAATTTAATCTTGGAACAAAAGCAGTAGAAGCAGTCTATAAAATATGAACATGTTTATTAAATGTTGCAGTATGGCTTAGCACAAATGGTGTAACTACACATCTGCATTAAAAAAAAAGATACACATTAGAGAAATGGGTTCTGTATGAAGCCAGTGGATAAAATGAATCATATTGAATTGCAATAAACTTGTGACTTCTTTTATGACAAATAAAGGAAACTTTGTTAAATTGTTATTTGAGTTCCAACAAGGAAATGGGTTCTGTACACCAACTGAAAGTAATCACATGCCTGAAATGTAATTCTTTTGTATTGACTTTATATTTTCTAGATCAAAAAAAAAATGCGAAACAAAAACAGATGTACATTTTTGGTAACCTAATACATCGCTCCAGATGTGCTGATAGCATAACAGTTATCAGTACCAAAAGGAGAATTGGTGAACTGAGTCTAACTTCTGGCCGATCATGCTGCATTCACTTTCATACAAATACCCTTGTGAAAGGCATAAATCCATCTTTTCTTCTTGCTATGGATTAATCTTTATCATGCTGTTTGTGACTTCATTTGCTGTACAAAGAGTTTATTCTGCCTCTGAATGTGATTCTGATCTCTGAATTTCATAGATGTGTTGTCATATCATGCTATGGAAACAGAAAACACCTTTGAGTGAAATTAACAATAAGGCTACTGCAGTTGAGAGGCCTTGAAAAAGAATGCAGTAGAAAGGGAAATAATATTAATAATGCAGAGTGCTAAAGGTTAAATAGTAGAGTAGATTGGGCTCTTTAGCATGGAATGGCAGCCAATTTAAAAGAAGGACTACTCTGAATTCAAAACTATGGAGAAGGCAACAGGAAACCACTCCACTATCTTTCTCAAGAAGTCATAGCAAATCACAGATAATAAAGAAAAGGAATGTGTTGAGAGCCATGATCATTTACCTCCTGAAGGCACATGGCAAAAAAGCATTATCTGTTATATCAATCAAAATTCAATTAACTTTTTCTCATAAAACATTAAATATTATTAGACATTGCTTGAAGTATCATTTAGCAATGAAATCTCTTTTACGCCTTCTAAAATTTTAACTTTATGATTTTTTCATCTGTCACAATGTTCTTTTTACTTCTTCATACCTTCTGTGTCTCTTCATTATCATTCTCATGTAGTCTTCTTATGTATTCTATCATGTTGAAACACCAGCTCTCATCTAATCACCAAAGTTAAGCAATGTTGAGCCTGGTCAGTAGATGTGTGACCACTTAGGAATACCAGGTGCTATAAGTTTGGTTGTGTGGGTGGTGTAATGGACAAAAGCTTGGAATTAGAAATTGAAGAACCAAGTTTCAATTCCAGTCAGGTTCATTATATTCACTTACATGTAAATACCATTGAAAAAGGTATGAAGTCACCTCTTCTCCCTTTAGCTATGAATTAAATAGTAAGACTTTTATTAATAAATCATTATTATCTCTCAAAGATTATTACAATCCAAAAATATTTTCTGGCTTTAAATAACCTGCAAATAATTGATAGACCGTCAAAAAACAAATCAATCAATCTTATGTATTCTTCTGCATTATCTTTAACTCTTCCAATGTTTATATTACAAAGTGGTAGACAAGATGCTATAAGATGAACTGCATATTTTATATTAAGAGTAATGGTAAGTGCTTGCTTCCTACTTGTACTCAAGGTTGGTGCTGAAGTCCAGCCAAATGTCAGGATTTTTAATGCAGGTTTTCAAGGCCATACTTCTTTAAAAATTACAATATAATCTTCTTACATTTTTATTTTCAAAACTTCAAAAAGCTTTGTGCTCTAATAAACTAAGCTTAATAAAAGTGAAACAGTAATAAACCATGGCTCAGTTATAAGTGCCTGTCTATAACTAAAAAGGATTAGGGTTCAAATCCTGCTGTATACAGTTTCTGTGATATACAAAATTTCTTTCAATATGTCTAATTTTTTATTTCTAACTTTTTGCTGTATCAGAGTTATTTCCCTTGTATATATTCAGTTATTTGAATTGTACCACTAATATATATATTTAAAGATGTGAAAAACTACTAATAGTAAGGATCTAACAAAATATACTGCAATTTTTAACAGCACAATTAAATAAAAATATCTTTATTTTTTATATTCTGAAACTTTCAGCATCAAATTTTATATTTATTTTCTAAATTAAAACCTGTAGAAGAAATGTCCTAAGATGCCAGAAATGTCCTAAGACGTGACATTATCATGCACTGGGTTCGAAGGAAAACTGTTATTTTAATCCTAATATTATCCTAGGTAAATTTATTATGAATTATGCAGATAATTAATCCCTTCAACAAAATTAGAGTTGTCTCCCTTATCAGCAATTTCACTTTCTGCAGTTTTAACTTTGTGTTGTTAACCCTTGAATTAATCGTCCATGCATTGAATACTGTTGCCATATATGGTCTGGTGCTCCAGCTATTCATCTCAAGGTTCTTGACAAAATCCAAAGATGGATATGCAATATGATAGGTCCTTACCTCGCATCTCAGCTCCAGTCACTTTCTCACTGACGTAATGTGGCTTCTCTCTGTCTTTTCTATAAATATTTTCATGGCATCTGCTCTGATGAGCTATTTTCACTGGTGCCCTGATTGCATGAATTTAAGCGTGCTACTAGTGTGACACTATTAAGAAGGTGCTGGTAAATTGAGAAAAATGGTTTAAAAAATAAACTGGAAAACAAAAAAAGAAATACTGTTTTTCAAAAGATTGAAAGCATACTGATAACAAAACAAGAAAATTGCTATTTTTTCAATAGACTGAAAGTATACTGATGAAAATGAAAGGAAAGGATATTTGTTTTCTTTTCTCTCCCCACCTTGGGGTTGAGACACTGATGACAGCTAGCATAGAAGCCATCTGTTTTTGCTCAAATTAATATTAAGTGATGGTATTTTCTTAAGTGTCCAATCAACCACACACAGAAGAATAAATTATATTTTAACCACCTCAAGTGCTGACGAGGGAACAAGATAAAGCATCAGTGGGGCACTCATTGAACAAAGTGGGTAAAGGGAAGGCCACCCATGAAGGCTAACAGCAAGTCTCTAGACAAAATTTGGTCAGTTGATAAGACTTGGATTTTAAGACCAACATGTTTCCAAAGAAAAACAGGAATGGAATTGTAGTTATATTTCTTTTTCATCTGCCTAAGACGCAATAAAATTTATTGAAACAAAGGAATTGTTTCTTTTTGTCACTTGTTGACCAAAGAGCTGGCAAGAGGAAATGACAGGTGACAAATCCCAGATGCAACTGACCCCACAAGGACACGATAAGAATTCCCCACTGGCAGAAATTTTGGATGATAATTGAAATTAGCAATTTTGGGCTGGGAACAGGTTTGATCAGAAGACAAAGAGAGAGGTAAAAATTTATTTTCATATTTATTTCTTCATAAATTGGTGAATGATAAACATGTATTGTATTAGTTGGTTTTCATTTTGAGAATGTGTAAACAAAATTATTTTTATAAATAGGCAATCTAATAAATAAATAGTGTTTAATCTTTTTGTTGTAAATTCTCAAAGAACAAAGAAAATGTATAAATTCACTTTCATATGTTTCAATTTTATTCAAATTCTAATTATTGATTTTTAAAACAATTAACATTGCCAAGTGAGTAAAGATAGTACAAAATAATAGCAGTGTCAAAGGAAAGACTTTTGACAAACCATCTTATTGCAGGCATGAAGGTTAAACTTTGCTGAATCTTCTATGGGCCATGTAGCTTTTATTACAGTATATTGTTATAATGATTGCCTCATTATTAGTTATTGCTATTAATCTCTTTTAATGGACCTAATGTATAAATTGAACTTTATCATAAATATGTATGTTTTGAAAGAAATATAAAATTTGGTAGTATGGTTTCAAGCATCCACTGGGGAGAATCTTAAATAAGGAGGGGGTCAACAAAATATATAAATCTTATGTTTGGCAAAAATAGAATTTCCAAATATTTTGCTAGTTAATCTACAAATGCTTTTTTTACTGTTGGCAAAGATTAAATTGATATTTGTTTTTAGAAAAAAATAATAATTTGAAGAAAATCGATTATTTATTGATTATTTGATTCATTGATTGATGGCTTATCAACCCATTGCAAGTTATTTAAAGCCATAAAATATTTTTAGATGGTAAGAATTTTTTTTTTGAGATAATAATTCTGAGCCATTACCCATTACATCAGCCACATGTCCAAGTTTACAGAACCTGGTATTCTCAAGTGGTCACTCATCTAGGTAATGACCAGGCTTGACATAGCTTAACTTCAGTGAGTGTATGGGAACTGGTGTTTCAATGTAATATGGCCGTAAGTTGTGCTGATTATTATGCATCTAAAGATTTACACAAAGTTGAGTGGTTATCAGCATTGTAGAGGACTGGGTGGCTTTGAATGTTGTTGTATTAGAAACATGTGTGTAACTCCTGGTAGAATATTTAAATGGTCCAACTACAAAAAAATTGTTAAGTCCAACTGAAGATGTAAAGAAGACAAACAAAACCGATATATATATATAAACAAATATATGTATTAAACAAAACAATTTTACAATGGACATAGACAATAATATTTGTGTGTCTGTGAACATTTGTGTGTCTGTGAACATTTGTGTCTGTTCTTTGGTGAATGTTCGTACATACATGTATGTGTGTATAATGTTCATGGTGTCTCCCACAAATGGGAAGACGCGGATCTTCTAAGAGAGCTTACATTGTAGTTGCTGAAATGAAGAAATGGAAAAGAGAACGAGGTGAGAAGTTGCCTAGTATTTATAGTATAGGGAGAATGACCTCTAGTGACAATTTGGGAATTAAAGAGGAGCTAACTCCGACAGCATGAAATCTGGGATTAACATGCTGGGCTCAAATTTTAGATGAGACTGTTGCATTCACTTTTACACAAATTGCCATGGAAGGAATTCATCTCTTCTACACCCAGCTAAAGGTTAATAGCAGGACAGATTGGGCTCTCTAGTTTTGATTGGTAACCAGTCTAGGAGAAAGAAAACTTTGAATTCAAAACCAGTTGGACATGGAGTTTGTAACTCCACCCTGCAAAAACCTCCTTGCTACAGAAACCACAGTAACACCACCTCTGGTGAGGCTTTGGCTCTATACTCTACAGGGGAATTTACAGAACTTACTTAACACACACACACACACACATACATACATACATATATATATATATATATATATATATATATATATATATATATATATATAATAAATGTGAATGTCAGTGTTTTGCAGTGTCACACTTTTTCAACTTTACTTCTAGAGGCCGTAGCCTAACATATCATACCATTTTGGAATCAGGCTGACTCTCTGAGTAAATTAATTACATTCTTGGCCAGATCCGGACCCACAATCCTTTTTCTTTTTTTTAATCAATTCACCCCAAGCAAGGTGGTAATACCACTAAGATGCAAGGTTATTTGAAGTGAAAGAGAATGAAAAAAACTTTAATAGGATACCCAATCTTAAATAGGAAACAAGGGATCTCTAATATTTAAAAGACTGGGAAGGAGTGTGAACCGGATGATAGGTGAACCTATCTAGTGTTATTGAGGAGAATAAATATTAAATTTACATTTCATTATTTAGACAGAAACATTAGAAGTATAGTGTTGAATAAGACTTTAGAAGAAACCAGAAACCCAATCTAAAACAGGAAACAAGGGATAAACATCTACACCTGTTCAAAAATCCAGGAAGGAGTGCGAACCAGATGATAGATAAACCTATTTACTCCTATTACTTTCCACAATATGATCATTAGAATGAAAGTTTTGAAACTCTGCCCATGATAGCATGGATTATATAAACAGTTAATTTTCCCTGAAAAAATAAAAATGAGAAAAAACAGTCAATATTTACTTCATACCATGGTTATAAGCAGGCAGGACCTCTCCATTACAAAAAGATTGGTATAACACTGTTTTCCATTGTATATTTCTCTTTATTTGACCTTCTGATGGACTCAGATAAACTTAATAAATGTCAATATCTAGATTGTTTGCTGTAGCAGAATAGTTAACAATTTCAAATTGCAAACCTTCCATGAGTAGAGTATATTTGGACTTGTTGCAGATGCCATTACAATTATATACAATGTGGGTTCACTTCTAATAACAGACCACAACAAAAGAAACATGAAATTAAAATAACATGAAATATCAAATATATATATCCCTAATAATTAAAGATATTTATTCAATTGGTGCATACATGTTCATTTTACTTTTCTGCATTGTTGTTGTTGATTGTCAGAAAACAGTTTGGTACATTTTTAATGCTCTGGGGTGAGTTATTAAAAGTGAGAGAGTTTCTAAATTGTCTGCCAAATTGGAAATGAGTCAGGACTGTCATTGGCTTGTTTATTGACCAATAAGAGGACTTGTTACATGTTGGTTACAACAATGTTATGAAAGAGACCTCTGGATTGGCTGTTTCCTTTAGTTTCTTAAAAGGTGCCATTACAAACTTAGCTACATGCTCCTCTGCTGTGGCCTTGTGTAACAGATAATCTCCTTAATGTGCTTCAATTTTCTCTGTTTATATTTGCAATATAAACTTCTTCAAGTATTTTCTTGCAGGTCAAGACACTTGCTTATTACATCTTTGATTTGATTTTTTACAAATCTCATTTGTGAGGCTTACAGCCATATCACATCAAAACATAGATTCTTGTACAAGCACTGAAGTTAAGCAACATTGAGCCTGCTCATTACCTAGATGGGTGACCACTTGGGAATACCAGTTGCTCTAAGCTTTGATGCATGGATGGTGTAATGGATAACAGCTCAGGATCGGAAATTGGAGAGCTGAGTTCCAATTTCAGCCAGTTTCAGTTGCACAAATAACTTTGAGAAAGTTATGAATCCATTCTTCTCCCTCCAGCTATGGGTTACTTAGTAGGACTTGTATCAGTAAATAATTATTATCTCCAAAAAATTCTTATAATTTAAAAAAAAAATTGCTGACTTTAAATAACCTGTAAAAAGTTGATAAACCATATGAAACAAGTCAATAAATCAATATTTTTGTGATATTATTGAAGCTCAATTTTTTTCTTATTCTTACTAATGTTTTGAATATCCTTTTTTCTCTAATCCATGTTCAACTTTTTCATAATTTCCAATATTGGGATTTCATCACTCAATAACTTAGCAATATCTTGTTTTTCATTTGAGTTTATATCTTTATCACCCATAACAATCTGTATATTTCTGAAATTAAAAAATAAATTTCAATAATTATGCTGTTATATATATATATATATATATATATATATATATATATATATATATATATATGAAAAAGACAACTTTAAGGGTACATTCCAAAGAGGATATAATCCAGAGACCCCAATGTAATCTCTGGATTATATCCTCTTTTGAAATGGATTTAAAAATCATCTTTTTCTTAATAATAATTAATGTTTGCTCTGTTTTTATATTGAAGTCTCTGGATTATATCCTCTTTGGAATTATCCATACAGATTACTAAATAATATCATTAACTATATATATATATATATATATATATATATATATATAAAGGAAGAGTTTATAGTAGTTCCAACAAGAGAAAAGTGTGTATATTAAAAAGAAGAGAGAAACCGCAAACGTTTTTGGTTGTAATGTGGATTTTTTAAAATTTATTTATTTATTTATTTACAATATGATGAACAACCATTGAGTCACATAAAATTCACACCATCAATTATTGCAAATATTTCTAATAAAAACAGATGTAACAAGATTAAGTGCATATGGCATTTATCATATAAATATAACTAGATCCTGAAAACTTTTACTGATATCAATTGAAGAATAAAATTTTATTGTCAAAACATTGATTTGCCTAATAAAATCTGACAATGTATCATTGCAAAGTTTCTTATTATTCACTAAACTTAGCTTAGTCTGGCATAAGGCTACAAATTTAGAGTGCTAAGTTAGAACACATGATAGTAGTAATGTTTTTCTGGGCCAGATCACTATTACTCCATTGTGACGTACCTTGATTATTTTTTCTTATTATTACCTTTGCAAACTTCTCTTCCATGGTTTTTGGCACATTGTAATTTAAATTACACTGGCTGTGCTAGTAGATAGACATATCCTAGATTCTTTAAGTATGAATTTATAAAATTTGGTGATATAATAAAAAGTGTGTTTGATGCGTGTCAATACGTATCCTATATATATATATATATATATATATATATATATATATATATATATATATATATATATATATATATATATATATATACCAGGTGTAACAGCAAAATTGTCCAAATCGTTATTTATAGCATATTTGTCCATCCCACAAAATGTTTAATATCTAAAAAAAAACACTAAACTAATTGAGTTTCTTTTTCCAGGTTTTCAGATAGGATGTTTCGCCATCTTGACCCCATTTATCGTAAGAATTACTGAAAAACCCTTTGAGTTATTCAACTAGACAACGAACAGGTTAAAATCATTTTGTGTCAGCCCCACTGTCTTCCCAAATGAGCAATTGATGAGACGAAAAAGATCATTCAGGCCTTCAGTAATGGTACCAACATTTATTCCATCTTCAAAGTCCATTCAAGAACCATCGAGAGAATGGTGAATAAGTTTAAAAAAGACTAAACAGTAGACAGAAAAATTGAATCAGGAGGTCACAACAAGAAGAGGGATTATCATTTCAACTTAGAGCTAAAGAGATCAATTAGAAAAGATCCAACTCAAAACATTTGATACATGAGGGAGGAGTTTCAAATATCAAGAGTAGTGAAAAAGAGGCTTGAAAATGAAATTGTACATGAAACCTGTGAAGCACCTTGTGACTCCAGGCCAGAAAGTTAGAAGTTTAGAAATGGTGAAGATCATCTATATCTATAAAAAAGATGTCTGTCTCTCTTCGTGTGCGTACTATTTATGCAAGTTCATATTTCTCAACCAATTTCAATGAAATTGTACACACATGTTGCAAATTTACCAAAGTCAAGACCAACTTTTCAATCTCCAGGTTTGTCAGAAAAATTGCAAAAACCAAGGCGAAGTTACACGCAAACAAAATTTTTACTGGATGAGCTAACATTCTTTGCACTTAATGCAAAACATAGCTCATATTACGAGGTTTATGTAGGGTGCTTGATAGTTTTTCTGCAATATTGGCTTCACACAAAAAATTGCAAAAAACTGAAAAATTGTGTTTTTTCGTACTACTTAAAAACTTGAATAACTTCCTCATAGCTATTTCATTTCTTTGATTAAATTTACTTAATCAAAGAAATGAAATAACTATTTTTTGCAGACACTGTCAAATATTTTCCTTAAATAATGATTAATTTTGAAAAAGAGATGAAAGATGAAACATACATATCTTTGATTAATAATTTTTTAAATATAAATGTAATTCTAATATATTTATTTGTAAAAAATAACATATAGTCTATTAATTAGTAGAAGTAGGAGCAGGACTTTAAATTTGTAAGAATAAATTTTAAATATTAAAAATACAACTTACTCATATTCAGACAATGCTTTTAAGAAATCTTTGTGTATAAAATTATAAATTAAGCAGCCAAATAAAAATGCCAAATCTTTTTATCATTGAAAAATGCAGATGACGTGCAAAAAATGGATGTCATTGTTTGTGAGCAGGCACCCTATCTCTCCTTAACTTAATCTGATTTTGAAAGTAACTTATATTTGATACTTAAGTTGTCTAGGGAAATTAAAACCCAACCACCCCTTATCAAAATGATTGGAATTTTCATAACCTCAATAACTTAAAATATTAAGATTGTCTGTGCTTATAAATTAAGTACATTTCTTATTAGATTATTCTAAAAATTGCTTGAGAATGGAATGGAACCATCGATTTTAAATTTAATTTCATAATTGAATTTAAAATTTTAGTTTCTGTTTTGAAACATGGTAATTCCTGTGTAGCAATGGAACCATATTTTTAAAATAGAAAATAATTATAATATTATGCTCTACTGTTTTGTATTGAGCACTGTTGATTAAGAATAAAAATAAATAAATACTAAGGACACGGACTGTAAATCCTACAGTTCTTTCTTATTATTTTAATATATATATATATATATATATATATATATATATATATATATATAGTATAGGATAACAAACAAATAGGACATGTTTATAAATCTAACATATTTCGCTTTTATTAAAGCTTCATCAGAGAATGAAATTTTTTCAGTGTAACTTAGATTTGGCACAAGACCAGAAGTATGAGGCACACAGTGAGGATTGAGTTCACTATTCAGTCAGTCATAATTGATCTAATGAGACAAGCTTGCTAACCATTATATTATGTTGAAGTACCCATATCAGTGAATTAAATATGGAAGAGAAAAAGAAAATTCTGGTATTTTTAGTTTTTGCATTGTTTTTTAAACTTGCTCGTAATATGCAGAAATAACTTCAAATTTATAAATGCTACCTGAATTAGAAAAGAACATAATTCTTTATGGAAATACTTGAGGGAATTCTGATAAATATTTTACCATCTATAAAGTCACATTAAATACACTTTATTATATCATCAACTTTTATTGAATCTATACTTAAAGAATCTAGGATATGTCTACCTGTTACCACAACTGGTGTGACTTAAATTCCTTCACCCTCACACAAAATGTCCTCAAATCAACATATGAACAATGATCAAAAAAGGATAAAAATGCTTACTAAACTCCCTCCACACACACACAAATGAATATACATTATAATCCTGCATAGACAAACTAGATTTATGATACATATACACACATGAATTATACACATGAGTGCCGCTTGACAAGAGAGATGCATGTGAGATCTGCTTAACCAATGGGAAATAAACACAACTATTAAAAATACCAGAATTTACTTTTACTCCTCCATATTTCATATTCTGATGAAGCTTTAATAAAAGCAAAATGTGTTACATTTATAAACATTTCTTATTTGTTCCTTAGCCTATCATTCTTTTGGATCCATATTTAATTTATATTTGATCCAAATTCATATATATATATATATATATATATATATATAAATTATTATAAATTGATTTATTTAAAATATGTTTTTTTTCGCTACACAGTTCTAACCATGTTTCAAAAATGGAAGCTAAAAGCTATGAATTTAATTTTGTAATTAAATTAAAGACATTAGTTCCATTTCATCCTCAAGTGAATTTTGGAGTAACTTTTAAAATTACTGGGTTTTAAAGACACAGCTAAAATCATAATTCACATTTCCAAGGTTACAGATAAATCTACTTCAACTGGACAAAGGGTGTCTGGGTGTTCATTATGTCTGTATTATTGTATCTGTTATTAGTAGGGGGGTAAGGATGTATTTTTCAATGAAATCTGACATCCATTGAATGCATGTCATCTGGATTTTTAAAAAAAATTTATTGTTAACGGCAAAAATTCTTATGACATTTTTTATTTGTATATATATATATATATATATATATATATATATTATATTTTATAAGAGATTATAAAAAAACATTTTTAAATTGCTACACAAAAGCTTTTATGTTTCAATATTTTGATTGTACTTCCTCAGACAATGGTAAATAACTGTTAATTAAATGATTTTTAAGGAAATTTAAAAACAAATTGCTACCGCTTTTCTGAAAGGTAAAGGTGAGGGGAACATAGGTCAGAATTAAAATTAGACTTGTGGGTATGTCTTGATTAACCAATTAAATGTCAGATTTATGCTAAATAAAAAATATATGCTCAGAGGGTGGAGTTGTTTTAGGATATTAAAACATAAACATGTTAAAAATCACTACATGATTATAGTCATGTTTCAACACAATAAATGTGTCTCCTCGGGTGACTAGATTACCTTCATAGACCAACACAAATTACTAAATAAATTTACTGTACTCTTTTAAATTAAATGCTATTTACAGTGGAATTATACTCCATTTGTTTTCATTTTTGGTTGCATATATATATATATATATATATATATATATATATATAACAGTAGTGGCCATAATATAAGGAATGGAAACAACAAAGACATAAATATGTGTATTACTTAAAAAAGTAATGCATGATTAGTAATGAAATTTTTACGAATAAAAGATTAGGTGTAATGCATAAATATTATACAAAGTTACAAAATTTACATAATAGTTTTTTTTAAATAAAAATTAAATGGAACCAAGGAAATAAGCTATTGGACAAAAGTTAAAGGAACAATCTTGTTAATACTTGAGTGAATAACAAAATATCAACAAAATTTAATATTTGGTAAACATCCCCTTATTTTCAATGACTTCTCTGCATCGTCGACCATGATCTAATTAATTTCTTGCAAAAATCAGCAGTAATTCCCCTCCCATTCGTCTTTCAATAACTCCCATAGGTGATCCTGGTTTTTTCAGGTTTCTTTTTCTGAGCCCTTTCTCCAGTTATCTTCCAAACATTTTCTATTAGTTCCGGTCCAGGGCTTTGGGCTGGCCACTTCATTAGGGTGATTCCTTCTTCTTCAAATAAAGCCATAACCTTCTCAGCCTTGTGGCAAGGTGCATTGCCCTCTGCAAAAAATAGGAGATTCATAAAGATATGGTGTAATCTTGGTACCACATGCTGCTGAAGAAGCCTTTTATAAATCTCAGCATTGATATTGCCATGTACATGGATGATAGGGCCTACTCCTGCAAATTAAATCATTCCCCACACCATCATACTGCTGCCACCAAACTTAACGGTTTTCTTGACACATTGAGAAGACAGTCTTTCACCTGTTCTATGGTGTATATAAGTTTTGCCCTCAGAACCAGATATAGTAAACTTGGACTCATCACTGAAAATGAACTGTATCCCATTGTGCGTCCCAAACAACATATTCTCTCACATACCCAGGTGTGCCCTTTGGTTTTGCTTTGAAATGAGAATTAATTGACTGAATATGGGCATGCAATCCTGCATTTTTAACCTGCGAAAGGAACCATTTTCTTGAGATCTTATTATCTGTCTCTTCATTAAATTTACAGGCAATTGATGTAGCAGTTTCAAAACGTTTTTTGTAGATATTCTAACAATTCTTCGATCTTCTCTTTTGTTTTTGGAGGTCTGCCAGTTTTTGGTTTTGCATCTAAGATTTTATCAGTTTTATACTTACTAATTACACAATGAACAACACTTTTACATCTATGAACAATATCAGAAATTTCTGAAAATGACTTTTTTTCTTGATAGTTAGTGATAATGAGTTTTTTTTCTTCAAAAGAGAGCGTTTTGCATGTAGAATTTGCCATATTGCTTAAAAATAAAGTCCTAATGACAAATAAACTTTTACTTATTGTTGTAAGTTTTTTAACAATGTAAATTAAAAGTTTATGCTTATTAACATCATTCTTTAACTTTTGTCCAGTAGCTTATTTCCTTTGTTCCATTTAATCTTTATTTATTTTAAAAAAAAACTATTATGTAAATTTTTGTAACTTTGTATAATATTTATGCATTACACCCTAATCTTTATTCGGTAAAAATTTCATTGCTAATCATGCATTACTTTTTAAGTAATACACATATTTATGTCTTTGTTGTTTCCATTCCTTATATTATGCCCGCTTCTATATATATATATATATATATATATATATATATATATATATATATATATATATATATATATATATGTATGTATGTATGTATTGGTTATTTCAGGTATCAGTTGGTCATGAATACAAGTTTTACTAAAAAGATGGAATGTCTACTTTTTTAGTGAATATTTGTTGTTTACATAAAAGACAATGCATATCTGGATATAATGAATGTAACATTGTTTGTCCATAGTCTTTGATGAAGTATGTGTAAATATAAAAGTAGACACTGAGGTTAACACCTATTGGTCACAATCTATTTCATACTTGAATGCAACCTTCTGGCCATGTGTTTTGTGTAGTAGCTTGACTATTTATATATGCTGATTAATGGAGCATTATGGATAGTAAGGTCAGGTATTTCGATTTTATTGTATTATCCTAATGGTTATTAGGTAGCCAGGAATTGTTATAATTCAAATTACTCTAAATGATATCGAGTGGAAATAATCATGGGTCAAAATGCAGTTATTTGTAGCTATAGTATAGTATTGTTTGTTAACTTTTAACTCATTATTTATTATTCATTACTTAGTGGATTTTGTATTTATTCATTAATTATTTGTTGTTGATTATTATTATTGTTTGTTACATAAGCATTTGTAGTTTGTTAATTTGTTTTTTATTTACTTAATTTGTTAATTTGCTTATTTATTTAATTTTATTTTATTGGGGCTTATTTATTTAGTTTAAAGTATTAGGTTTGTCTAAAGTATGTTATATTATCTGCGTTGCGCATAGTGTACATATTAATATATTTCTTGGTGATGTTTTAAAAGGTATTTGTTTTGATTTTTTGATTTTTAAGTCACATACAAAAAATTTGTCTTTGTGTCTGCACTTTAAGGTAAGTTCTGATCATTTATTTAGTAATTTGTGTTGGTTTGTGAAGGTATCTAGCTATTTTCTCCTCCAGACTGAATTTACAATTTTTGAATTTATTGTTATAGGCTGATGCTGTTTTACTTATTTCCCATGATATTTTTAGTGTATTTTGTTTTTAATTTCTCATATATGTTTAGAAAGAGCTGTGCTGTTCACATATTTACTATTGGTTATGAATGTTTTCTGTATATAGTTTCTCTGTTTCCATGGTCCTTCAGTTATTTTTATGTACATATTTTCTTTGTTACCTCATTCATGTTAGCTAGCAAATCCATGACAGTGGCCTTTAAATCCTTTATATTGTGAGGCTGTTGGTTTGTCTCTTTCTTGACAATTTCTAGTGTGCCTCTGTAATATGTAATTCTTACATATTCAAAATTTTACTGCAATTCATATGAAGGAAGCTTAAAAGTCCATTAAGTTGGTTTCTAAACAAGTCTCCAAAGAAAGAAAGAGAAAAATTAAAAAAACAAAAAGACAGTTAAATATATATAGTTTAAAAACATAATAGAGAACTGAAAGGCAGAAATATAAAATATTTGAATGAAAGCCTATTCTGTTATATATTTTGATCATTTTAATCATGAAATAATAATGCAAAATGAAATTTGAGCTCATGTTGGTATAGTAAGCTGAAGGGTGCACATCCTATGCATACCCCACCAAAATATTACCATGCCCCATCAGTTGGGAAACATTGTGGTAGGTGGTAGCACTGACACCAAATCCCTTCAGGAAGAAGAAAAGTTGCATAACATGACCATTGTTGCTCATGATTCCCAAATTATTACAGATAATGGGAACAGCACAACTCTGTTTGGCTTTTTACTTGTTCATCTAACTACTTTCAAGAAGCTGGTTATTCCCAAGTTACCTTTTCATTTCCAGTGTCAGATTGGGAGCAGCCATGTTAATGCTCTCAATATATCTAAAGAGAAATAAGAATGTTACAATTTAACACATGCTGATAATGTTTCATCATCACCAAGCAGACCCTGAATTTTCATCTATCACAATGAATAGGTATTCTCTCAAGGAGGCCCCATTGCCTTGAATGCTTATTGAGACTGAAGCTCACCCTAGAACTCAAGTTGAACTTGTATATATTATCTATTGCTAAAGATACTGGGAAAATGGTCAGTTCCCTGTAATGCTCCAGTAAGTACTAGACTCCTCTTGCTATGCTCTACTTTTACAAGAACCAGGTCAGGGCAAAAATGGAGTACTATTGCCATATCCAGTCTTCATTTTCCAGTTTACCAAACCCAGAAACATCTACACAGCATGGTGATTTAATAATTATTTTCCACTCAGCAACTCCTTTCCCCATAGGAAATGAAATGTTGCAAGCTTCTAGCTACTCTATCACTATTTCCATGGAAAATGTTTAGACAAGTTACATTCCTTTGTTCCACCAACTTTAACACTCACATCTAAGACCTGCCACACTGCATACACTGGGAGGAACCATCCTCATTCCCTTTGTATTCAATTAGTGAGAAGTAAGTTCTAACAGCTACTTTTTGGAAGAAACACCTTAGAGGATGCTTTCCCTGATCACAACAATTTTAATCTGTTCAAGTCTAGGGTTAACCATTATCTTACCTACATATCCTCCTAAACTTGCCTTTTACTTTTATCACCCACACAAAAACTTTAATAACCCTCTATCTTGAGTGGCTCTTGAACCTTGTATAAGATGGACACAAGTAAAAAAAAAAGATCATCTTCCTTTTATGGCCTGATAAATGTGTGTTCTGAAGTATCTAGTATGAAGTATATATATATATATATATATATATATTCTCTTTTAGGCATGTCTGATTGAATAAATTACAAACACTATGTCTGCTTATTTATATCATAATCCTTTCATATTTATGAATATTTTCTCTATATTACAGTTGAATAAGAAAAGAAATGCACTGTAACAATGAGAATCGCTTTTATTTCCCAAGTACTTTCCATCTCTTTCTGAGATTATTGGGAAATAAAATGATCCTCACTGTTACAAGAAAAACAATGATCCTCACTGTTACAAGAAAAACAAACACAAGACCGATACATATATGTAAACAAATATATGTATTAATAACAAGAAAGGTTACAAGTTACATGAACAGTTACATTGACAGAGTGTGTGTGATGAATATTATGTATGTGTGCGTGTTGTGTTGTGGTGAGTGTTCGTACGTTCATGTATTGTGCTTAGCGTGTTCCCCAATGACCGAAGAAGTTAAGAGAAGATATTGAATGGGAAAGATTTGCCATCTCGATTAAGGACGGTGAATTTAGTGAATCACATTTTTTTTTTAAATGCCGATTAAAAAACGGTCTGCTGCTGATCTGCTCAGGTCTGCGTCTCCGTCTGCCTCTCGTCTACCTCTCCTCCCGTGGTCACACGTGCTTTGGGTTCCTTTTAAAAGGTCATTATCACGTGGGGTGGCTCCAGAGCGATTTTGTGCCAATTCTTCGAAGTGCACGTGTGGGCGACTTGATTGGTAGAAATGAACCTATCAGAGGGCTAGATTTACAAATGAAAGTTGGAATAGTGCATTACTTGAAGAAGGTAAGATTGGGCTAATGGACGAGCCCAATAACATATTACCCTCTTAATTGATTTAAAAGGAATGTTCAGAAAGAAAATTACAATTTAAAAAATAAGCGTTACTGAAATTAGCACTTCTACCTCCCCCTCCCCATAGGCATGGGGGTCCCCACGCAGTTGAGAGGTTCAGGGTAGTAAGCACTGGCCCTGTCGATTATTATAGTTGATGATTGACAATATAACTTAGGTAGAAAAAAAGTAAAAAGTACAAAAAGTGAAATAAACACTGCTGAAACTAGCCTTTTTGGGGCGCCACCCTTGTTCAGGGGTTCCTGCATAGTATGCATCACACCAGCCATGCAAATACACAATGCATATTATTAGTTGATGACTGACAATGTAACATTAGTTTAAAGATAATTAAAAAAAATGTCAGATAGCCATAAAACTGCTGAAAAAAATAGCAAAGGCCACAATGAGGGCCCCCTCCCACCAAAAAAAATCCCCCCTCCCCATTAGGGGTTTTGGGGAGAATATGTGCCAAGCCTGAATACCAGATTTTACAGAAATATTTGCTTTGACTGGTATATTGCTACTTGCTTTGTGTATTTTTGTCGATATACATGTATTGAAATTTGCTTTTATGCATGTATGATATGGGACTTTACCAACAATTACCATATTTCTGTTTTTTTGCCTATTACCATATGTACCAATATTCACTGATACCAATAGATTTCTTTGTAGCTATTATGAATTTACTGTATGTGCAGCTCCCTGAAAAAAACTAAAACAGTTTTCAATAAATGCATGATGAAATGTACTAAAATTCTTCTTTTCCCAAAAATGTCCTGGTAATTAAACCTTACTTCACTTCTATTAAAAAAAAAATTACCAATAGTATACTATGTGTAAGTGTTTCTTCATGGTCAGTGAGAATGTCATATAAAGGTAAGGTTATAATTTTGATGTTTTTGGTTGTGATGGGTGCATTTCTCCCCTAAATATTCCATGCCAAAATCTGGGTGCATCCATTATGTGGGTGCATCTAATAAGCCGGCAAATACAGTAATTGAAAACATAATTACAAGAAAAAAATGTATAAAATTTTTTGAAGTGGCTAAAACCCTAACAATTAATTATAAAATTCTTATTTTATTATTAAATTAATTAATGAATTAAGGAAAGTCTACTGCAATTTGCTCTTTAGGATATTGTCAACAGTTAAGGGAAAATAAATAAATAATAATATTTAAAACTAGAAGCTTTTAGATGTAAAAATCACAATGAATCGATCACATGGCGAAATGTTACTGAGTGATAAATAAATGTATAAATTTGCAACAGGCGCGTAAGATATTAGTAATTGGCATTCTGCCAGACCGTTCGAAAAATACATTCTGTTTCAAGCGTGAGCTAAACTTATAGAATAAGAGAATAGACCGGAATTAAACTAATTGTATTTATTCGGGCCGTTCGAAAATAAGAATTCCGCTTCACTGTCGCCCAGTCACGCCAAAAGAAGCAGCAGCAGCGACGGCAGCAGGTTCACAATCGATTTTGTTGTTAGTGATAACAAGGGTGCGCCAGTTCGTCTTTCTTTCTCTCATTTACACTTTGAGCTTATTTTTTTACTTACTTTCTTCTTTCGTAGTTAAGTTTTTAGTTTGTTGCTGCTTTGTTTTATTTTCTTCTTGTACCTGGACTGGACAGGCCATCACATCGTCATCATGTCCGAAGACGCCTTCTCGGACTCAGCAGGAGGTAAACAAAAACAACTATTTTTTAATTAATTACCGTTTTTTTATAAGGAGAAAAATGATCCTTGGATTTCTTCTTTCTTTGGGGATAAACATTGTTCTTTTTGACATGATGACATTCTAGCCGGTCAACTCCAAAAAGAGAGGAACATGAAAAAGAAATTAATTCTTTTATGTTTTCATTTGTTAATTAACTTTTTCGATTCCGTTAAATTTAAAAAAAAATCTTTCTGCTGATCCCCCCCCACATTTCATTTTTTTTTTTATTTTGATTTAATAATAAATTGTTTTCTCTTTTTATCTGGGAAAGATCCTTTCTTTTTTTTTTTCTAAATATGTCTAATCTTGTCTTTTAATTGTGGAATGTCCCTAATTTTTAAACTTAGTGGTTGTCAGGACATGTTCTTTTTTTTTTTCTTTTTCACTTTTGTGAAATTCTTGTGAAATATTCACTTTTTAGCCGTTATTAGAAGGAAATTTAATTTCCCAGTTGATGATGTTAATGAGAAAATCGAATCAATTGTTTATGTTAGCTTTATTAATTTTAGCACAAACAAAAATAAACAAAAATCAATGATAGCCTTTTCTCTTTTTTCTTTTATTCCTATGGGAGGAGCCCAATACAATACCATGTAAATACTGGGGACAAAAAGGGGCCTAATATTTTTTTTTTATCTTTAAAACAGACTAATAATATATTCATTTTTATGCTCATTAAATTCATTCATAAAAAAAATACTTTAATAAAAATTGACTTCTTTGTTTTGTTGGAGTTCCTTAAAAGAAGCTGCAGAATTTGTTTTAACTTTTACTGTTTATTTTTTTTTATTTTTGAAATTATTTTTACTTTTTTAATTTTAAGATTCCTGAGTAAAAAAGCATTGATTTTTTTTTTTTTTTTGTCAGCTTTTACCTTTTTTCTTAGATTTAAACCCCCTCCAATACAAACAGAATGCCCCATAAAATCACAAGACATTCCTCATCACTGCAAACAACTACATATGTTTTTTTCTTTTGTTTTTATTTAAATCTTTCTTGCTCGAAAGGATTTGAATTCAATTAGTTTCTTTGGAAAACCCATTTTTAACAAATTTTGCATTTAATTAATAATTTAATATAGATTTGTGATTGTTTCAATCAATAGTAGTACTGTTGATTTAAAAATGCATCCATTGGGAAAATTAAAACTAAAAGTACAGGTGTAATAAATAAATAAAAGGTGTGAGGGCTTCCGAAATGGTAAGAGGTTTGTAACCCTAACAAGGGAAAGAAAGAAGCTGTTGGTGTTTTTGGATTATAAATCGGGAATGAAACCAAAATGTAAATTATTTGTTGGAAAGAAAGACTTTTTAAAAATGCAAATGAAGTTTAACAGATAAGGCGAGTTACTGTTTGAATAGACCGAAATTTTCGGGGTCTCCTATGACTTGTATTTAAAAGGAATGTTTTCTTTTCGTATTAAAAAGAAAAAAAGGAAGAAAAGCAAAAAGGAATTTGGTTTTTTGTTGGAGGGAGAAAATGTTTTCATGGAAGAAAGAAATGAAAAAGCAGTTATATAATTTTCCTGTGTATGAGCATTCATTTTTACTTTTTAAATTCAAGTTTAAATATATTTATGTTGAAATAATAGTCAGAAATGTTGTTTTTTTTTTAAATTATTATCTGCCTAGTGGTTAATTATTTAACTAGATTTTAAGAAAAAAAATCCCGTTCAAAACAATAGCTACTCATCCTCATTATTCATTCATGGCCCATGCTGTAATACACTCGTTTTAAATGTTAATTTCTGAACATGATTTTTTTTAATAATGATACACATGACTATAAGAATTAACATTTCTGTGCCTTTTTACCGCCTCATCTTTGAAATACTTTTCTCTACCCACTGAAAATAACGGTAAAAGTAGTAAATGTTTTGATTTGGTTGTCAAGTGTAAGCAAGCACGCGTTTAATGATTGTAACTTTTACTTTTTCTACTGCTGCTCGGTTTTTGTAAGTTGTTTAGTTGGTTACTAAAGACTCGCTAAAGAAAGAGTAAGTAAAGAAAGACAATAATAAAATCACCTCTTTTGCTTTGGTTTTTTTATCTACTTACATACAAAAAGAAATGGTTTTTAAACTATTTTAAAAAATTCTTTTTAATTTTATTAAACACAGTTGTAGCAGAAGACATCTGTCAGCTTAAGTCATGTCTACTACCCTCCTCAATCAGAACATTTTTATTTTGTAAAATCTGTGATGGTATCAAAACACTAAGTTTTTTTTTTTTGTCTTAAGGGAACTGAGTGTCAATGTTTGTTTCCTTAACAGAACTCAACCAGACTAAGTGACATCCGCGTTTTTTGTTTTTATCTGAGTTAATAATTTTATTTAGTTAATTCGTAAAGAAAATTGATTTCAATAGAAATTGTGCCTCATTTCGAAAACGATCTGCATAAGGGCAATTCAACACGGCTGTTTTAGGTCAAGTAGACTTTTTAGTTTAGCTTGAAATTTTTCGACTCTAATTAACCAATACCCCTGTCACCCCCCAAAAAAAAACGTAAACCTGATGTTGAGATTTATTTTATAGATTTTTCATTTTTTATTATCTGACCCTTTTTACAAGATTGACCACTAAGAAGGGATGCGTTTTACTTTTATTTTTAATTTGTTTTCTTAACTTTAAAATTTCATTAAGACCAGCAGGAATGTAAACATCTCCATTCATAGTTTGATTCTTAATCTTAGAGAACACAATGGGTAAAAAAAGAGGATCGTAAATGTCAGATTGGTGATATGTTTAGTGACTACAGTACAGTTAGTTACACATTTGGGAGCGCAAAGAAAATTAAAAAAAATTAACTATATAGTTTCCTTATGGTCATTTATAAAAAAATAGTGCATATAATGCACCTGTATATACACACACACACACACACACAACCTTAAAATATACAGCCTATCCTGCTGAAAATATTTTTTTCTCTAGTGGAAGTGTGTGTGTGTGTGTGACATTCCCATATTCCCTCTCTTTTAGCTGGTTTTATGATTCACCATTATCAGGAGCTGATTCATAAAAAAAGAAAGAAAAAACTTATATGCTAGTATGCATGTGTTTGTACCCCCTCCTCCCACCCGCCTCAACCTTTAATAATACTCTCTCTTCTCCAGAACTTTAAAACTTAACTGTGTCATCATCATCATCATAGCTGCTGGTGTGTTTGGTGTTCATTGCCATTTACAGAAAACTTTGTTGTTTCCTTCTCTCACTTCTACTACGTCTTTCTCAAAAAAGTGTCTCCATAACAACATTCTTTGAACACAAAAAAGTATTTTTTGCTGATTTTTTTTTTTTTAAAGTTTGAATTTATTTTTACCAACTTGTCTTTTTTGTTAAGTGCTAAAACAAAGAAAACAAATGACATTCTAGTTTCAGTAATTAATTTTAATTCTTGTTGGCAATTTAATTCTAGAAATTTATGGATATAAAAATAGAAACAACTGCATGTTTGAAAAGCGACTTGTAAAAATCATATAACTTGAATAATCAAATTTAGAGGCATTAATAAAAGATTAAGATATGTTTTTTTTATGTTTGTAAATTCAATTCTAATTATATGCAAGTTAATAATAATCTATTATAAAATATATAAAATTTCACTTGGACTCAAAAATATGATTTTTGTGTAATTGAATGAGAATATTACTCATATTTGGTAGTTATATTTGGTATTACTTCTATTTGGTAGTTCTTTTGTCTAAATAGAAATGCAAAAGTTGAATACTTATTCTGTATTGTGTGTGTATGGTGTCAAGTTTTTTGGGGGTCATAGCAGTCAATATAATTATAAACATTCCTTACTACTTGGTTATGTCCTCTTGTTTCTCTTTTTGGGTCTCAGCATTCTTGATAAACATGAAAACATTCCCTGGAATGTTAACCATGAGAACATTGTCAAAGAGGAAATGGGGAGTCAAAGTGTCAAAGA
This sequence comes from Acanthosepion pharaonis, assembly GCA_903632075.3. Lineage (NCBI taxonomy): Eukaryota > Metazoa > Mollusca > Cephalopoda > Sepiida > Sepiidae > Acanthosepion > Acanthosepion pharaonis. The sequence goes on along the minus strand of CAHIKZ030005637.1, from coordinate 1,275,595 downwards.
ATTTTGATGACATTGAGGTGAAAAAATTAGTTTTTACAATATAAAAACAAATTTCCTAGAAAAAGATTAGTTAAGATTTAAAAAAAAAAAGGAAGTTTTTGATTTTCAATTTTATTTTAGAATTTAGATATATGATAGGATATTTATTTGTTTATTTTACTTCAGTAAATTATTTGCAAAAAGTTAAATCTTTTTATGTTTGATTACTGAAATAAATTGGTCAGTTACATATCTATCATTATTTACAAGTTCAAGATGCTTTAAATGACAAATATTAATATGATTTACCTTACCTCATTAACTACAGTTGAGATAAGTCCCCACCCCTTCACTAGAGTTAATTGTGAATGTCATAATCTTTTCCATAGTTTGCCAGGGATATATATGATTTTGAATTTGGAGTTGTCCTTCTAGACTGGTTACTGACCACAACTAGAGAGCCCAGTTTACCCTTCTATATTTAACCCATTGCTAGGGAGTGGGTAGAAGAGGTGAATTTTTTCTGAACAGTATTGCAAAACTGTCTTAAGTGGTCAATAAAATAACTTCTTACTGGAGGTAGAAGACCATAATTTTTAAACCTTGTTAAATCTTATCATATTTAAAAAAAAAAAAAAAAAAAAAAAAACACATAAATTATGCAAAACAAAATTGTGACAGATAAGCAACCATAAAAATAAATCTTATATCAACAGATATTGTGTAACATAATAGAACTGTGTTTGATATTCTGATCATCATTATCTGTTTCATAGCCAGGTGTGGCCATAGTTACTGAGCACCTAACCAGAGAGGTATTCATTCATTCATAGCATGCTTTGGGCAAGTAGACCTGGAGGAGCCTATTCCCTTCCAGGTCAAGTCACAGTTGATGTCCTCCAACAAGGGCTTGTCTTGGTCATAGATATATAACTATAGATTACATAAGGGAAACACTTTGCCTGTGCAGTTGGCTTCAGATTAGGAAGTCCTCTGCCCAGTGATGTGTCATTACTGCACTGGTTGCCTACATAGCTATAGAGACCCAGTTTACTTACCCCCACCCCATTGTGCAAGATGGCAGTTGATTCTACAAGAAAGCTCAGCTGCCCTTTGACAGGTTTTGTTTTTTAATCCTGTTGGGTGTCGAGACAACTGCCTCACCAGAAAAGCTGGTTTAGTCACCAATGACTCAACCATGTGGCATGTAGTACTGGGTTACATGGTATCAGTAGCACTTGTAAAGTGACCTGACATTAAACATTCTGATGGAATAAGAATAATTAAAAAAAAAAAGTGTTATTTCTTTTATGTTAATACACTCATGTCTGTACATGAATGAGACAGGTGGTATCGATATCTATAACACAAATATGACTTGTAAATGTCAAAATATTGGTCAATAATCATAGCTCACTTTGTTATATATCAAAAAGGGAATTAGGTTTTAAAATTAATTTTTAGGTGCATTCTCCAAGGGTAAAAATAAGAATGAAATTAAAAAATATATATATATAAGAGACAGTAGTTAATTTAGTTAGGCTTTTATTTGATTGTAAAATCTGAATACAATTGTTTTGCATTGGGAACACAAGGTTTCCCAAGTTTCCAAGCAGAATTTTATTCCAGTAATGCTTTATACAATAGATTAATCTGTTCTTTGCTTGCACATAGATAAATATCGAAAAGATGCCCCCCCCCTACAAATTCTCAATGGAATTGGAATCTGGAGAGTTTACAAACCATATTTTTGAATTCAGACTATTCTTTGTTGACCTTAGCATTATAAGTGCATCAACTTGCTGAAATATATCTCTTCCATAAATGGCATTTGGCATATGGGACAAAACATTTTAACATGACATTGAGTGTTTTGTTTATCTTCTATCACCACCAATTCAGCCAGTAGCTTTGCACTCTACTAAATTAAACTTCTCATCAGAGAACACTTTCTTGCATTGTTCCTTGGATCAAGTTACTTTTTTTTTAAGTTTACACAGAGCAATTATTCTTGCAAGCCTCAGTTAAAGTAAGTCTTCTTTTTGGCCAAAACACATGATTGCTTGATTCACTAAGAACTTACTAGACACTTTTTAGAGTAATATTATTAAGATCAACTTTATTTTGAAGGTCTCTTAAGTGCAATTCACCTTTTGATGTCTCTTGAAGAACATGACAGATGCCCGCATTAATCAATTTGGGTGGTTTTTCCAGTCAATTCTCTGTGCTATACATTTCTCAATTTTGAAAAAATTGCTAATAATGGTTCTAGACTCATTCAATTTTTGTGCATCAATATTGTGGGCCTCTTCATAATATGAATAAAATGCAGTATGTATGGTGAATGCAATGTTCACATAACAACTGACAACTGCTAGAAATTTTAGAAACTTCTGGAAAAGATTAAAAATATTTTTCAATGTATCTTTTACTTATTTCCATCTTTGAAATATGTGATTTAAAAAAAAAATGAAATTTCTATATGTATATCATTAGGTAGTTAAAATGATTTTTAAATGAAATTCCTCTTTTCTGATATATATATATATATATATATATATATATATATATATATATATATCTCTATAAAAGGCAGGATGTGTTTGTGTGTAACAAATGCACAGCTGCGATTTTCGACAGATTAGCACCAAAATTTACATGCACATGCTCCAAGTTAGTGGGAAGGCCAAGACTGACTTTGCATTTCCCAACTCCCATCGATAGTGGAAATTTTTTCATGCTTCTACAGCAGTTTTCATGTAGTTTGTGGCCATTTTCTACTGGCCAGAGTGAGAGCCTATCGCTGGCTGCCACGACTAGGCAGAAAGGTTCTATTGGCCAGCGTGAGAGCCAACAGCTGACTGACACAAATTTTAACTAGCATGCTAGCATGCAAAAAAAAAATCGATAGCTGCATTCGTCACAAGTGGGAAAAATTTAAATCTGCATGGCACTTTACTCCAATTGGCTTATTCACTTGCTTAAACTCAACATTGATTCAGATTCCGCAGAACTGGGTTGGGTGTGAAAAAGTATTTGTTGTTAACATTCTTTTTCATTCGTTTTTTTCCAGTTACGAGTCCTTTTTAAAGCTGATCGTTTTGTGTTCATTTTGTTTAGTTCTTTTTTCATAACAGATTTAATGTTTAGTATAGAGCTTAGAAAAAATTTGCAGTGTGAGATAGGCAAGAAGTAAGGCATGTAGCAACATCAGCACGGCAAAGGGCGCTCCTTTAAAGGCAAGGAAGGGCAAAAATATTTTAAGTCATATTTTCAAGTCAAGTGATAGCGATTGCTGTATGAGTCGTATGATTTTTGAATCAAGTACAGGCAATGCCGGGCCATGCTGCTAGTATATATATATAAAGTGGGTTATGCTCTTTGACCAATATATGAAATTTAAAACTTTTTGTCGTACTGTTATAATTATTTTTACTGTAGATTATTGTGTTATCTGTAATTTTATTTTTATCTAGAAATTATTGGGATGTGTGTTTAAAATAAAAAAAGGATTACATGATATGCACTCAAAACTACTGTTCAGGCAGTGACACTCAAATATGATTTATGGAAACCATATTTCAATCTTTCTTGAATAACAACAATCCTGCTATACTTTATATTGTTATTCCACATAATGCGTGATGCATTATCACATTTTCAAGTGTGTTATTTACTCTACATTTTATATTATTAATCACTTATAATCTTTCCTAGTTTTTAGAAAACTAATGAAGTGTCATGTGAATATTTGCAGGATATGTACATATATGTACATATATGTACGAGATATTTCACATTATAGTAGACTATATATTTTTTCTTTTTTAAATGTTCACCCAATACGAGGCCTAAAAGCCACTCAATGTAGAGGGTTACTAAATGAGGTTTTTGCACTGATATAAGAGGAAATAAATGCAGTTAGGTATATCAAAATATTGGCAAGGTGAAAAGACAAGGTATCAAAATATCAACACCCCTTAGTCATATGCATAAGAATTAACTCGGAGAGCACAGCCATAACTGCGCACTTTATCATGCATTGAGAGGACCCATTGGAAACTACTGCACAGTCCAAATGTCACTCTTACAATGTGGCATTAGTTTTTATGACTTGATATTACCAAAAAGATTTAAAATAACTTTGTGTGAACAAAAATAGTCTTTAATTTTTAATTATTTGTTTTGGAAACAGCATCAGCAAGCAAGGTAGTGTCATGAATAAACTATGAATAATAGATATTTTTACAATATACTTCCAAACATTTACACTTACAAACCAACCCATAGAACTTATCCTCTTTGTAAGCAGGCGAGCTCTTTAAAATGATTTTTAATTTGATGCTTTGTTAATTTCTTACCTAATTTGTTTAATAGGTTTTAATTCATTCACTGAAACAATTTCCTTGTTCTAAGCATACATTATAAGTCACCAAAAAGTATGACATTTTTTCTGTCCTTCATTACTTGGAAGTTAATCAAGTGATAAATAATTTAGTTGTGACAAATTGTTGCTTTTTCTTGGTAACTATTAGAGGACAGTTTATCTGTTTGCTAAAGAATGAATACATATTCTCAAGATGATACATTTCTTGTTTTCATAAAGAAAGTTCTTTATTCAGACCAATTATGTTTTTTGTGTTTGTTATTCATTCCACTTGGGTTGTTTCAATCTGTATTTTTTGAATTCTTACAAATTAGATATCAAATACTTAAAAACAAATATTTATAGGTAAGTTATTCCTTTTATTTTAAAATTCTTATGAAGAGTAGAGTCTGAATCTGGCCGATAGCAGTGCATTGTTTTACTTTTCTGGTTTAGCTTTTAATTAGAAATGTAAACCATTTAAAGAAGTTCATTGTGAAGTAGAAAAAATAGATCATAAATTATAGTTTCAGGAGGGACAGTATTAGAATGGAATTCATAAAAGATCTTATAGATTTACTTAATAAAAATCACTTTGTGCAATACACACTTCCACACCGTAAAATGTTTATTTATTATGGGTTTATGATCTTTGAACTTTAGAAACTCTCATTATTTGCAAAAATGTTTCAGAACACCACACAAATTACGAAAGTTAGTTGTCTGTGTATATGATATATAAAAGGAGGTACTGTAAAGTTCTCAGCCCAACCAAGAAACCTGATGTGTGGTTATTTAAAATTTTGGGAAGTGGATTAAGCTGAGAACTCTTGAGCACATCCTTGTATAAAACAGGGATTGCTACCCAAATACACAATTATATATATTACTTATGTTATTTTTACACACACACACACACACACACACACACACACACACACACACACACACATATATATATATATATATATATATATATATATATATATATATATATATATATATATATACATGGGTAAGGATTAATTTTATATAACCATAAAAAGAAGTTGATTTTCTAAAAGCCCTTAGTGAAATGTTATGCTTTGTTTTGAGCAAGGTACAACATCTCAAAGGAGAATGGATAACGAGGAAAAACGAATGGATCACATGAGATTCTCGATATGATGCCAAGACCTGAAACAAAATACAGAAAACTACACGATGAAATAAGGAACAAATGCTGGCAGGCCAAAGAAGAATGGCTTAACAAAAAATGTGCATAAATAAATAAATTATCACAGATAAAGGAGATATACATAAAAAAATGAAGGAACTAACAGGACAGAAGGCATCAACAGGCTGCATAAAATGCAAGAACAGAATGCTCATATCAAATCGTTAGCGCTAGAACGATTATATCGAAAAACTCTTCCCCAACAAAAGAGAACAACCAGCAATACACAGAAATTTCAATGGGCAGGAAATACTAAAAACCGATGTGGAAACTGCACTGGCCAGATTGAACAGAAACAGGGTGTCAGGGCTTAGACGGAATTGTAATAGAGATGCTGGTAGCTTTAGATGATTGTGACATTACAGAAATAATAAATGAAACCTACAACAGTGGGGATATAGAAGATCTAAGCAAATCTATTTTCATAACACTGCCTAAGAAACCAGGCACAAACGATTGTGAACTCTACTAATCAATCAGCCTAATGAGCCACATAAGAAAACTCATCATCCAAATTCTGATGAATAGAGCATGCAGCAGAATCAGGCTAGAGATAGGATAAGAACAATGTGGGTTTGTTAAAGACACCGGAACAAATGATATTTATGCTCAGAATGTTATTAGAAAGAACAATACAAATGCAGAAGAATGTGTACCTGTGTTTTATAGACTACACAAAGATGTTTGACAAAGTATGCCACTAAGATCTGTTAGAGCTGCCTTGACATATTTGAGAAAGACATCAGAATAATCAAAAATCTTTACTGGCAGCAAACTGCCTGCATACAGATAAAAAATGAGTTCAGCTGATATACAAAAATAGAAAGGGGCATAAGGCAAGTGTGTGTCTTCTCACTGGACTTATTCAATTCTGAGAGAACTGGAAATCCTACAAGGATTCATCATTGGCTACCACAAACTAACCAAACTATTTACCAATATTAACAATGTTTTTGTTTATAAAGCAACTGAAATTTAAAAAGATCTTTTTCTATTTAAACTTGATACAAAGTATTTCTTTGATAATTGGAGTTTCCAAGCTGAACTGTTTGCCAGATTTTTCAAGGTTTCAAAGCAACTTTGTCTTAATTTAATGTGACCAGTTTCAAAGTAACTGGTTTTACTTTGATAAACTCATGCAAACAGGATAAAACAAATTTGTAGTTTAGGTGCATTAAACTGGTACACAGTTATTTGAACAGTGAGTAGCTAGGCAATTATTGTTCTCAACATGTCTTAACTGGGTAAACATGTTATTTGGTTTCCAATTACTGATTGCACATGATGTTTTCTTGACGTTTCCCTTTAGAATCTTTTTTATACAACAAAAATTGTAGACATTGTATTATAATCATTGTATACACTCCAAAGGAAGAATTCTCTAGTTAGAGAATTTTGTTTGACTTTGGAATTAAGTATTGAGTTTACTCATGAATTTGGGATTTTTTTTTTTATTATTTATTTAAATTTTGAGAGTGAAATTCTTTTAAATAAAAATAATATCTATTTAGCAATTGACCATAGAACTATGAGATGACTGTCACCATTGATGAAAGGTGGTTCATCAGGTCATGATTGATGACTCTTGTAACATAAAATAATGATATACTGAAAGTAGATATTTATTTGCTTTTATATAATTTTTAATGAACCATTTTGATACTTGTTGTTTGGACAGTTGAAACTGAGAGTAGATTGTCTATATGTTTACTGAAATATATTCCTTATTTCCACCTGTTCTAACCTTCACAGCTAAGACTTGCCATGCATGCACATTGCAGCAAACCACCTTCATTACATTCATAGTCCATTCATGAGAAGTAAGTTCTACTTGAACAGCTTCCCACAAACTGCTACTTTGTGAATCTGACTCCTAAGAAGATGCTTCCAGATCACTACAATCTTAACCTGTCTAAAGTTAACTGTTATCTTCCACACATATCCCCATAAATTGTACCACTTACCTCTTACTCTACCTTGAGTCGCTCTTGAGCCTTGTACAGGGCGAACATTATTGTAAAAGAAATTGTCGAAAATGACTAGCAGTGGGTCATGATACAGATAGAAGCAAATGTTAGTGTTAATATGTTTGAAGAAGGCAAGGAATTTAATTAACTTAAGCCAATGATGTTAAAGAAATGTAGATCAGAAAGTGAAATCTTTTCAGATACTTTAATGAATCAGTGTTGATTGTGGAGAGGAAATAAATGAAGCTAGTTTACTAAAAAATCTTTTGAAACACCTCCTAATGAATGGATAATATTCTTGGCATGTCATTGCTGTATATCTTGGCATTTATTCTTTGCAATATATTGTCTATAAGTTTGAAAATTCATTAACATTCCAAATTTTGTTTGGAAAAGTGAACACCTTGTTTGTGTTCTCAATGTTTTTATTAAACCACTTCAGCTGAAGAATCAATCAGCTGAAACCCGATATGAAAAACAGAAAAATTCAGTTGGCTGAAAAAAATTTAGAACATCCTTTGCCATATTTACTAATTATGGCTTGTAACTTAAAAAATTGGAAGTTTGAAAATCTGAAGTTTTTTTTTTTTTTTTTTTTTGAATGTCAATCAATGAGGTTCATTTTAAAACCAAGTCAAAGGCATTTGTGATATCGGCATTATTCTACTTGTAAAATCCATTAAAGTTTAATAGTGTAGATAGACATGACTGTTACTTTTGTTTTTGCCATTCTCCAATTATCCTCAGAAATTTTTCCAAGGCTTATCAGGATGTGGGCCAAGTTTGATTGGATTCATTTTCCCTATTGCTGTTATTTGATGATTTCAAAAAATTAATATTTTTTTTGTTATTGTGTACTTAGTAACTTTATTGTTAAAAGTACTGTTATAATGCAATCATGTGTTTCATGTACCGAGTTTCAGTTCTCGTTGTGTTGGTTCCTGTTTCAAAATAAGCCAGAACACAAGTAACCTATTTCGGCAAGTATATGAAGCACAACAAGAAGTATTTGACTAGAAACTGCTGTTAAGTCAATGTTAAGTTATTTGTGAAAACTTTTATGGCAGGTATATGAAAATTGTAGTAGGTTGAGCAAAGATTTTAAAGAGCAGCTCAAAAACTTTTGGTAGTTTTTCTCTCTCTTCCAGCATTACTGACAGTTGATGTTTATTTTATCATGAAAATCAAAAGCTTTAGTTTACAAAACTGAGAATTATTATATTACAATATGCCTGGAGATACTCGTATAAAAGGTGCAAGAGAAAAATCCCATATACAAAGCCTACACACTTAGTAAAAAGTTTAACAAAACCCCTTTTGTTGGTTAGATTGACATAATGATTTCAGTGATTGGTAAAAGTATCATTTTTTTTCATCTAAGGAAAAAAAAATGTTAATAATTCAGAGAATAAAAATCCTTATTGATTATCACATTTATTTTCTGATTTATTGTGGTAGCATTGATTTTAAATTTTTGGATGCCTCAAAAACGTTCTCCTTAAAAGATGTGTGATCAGAATGAATAAGAGTTGATGTAAAAGCTTTATTCTTAAGAACAAGGAGGAGTTGTGTTGCTTTAATTTTCTTAGGTTTTTAAAATGCATAATTAGATTATGAGATCAGAGGAACAAAAATTAAAACTGTGTGGCACTGTTTAACTTTTGTTAAACTATTAAGCTTTAAAAATATCTCAATATGAATTTAGATATGATATGGTATGGTAATATTCTTCAACAAGTTAATTACTGCAGAAAAAAATGAGGTGAAAGAAACTACAATAAAAAGAACTTGGAATGCTAGAAACACTATATTTGCTTTTATTTATTTTCATTGTGTGAGTTTAGTTTTTTCTTTAAGAATCAACTATTCATTGGTGTGTGTGTCTTTGTTTTTTGTAAACAGAAAATTTTGCTGGTCAACTAAATTTTCTGAAAACAAAATTTTTTAATTGTTTCAAATGTTGAGACAGTCACTTTTCCATTGGTCCCTTTTTCAGTGTCAGATTAATGACATTTTACAATTGCTACTGCATCCTTATCTTAAAAGCCATGAATCACTTATAGCAAATAATGATTTGGTTACTAAAACTCAGATTTTGTATAGTGGATGAAAATATAGAGGTGAGGTTTTGAATTCCAACTCTAAAACTGTGATGAGGGCAGAGAAAATGAGAAAAAATAGGTAGCTAATGTGGTTGCAATTAAAATGGAAAGCCAGAATAGGTCAGAAATGTTCTTGTTACATTGCCTTCTTTACTTACCTTCCCTACTTGGCCCCAGCTATTGTAAGCCTCCAGGCTTTACACCTTGTTTTTTTTTTTTTTAATTTTAACTACTTTTGTTTTCTTTTATATCTTCCCCATTTTTCTATTTGTAACTGGGAACTCCTGTTGTCTTGGGTATAGTGATGGTTACCTCCAAAAAGTACTTGCTGCCTTAGGCTACTTGCTGTACATTTTATTGGTATTATAAACCAGAGTAAATTTTGTGCTCCCACCTTTTGTGACAAAACTGTGAATGGGTTTAAAACATGAGTTTATTCAATCTGACTTGAATTGCTTTTGGCAAAATAACATTTTGAAAATTCAAACAAAATATCAAGAGTTTTAAAAATGCAAGAAAGTTTAAGGAAAAACAGGTTTTAAAACTTCTATCTCAATAGGTAAGACAAAAGCAAAATAATTTGATTATAGCAAAGGTTTTATATATAATTGCAAAATTCCATTAGCACCAATTTTCAAAGATTACTAATCCGACATTCTTTCTTTAAATGTATGTAATAGGCATATCAATAAATTTTGTTTCATGCATTTTAAAGAGAAAGAAAATAAGCTATGTTTTTCTTTGTATAAAGAATGAAGCATACATTTATCATAGTATTACAGATATTTGATTGATATCTTGGTGTTGTCTGACATATGAGTCAGCAGTCAATAAACTTCATTTTTTTTTTTTTTTTTTTTTAAGGGACACCTAATGTCAGAAAAAAAGTTAGCATTACATAAGTTAATTTGTTGAAAGCTTTGACAAGGATATTTATAATAGGCTTAGAAATTGTTCTGTGTTTATCTCATTCCGTGCGTGATCTGATTTTGTTGAATATTGCAGCAGTTTCTATATTTTTTGAAGTCTCTGATTTCACAAATGTGAAGAATTGATTCTATATTATTTAAGAAATGCTACTTTTTTTTAAAACCTTGAGGCTTTGCAAAGTATGACTAAAAATATCTTAGGGACATCAAAATTAACCTATATTTGTATATGCATTGATTTATATATGTACATATTTTTCTGTTTCTTGTATATGGTTAAGTGGTTTCTAAGCATAGCTTAGATGTGGCACAAGGCTGAAAGTATCAGGCACCCAGTGAGGATCAAATTCAATATTCAGTTATATGGTTAGGTTTCAATATGCTTTTCCTGTCAATATTTTACCTTGCTTTTTTAACCCCCTCTCCCATGCTTGCAAGATTCTTTATGCAAGTAGATTTGTGTCTTCTGCATATTTTTCTTGGGTTTTATAGATATGTATATCTTGGAAGTTATTCTTCATTAAGATTTCAGTGTTAAAATGGAAAACAAAAATAGCCCCAGATTGTTTGTGTCTACTTAGTGTTCCTTGTATATTTTTAATTTGTATCTGAAAAAAAATGAATACATACCAAAATTAATTTTTTTCTCTTGCTATGTGTGTGGTTAAAAAGTGTTCAAATATACTCTTGACATGCATTATACTGAATTTAAACTTGGAAACTTTATAATCCAAAAACCTATTTTGTTTAAATGTCTATGCAGAACAGTTTTGTGCATTATTATCTGAACCTGTAACCCAACTTGGATAAAAATGCCATTTCTAAACTCTGAAGGTTCTGCTGGTTTTGTGATAAGCAGTTACAATTTATCCCACTTTTTTCCACTCATCCAGCTTTACCCATAAAATCTGGATGACTGTTACTTAATTTGAAATGATCTGAAGTTTTAAAATATTAAATAGATAATCATTTTATGATTTAAAACAATCCATAAAATTAAAGATGCTGATCACGTGCAGTAATAAAATACTTAATTCATATTCTCTCACTTTGTTCTAACAAAAATAACTATTCTTTTTCTGTTTATCAAAATTCAAGTATTTTAATGCAATGTTTTTGTAATAGTTATTTCTTTCATACTATCTTGAGTGATTATTAGGGAGGGTAATGGTATTTTAAGTGATAAAATGAATTCATTTACTCTATATAAATTAACATTTGGCATTTGTGCTCCATGACCCATATAGATGTTTATATGTGAGAAAATCAAACTTTAGTTTCAATTGAACAGTTGCATAAATGGGTGGTTGTAAGAGATAAGTAAATGGCTGATATATGTTGAAAAGAGTATCTATTTGTCAGATAACCAAATATTACTGGAAGGATTGGCTGTTTTGAAACAAAGCTTATTGTTCTATTCTGTAACATCTTCAGGCAAGAATAGAAATAAAGCCAGCATTGAATTGTGGTATCAGGCTTAAAGAATTAACAAGGTTGTGAATGAAAATGTTTAAGATTATGTTGGTGATTATGCTGAACGTATAGAAGCATGCACTAATGGTATTAATGGTTATGGAAAGTGAGTGGGTAAATAATAGGTATAAAACTGTATTTTCTAAAGGTCAAATGTCTTATTTGGGGTATAAACATGTAACTTGGTCAGTTACCTGTTACTGTTATATGATGAAGTGATTAACAGTGCAGAAAATATAATGGGCAGATGAATTCAAATTGCAGCTGAGACTGTTCACACTAATGTCCTTGGGGAAATCCAGTTTGTTTCTCCTACTCCACCTTCCCAGCAATGAGTTAAATAACAAGACTGTCTAGCATTGGTAGGACAACTAACCTTGGAGAAGGCCAACTCTGAACTGAAAACTGGTGAAGACAATAGAAAGCCACTACACTATCTTTGCCAAGAACAATCCTGACAATGCAGAGTTTACACATATTGAAAATAGGGGAAACTCAATGGACACATCATTTTATGTTAAATTCTTTAAATGAATTTAACAAAGATAGGAGTAACAATTATATGTAACTATAAATACTATTTCATGTTCTTACCAAGAAGCATATCAGTTCCTTTGAACAAATATCCTTTTATTTATTTGTGTTATATATAATTTAAGAATTGTGTATTTGGGCAGCAAACCCTCTTTTATGCAAGTTTTGTTAAAAATGACATGGTGCTGTGGTTGTTTTTTATATAATTTTTCATGTGTTCTTAAAATTTTTTCTTTTCAATTATATAAAAATTGTCTGAATATTTCAGCTATACTTTTCAGCTATACTTTTAGCCATTATCAAGGATGAATTTTATTTTGCTCTTGACTGAATATATCAATTTTTTTATGTATTTATCTAGAGTTGTATGAATGTTTTATTTTCTAAACATGGTCTGCACATTGTGGCCTTGTTCATAGTTGAAATTATTGAGATTTTTTTTTACATGTGGATGTTTCTATTATTTGTATTATCAATGAGTACATTATGGATACTTTGGGAGGTCTCCATATTTAAGTGAGACCTAATTGAGCTATGGTCAAAGAAATATAACATGACTCTTGTTAAACATTTTATAGTATATCCAATATAATTATGAATTTGGATTGGTCAGGAACACAGTTCCTTAAGAGATATGTAAATTCGTAAATAATATTGGTTCTCTGTACTTTGGATCTAATATTATTTACGAATTTACATGTCTCATCAAGGAACTGTGTTCTTGACCAATCCAAATTAAAAAATAATTATATTGGATATACTTTAAAATGTTTAACAAGCAGATTCAAATGACATCTCTCTGACCATATCTCAATTAGGTTTCATTTAAATACACATGGAGACCCCCAGAACTCTATCTGTAACATACTCGTTGATAATACAAATATAACAGCATTATCCATGTGTGTTAAAAATAAAAGGCAAAAAAGTGAAGGAAACATTATTAATAAAAAGAAAAGACCAACACTCACTAATATCAACTATGAACATGTCCACAATGTGCTGAGTGTTTGTAAAATAAAACTTTCCTATAACTCTAGATACATACATAAGAAAAATTCTATATATTCGGTTAAAAGTAAAAAGAAATTTTATGTTTGATAATGGCTAAAAGTATAGCTGAGAGTACTTAGATATATGACATATGGACAATTTTTATATAATTTATATCCTGAAAAGAAAAATTATAAGAACACAAATTATATAAAACCTTAGTTGTTTTAACAAAAATTGCCTATATATATATATATATATATATATATATATATATATATATATATATATATATATATATATATATAGTAAAGGTAACAAATCTGTTGATATATAAACCAAGTGGATCCGAGTAATATAAATTATTAAAACTGATCCACAAAAAGAGCTCAATGTATTTATTATTACAGAGCAATATAATTAATAAGAATAAAATCCAAAATCATCTCATATGAGGAATAGCCTATTTCGGCAGATGAAGTTATTGGTTGTCTGTCTTATCAACCCTGGTGTGGACTGAGTTTATGTCAGAAATAGAAAGCTAAAAAAAAAAACAGTTGAAAAATTAATACAGAATTTATCCATTTTAATGTTTTAATCAGATGAAAGGTATGACACAGGGATCAGAGGAGGGTAAAAGATTTTTGTCTTAAAGGGAAGAAGTTTTATAATATTAAACCTGAATATTAACCTTATGATATTAATTTGGGGTTATATGAACCTTATGATATTAATTTGGGGTTATATGAAGAATGAAATATTGATTTAAAATTAAAAGAGGAATAAAAAGGGTTTTAAAAAATAACTTTAAAATATATAGATAAAAGGATGTAAGGGATTAATAGAGAGTTGGGGAGATCTTAGAGTAGAGGAAAGTTTATAAATTATAATTAATATAGATAGAGGTTATATAGGAGGGGAATATAGAAATTAGAATTAGTTACACATTCACATTTGAAGAGTTAAAGGGGAGTGAATATTATGAAAATATAGTAGCTGATTAAGTTAAACCTATATTATAGAAATTTGAATTTTGTTTTTATGTTGACATTTTAGCACTAATTCATTCCTCTGATTTAATAGTTCATAGGCTTTGATTATTGTATTTATTATTTTAATTTTTTCTTCTAAACATAAGTCACACTTATCTCTAAGACTATTAGGAGTATGTGTGGAACCTATAATCTTACAAACTATCTGTGGACTCAAACCTTTCTCCTCCAATTCCCCAAATTTTTTGAAAGAGCTGTCTGGTGTTTTAGTTTAGGGTTAGAAAATGAGTGCCTATGAGTATAAAATCTCTGTTTCCATTCCCCCACGAAAATTCCAATGTAAACATAATTTTTCATATTTTCTTTGGGAGAAATGATTGTAACAGAGAGAGGTTGATGCACATGAATGCACACACGCAAATATAACATTTATTGATTGAAGATGGAAAACACGATCTTCCGTGAAAGTTACAAACTGTGTCAGCGCTATTAATAGGAAAGAATCTAGAACAATGATATATGAAACCTGAGACGGCTGATGGATAAAGAATAAATTTCAAATCAGGTTGGCAAGGACTTGTTTATAAACAAATGCAAAAGGGCAGGATGCGATGTTTAATTTGGGTCATTAAAAAAAAAAAAATAGACAAAAATAATATTTTTGATAAAAACATATTGAAGTAAATTGGACCAGGGAGGTAAGGTCAGTGTGTGTTTACCGCCAGTGAAATCTGATCTAAACGTAAGTTGTATCCGCTAAATTTGGTCATCGAAAAGACAATTGAAATGAACATTGAACTAATTAATTTTATCCACTAAGAGATTTGAAATAGATCTGAATTTAAACTTTGCTTATGGCGACACTCGTGTTAAGCGTGTGAACAACCTGGCTTATAACCTTCGGTTTGCTATATAAACGTGAGTTTTGCTGAGTTGGAGAGACTTGGGCGTTAGACGAGAGTAACGTTGAGAGAGAGAGACTGTCATTGCAGTGAGTCGGTCCAGTGGTGAGTCAGAGATAAGGACTTCAAGAAATATCGTCGTTGTAGCAGTCGCATTGAAAAGTCGCTGAAACTTAACGTTTGTCACTTACGACAACCAACTGAAAAGCTACACTTCCACGTAGGGCTGGAATTACGAGTCACATATCCTCCCAAGTTGATTTGGAACGAGTTAATCACACACACACACACACTTGTCTCTGTTGGTATAATTGGTAGAGGAGTGGTCCTCTGTTCTTATGTTAATTGCTTTTCTATCCTTTCTGTAAACTCTTTCTACTGTTGTTGTTTTCTTATATAAAAGACATCAATATTTTACCCATTGTTGTTCGGCTTCTGCAGATATTATTTTCTTGTTTGCCACATACTAATTTTCCTGCCGCCCACCCTCAAAGCCATGCCTACATCCCCAATCGACCGTGAATGTATGGACAACACCCCGCTTACTGGATCTAAAAACTAACACAACGTGGGCAGCAGGCGGAACTTGGCCAGTGACCGGTCGAACAATCTATGGGTACTCTGGGAGCATGCGGCTAGCTACCCCTGAGTATGGTTCAGACCGAGTGGGCACCTCAACCCAATAAGGAAGACGCCGGAGGTTGAGGGGCTGAAGGGACAAGTGGTAGATGATTGCTTGATATATAACCCTGGTAGATGTACATTTTCCCTCTATTGGTCAATTTTCTTAAGATCTACAATTACAGAAAGGTTCAATACCAGTTTTGTTGTTTGTCCCATAGAAATTTTCTATGGTTATTGTGTGAATTAATAATTTTATACATGTTGGTACAGGAGTAGATAATATTAATCATTTTTCCTATTGAAGATCTTACTTAGAGAGTTATTTTTTTTTTTTTTTAAGTACTTATTAACTTTAGAAAATACTGCCTGATATTAATATTTGACAGTTTGCAGAAGTGGGGGTTGAACCATATATTTTTTCTTTTTCTGTGTTTACATTTCACTTTAGATATTTCTTTGTTACTTATAGGGGTTAGATAAGATAATTTATCTTTAAAACCACTTTTTTGGGAGAGCATTTTCATACAATTTTTATTTTTGTTAAAGATGTTTATGTTGGATGATAATCAACTAATCTAGTGCCAACAGTGGCAGGTATCTGTTTCACAATGGTATTGGGGTGGTTAGAAATTAACATCTAATATAGATGGGGGGGTTTCATTGTCATTATGGTATGGTTTAAACTTTTATTATTGAGGTTATGTCTAGATAATAAACTATTTTAAGGTTAGAGGAAATCTAAACCCTAGTAATTTAAAGCCCTAATTATTTTCTTTTGTATCTTTGGTTAGTGGACCATCACTATTGGGGATGAAAATGAGTACATGTATGTATGTGTGTACTTTGTAAATAATTTGTAATTCATATAAAACAAAGTATATAATATCAACATTTGATTTAGAAGTTTATTAGTGAGCTTAGTGACAACACACCTAATATACATGCACAGTATTTTTATATATATATATATATATATATATATATATATATATATATATATATATTTACTTTTCTTTCACTAATTTTGTATGAATCAAGATAGCCTTATTACTGGTGAAATTTTTTATTATAATTTATTTACTTATCTCTATAGATCTATTTTCAGAGTGTCAAAAATCTATCCATTGGAGCTTTACCTTATTTATGATGTATTTATTTTTAGTATTTTATGGTTGCCAAACTTAGCCTTGTTTGAGTTTCTTCTTAAATTCTTTATTGGGAAGAAAACTTTTGCAAGTCAATCATTTTTTTTGTGTGTGTTTTGTTAATGGCAGTCACTATAATTTTTAGGTTGAAAAATGCAAGCTTAAATATACTTTTTAATAAACTTTTTGAAAAGAACAATAATGCTTTCATTCTAACAATGGATGCAAACTTATAGAATCTCTGATTTTTTTTTTTTTTTTTTTTTTTTTGTCAGTCCAAATTTCCAAGATATCCAGTTTAGAATTGAACATTTTAAAAGTTTGATAAAAGCAAGTCACAGAATTTGGTAAAGTTAGTCTCTTTTTTAATTGGTTGAGTTTTTTTTTTTTTTTTGCTGTTCAGAATATAAGAAATCACTTATAGGCATAAATTTTGTTTAGAAGATTGTAGTGACTTTTGATTTACTAAAATATGAAACTGAATTTTTCAAACATTTCCCAAAATAATGATTTTCAATATATTGAAATAAAATTACAAATTTTGTGACCTTAATTGTTTCATTTTCAATGAGCGTGTTAAGAAACAAAGGTTAAATGTTTTGGCAATGGGAAATTTTATCTAATGAATCTTGTCAAAAACATCTGGTATTAATGAGGTGTAGATGCTATTGTGAAGATAATAGTTGACCATCCTTTTGGAACTTGGACAGGTATAGGATGAGTAGACCCTGGGAATTGATTTTTGTATTTCTATGAAAAAAATGTACTTATTATTTATAAGTAATATATTGTTTGATTGCTAGAAGGGCTTAACATGCTTTAGATGCATTAAAAGGCAAGAGAAATCGAAGATCTCTTTTGACAAATTTGAGCAAATAGATAAAGTAACAAGTTCCACTAAAAGAATGGTCATAAAGGAATGAGCATTGCTAAAAGCAAAAGAAAGGAAGTGGTACAGAGTCACAATCACTTTGTCTTCAAGGGATATAGCACATGGTGGGGGAAGAACTTTATTCATCTCATCTGAAATAAGTTTTGCTCAACTTGTTATATAATGAACATGAATTTATCAGAGATTAATATAAATGACTACTGATCTCTAGTTTTGCTTTTTAAAATCTATCCATCTTATTTTGTTGTGGTATTTAACAAAAAATTTGATTTGTTTTTGTTTGTTAAATTTTTTTTTTCTTCCAGCACATTCTGTTATCCTTAAGCATACAACATTTTGGATTATTAACTGTTGAAAAGACTGACTGATTTAATTAAAATTATGTTTTAAATCAGTTTTTGCTTTATTTTTTTTTTTTTTATATTTGAAAAATATCTTTGAATGCAGCAGCCTTATTTTTGAAGTCTTATCTAACATAAATTGTCAGGTTCTTCAAAAGAAGAAAAAATGCCAGAACAAAGATCCTGAATAAGAAAATGCTCCATAAGTCAATACATCTAATAAAAAATCACTTTTAAACTTCAGAAGTGAAATATTTATTGTCATTATTTGTGTCATGTATCATTACAACTTTATTGTGAGTTTACTGGGAGTTTATTATTGCAGTTATCATTTCTTTTGTTTAAAAAAAAAAGTTAATCTAGGAAATATGCTTGTGAGTAACCAAAATTGTAAACAAGCAAATAAAAGATATGTTCATAATACATTTGTTGTGGGTTGTGGACCAGTTTTTGTCTAGAATATACTATGAGTCACCTCCTGGGGAATAGGATTTCACTTTCTGCCAATTCAAATATCAAAATTATTTTGCTGAAACTATGACTGTAATTGTAAAATATTGTTTATGCTGTAAATCTAATTTTAATTTGCTACCAATGTGTCTAATAGAATATTCTTGTTCTACACCATCACAATTTAAATTCATGAGTATAAAATTATTTTAGTCATGTGTAGTCTCCAAAAAATGCACATGGATAGACCCAAAGTATATTTCCAGATCCAGCTACACACACACACACACACACACACACGTGTGTGTGTTTGGTGCTGTGGTTAAGTTTTTTTTTTTATATAATTTCTCATGCAATTTTATAATTTTTTATTTTTTTATTTTTAGGATCCAACTGCTTTTGTCTATACTTTTAGCTATTACCAAGGATAAATTTTATTTAACTTTTAACTGAATATATGGATTGTTTTATGTATGTATTGAGAGTTATAGGAATATTTTATTTTACAAACATGGTCAGCACATTGTAGCCATGTTCATATTTGATATTATTGAGTGTTGGCTTTTTTTTAAACATGTGGATAATGCTATTATATTTGGATTATCAACAAGTATGTTATGGGTAGAGTTTGCTTGATCTCTTTGTGTATTTAAATGAGACTTAATTGAGCTATGGTCAGAGATATGTAATGTGAGTTTTCTTGTTATATCCAGTATAATTATTTATGAATTTGGATTGGTCAGGAACACAGTTCCCTGAGGCACATGTAAATTTTTAAATAATATTGGTTCTCTAATTTGGATCTTGCAGGTGAATTATTATTTTTAACAATGAGGTTAGCGGTTTTAAATTTTTTATAATTGTGGTGTGTAACTCAACAATTCAACTGATGATAGCAGGTAGGCACAAAGAAAACCGGTGTCGCACGTCCAACCTTCTCACGAGCCGAAGGCCTTCTGATCTTAAACAGCAGAAACGAGCCTGCTTTATACAGCTGCGGACCGACCACGATTTGCATGCGAATCACGAGGCAACGAGATTTCACGTTAACTGACCGAGACCGCTGGGCATAAAACGTGGGCGCCCGCCATTTTGGTTTTTTTTTTACAGTTGGAAGGACCAGAGTTTACATACTGCGCAGATTCAATGCGTTTCCGAGGTAGGCCATTTTCACAATTTTCCCCACACCCCCTGATCTCATGATCACAAACAGGGCAGGGAGGTGGCGATCGTCGCCATCGAGTCCCTCTCCGAAGGGGGGATAACACAAGCTTCATCCTCGTCGTGTTCTTGTCTGTGGTTTGAGTGTCGGTAAACACTGTGTCCGCCGGAGGCTGCTGTTATCAGAATCGCTGCCCTGCAGGTCTAACTCAAGGCAGATTGAACGCTCACTACTTCCAGACTGGAATCGCTTTCATCGCTCGGTAGCGGTAGTGATTGCGTCACCGGTCGCAAGTCTTTAATGTGACGAGGCACCCCATCAACTCTCACAGATTGCGGGCTGATAACCTCCGTAACACGTCCCAGTGCCGTGCTTTTGTCGTACACTTGCAGCGTGGGTTTTTTGACCCAAACGATGTCTCCTTTTTTTTTTTCTCCCTCCAGTCACTTCTAGTTCAGGCAGCGGGTTGGCTTCGATGCCTTTCACGCGGACATGATATTTGTGCAGTGCATCAGCCGGGCGCCGTGGATGGTGAAATGTTATCCCGGGCGACATTATACCAGTAAACCGCTTCTGATACTGTACAGCCCTTCCTGGCTGCGATGGTCTTGATGGTGCTGTGGTTCCGCTCCACAATGCCGTTTCCACTTGGCGAGTAGGCACATCGAAACCGCAGATGCACGTCCCAAGTGTCCGCAAATTCTTTAAAATCTTTACTGGTGAACGCAGTATCGTTATCCGTCAGTATTTCCATGGGTGGGCCTCGGTCCAGGAAAACATTCTCCAACAGTCGAATGACGGTGCTCGCGTCTTGTCTGCGCAGCGGCGCCATACCACAAACCTGGAGGGACCGCAATCAATGAGTGTTAAAAATTCTCACCATTGTAGTGAGTTATGTCCATTGCCAGTCTGCTCCAGTTGCTCTTCACGCTCAGTTCTCCCCTTTCCCAGTGAACGGGTGCGGATCGATCGACTGACAGGTTGTGCAGGCCTTCACAACGGATTTAACGCTTTCTCTGGACACCTGCGGGTCGACTAACCTGGCGAAGTACAGAGTTCGTTTCACGCCCGGATGTCCGCATTGACGATGCGTGATTGGCAACCTGGTCCTCATCCAGTCGTCTCCCTGCCACTGCACAGCTCTCGAGTGCTGGTTCTCCTCTCTTGAGCAGTTCTAGCCACCTGTGCGGTACTCTGGTGAGGCGATCTGCACGGTTCTGACAGGACTGCACGAGTGTCACGTCTACGCTCAATCCATATTCGTCCACCAACGATCGCAAAATGCCCAGCCGTCGCCTGACCAGCATCTCACCAGCCGCCCTTGTGTTCACCCGTGCCTTCCCGGTCAAGGTGTCTGAAATCCACCGGTGCACACGCCGAATCAGTGACCAAGTGCAACGTTGTCGCCTCCCACTGGAGAGCCAGATTCACTCCTTTAAGCGCCGCGCCGAGTTCAGCCAAATTAATGTGCCTGGCATCATTAGTCGGACGCAGCCAGCACGCATCTTCGATGACATTTCCGTTTACTTCAATGCCACTCCTGTCGCCACGGAACTCGCGTCCACCCAGACTGTGATCTCGTCACCACTCATGCACCAGTCTCCTCCGACGGGATCCAGTTCCCGCACTCTACTTAACATCTCTGCTAGTATCGACAGAGAGGGGATCTTTGATGTTATCATCCCATCCGTTGGTTGCTTTCGCGGTTGCCAGGCGCTGACGAATGCAACTGCCACCCTGAGCCATCCACACACTGGGAAGTGTCCAACAAGTTTCCCACACAACGAAAATATACGCCGCGGGGTCAACACATCAGGGGCTTCCGAATTTGACTTCCTCGTTTCCATTGGAGGGTGCCATTTTCTTCCCAGACCTGCAAGCCAAGAACTCTTGCTCCATCTCTCAGTCGCACCGGATCCTTGCACACCAAACCGTAATCCGAAAGTGTTGTCTTACACGCGATGCAGAGGCCAAACTTTCATTAATGAAGATATCATCAACGTATGCTGATGTGGCACTTTCAATTGTGCGGTCTTGCAATGCGATGGCGTCTATAACGGTTTCATGATGAGTGGCGCTACATTTAGCCCAAATCCTAGCCGTAAGACAGAAGCGTTGGCCTTTGAAAATAACCGTTTGAAATGGCCACAGCGCTTCGTCGATGTGAATCTGAAGATATGCGTTCCGCAGATCCAGAAGCGACACATTGACTCCCTGCCGCCACCACGTTCTCAACTTATGTGCGCACACTTCTGCATTGGCAGTGAAAGCATCCACAAAGTCGTTCAATTCGCGGTAATCGAGTACCGGACTCACCTTCTGTTTCTGCTCCTGCACGACTGCCATCAAGGGAATCAGACCCTTTGGGGGTCCCAGTCTTTCCTGGGGGTACGGAATCAGCCAGCCGTTCACAATCCACTGCTGAAGCTCTTTCTCGTATTTTCCTCTGATTCTGTCTGGAACTTTGTACTCAGTGACCTTGTTGCGAAGCTGAACTGGCGGGTCTTTTTGGGCCCATTTCCACCTGGCGGTCCACACTCTCGTCGGAATTGAAGGAGGCGCCGAAATCCGCTCACTAACGCAAAGGGCTGCACACACCTTCTTCTTTCACCCAGTTCCACATTTCCGGCTGGCGTGATCATCATGCCTCCTAACGCCGGATCGCATCAATCCCAAGTAGCAGGTCGTACCGAGGGGCCTTTGGCGTGCCACCAAGACGTCGACTTTGGCATGACTCCCTCCGTCTGTTAGGACTGACACAGTCCCGACACCACAACAGGCCCGGACACCCGTCAATCGTCCGAATCTCGATTTGTTGACTGTTCCATGTCACGCATCGATCCACACTAACGATCGATCGGGAACATCCAGTATCAACGATCGCCGAACATCGTTTACCCTCAACGTACACGTTGACAACAGGCAATGCCGCATTTACTGACCGAGAGGGGGAAAGGGTTGCGACAGCACCTTGTCCCGGACTCGTTTCCCGAGCAATCCTGTGCTACATGGCCTAACTCTTTGCAGCGATAGCAGCGTGTCGCGCTCGGTTCCGTCTGCTGCTCCTCCTACGCCACTTCGCCCGGCAGTCCCTAGAGAAATGGTTGGGTCCACCGCACTTGTAGCACTTTGGGCCTCCTCGGTGTCTCAGGCGTTCTCACGGCTGCCGCGATCTGTTCCGTGTCCTTCAAGATGTTTCGGCCCCTGGCTAGCAATTCGTCAATTCCCAGTGTGTCCAATCTTGAAGACGCCGCAGGAGCCGACTGGTGTCGTCGGGAAGCCCTGCCAGGAAGGCGCACCCCAGTATGCAGTCCGTTGCTCCGCCAAACGGTACTGCCAGCCTTCACAAATCAGCCAGGTAAACATCCACGGTCTCACCCGCTCTCGAGCCGTCGTCCGACGAACTGTTTCCAAGCGATGAACGGATCTATTCCAAAGGCCGTATACAGGCGTCCTTGATCTCTTCTAGGTCAGCATCGTCCCGAGTTGTTGATATACTGCGTGGCTCCTCCGTGAGTCTCAGTGGGATGACTAGTGCAGGTTCCTTTATTTTGGACACCCTGCAAACACGTTCGACCTTTTCAAACCATTCGACGATAGTCGGGCCCGTGGGGAGCCGTCGAATTCTGGGATCAACTTTAGATCGAACTTGTCCATTGCGAAATAGCTTGTGGTGTGTAACTCAACAATTCAACTGATGATAGCAGGTAGGCACAAAGAAAACCGGTGTCGCCGTCCAACCTTCTCACGAGCGAAGGCCTTCTGATCTTAAACAGCAGAAACGAGCCTGCTTTATACAGCTGCGGACCGACCACGATTTGCATGCGAATCACGAGGCAACAAGATTTCCGTTAACTGACCGAGACCGCTTTCGGCATAAAAAACGCGGCGCCGCCATTTTGGTTTTTTTTTTTACAGTTGGAAGGACCAGAGTTTACATACTGCGCCCAGATTGAACGCTGTTTCCGAGGTAGGCCATTTTCACAATTTTCCCCACAATAATACATAATTAATTTAATTTTCTTGTTTTTGTCAGCTGGTGTTATGTATTTCTTTATAATGTTTCTAAGTGAAGATTCATCTTGCATATAGTTACTATGCATTTGATTTTTGTAGAAAATATTAATGTTATTGTTTTTTCTGTATGTTCAGTGATGCTATTGGTTACCGTAGAAAGAAAAAGTCTAATATGATAATCTATAAGTTGGTTTGGAACTGACAAGTGTTTGTTTCACGTTAAGTTCTTTAAGGAAAAGCAGATGAGAGGATGAGTTCTGGTGTTCTCTCATAAGGAAATCTTTAATAACACCTATTTTATATCTGAGAGAATCTTAACTAGTAAAATTAAAGTGGCAACTTGTGGGTATAACAAAGTGAATGTAATAATACATGTGCAAGAAAACGGGGGGACCCCCCCCCCAAAAAAAAAACAACTTCTTGTGACACAAAAAACGAACGCCTTCTCTTCCGAACGAACACTTTATGACAGCAAACAAGCAAAACGGCACCCAAGACTGCTGCCGACGGACGACCGACCGTGACGGCTTTTGTCGCCCAAGAAAAGACGCCAAACGACTTGTGCGTCTTCTTCTTATAGTCCTCAGTCGAGTCCATTATGGTACTCCAAGGTGTGCCCGGCGACAATACACACATGCAGTTCGAGGACGCTTCCACGCATGCTCGTTACACTCCTCCCTGATCTCGGAATCACAAGTGGCAATGTGGGGCAGGCCGTTTCTGCCTGGTGCTCCATCTCAGTGGTATGGTCTCAAGCGCTTCCTCAGTGGTGCTCTCTTCAGATGTCTCACTGAGCTCATCCCGCATAGGTTCATCAGGCGCGCTACTCTCTGAGGTGTGCTCTTCCTATGATTTTATATACCGTTGGGGCTTCATCATCATCATCATCATAAGAAGAAGAACTAACGTTGTTGCTAATGGAATACTTCTTCCCGCATGCTGGACACACATCTTTTATGTGGCACGGTATTCCATCAACAGAGACGGTGTGTGGACTATTAATTTGTGTCACCGTACCCTTGTTGAACTGTGTCGTGCACCTTCCATGCGGATTCCATGCCTACCGTATAAGGATTGGCAACTGTCATCACACACCAAAGCTGCGTCGATACCCTTAATGCGGACCCTGTAGGTGTAGGTTGCATTTGCCAGTGCAGTTGAAGGTGTTTTATTGTCCTTTGGGGTAATGTTGTGCCAATGTACAGCTTCCAAAACTGAACACCGTGTTCTCATTGCAATGCGCTTTATTGTACGATGGGATCTCTCAACTATTCCATTCCCCGATGGTACATGGGCAGAGCGAAATCATATTTGTACATTCCCCATCTTTGCAAAAGCGGCAAACCTCTCTCCACATAACGCTGTGCCATTATCCATAAGCAGCTCACTCGGCGGCCCTCTTTCACAAAACACTACTTCCAACTGCTTGATGATGCTTGCAGAGTCTTAGCGGTGCAAGGGCTTCCAAATGGCAAAACGACTGGGGCCGCAGTCTATCAGCATCAGATATAGTTGATGTCCGAAATGGGTTACATCCATCACAACCCTGTGCCAATATTCCGCAACATCAAGCCTGTCCGGTTTCCAATGCACTGGGGCCGGGTCGATTGACTGGCATTCCTTGCATCCCCTAACCACCGCTCGCACCACAGCTTTTGTTACTCTTGAGTCGATCAACTTCACAAAATAGTGTTCTCTTTACACCAGGATGTCCGCTTGATTGATGAATGGCTCATACTTGAGCAACATCTCGCTCTTCATCCAAGGCGCATATAGGTTCTCTGGGTTCCATTACTTTGCACATTTCATTTAACCATCGCTGCGGTACTCTAGTAAGTTGGTTGGCTCAATTGTTGCACAACTTGACAAGCTCTACATCAATGTCCAGCTCATATTCTAAGGCCAACTCTTGGAGTGTGGCTAGCTGACGTCTGATTAGCATCTCGAAGGCTGCCTTGGTGCGCACTCTTGTCCGTCCGGACAGAGTGCCAGCTACCCAGCGAGGCACACATGCTGAGTCAGTCTGTAAATGAATGGTTTTAGCCTTCCATTGTAATGCAAGGTTGACAGCTCGCAACACAGCATCAAGCTCAGCTAAGTTGATGTACTTGTCTTTGTGCATCTGTTGGAGCCAGCTTGCATCTTCTGCCACGGCGCCATTGCTCTCCACAATCACATCGGTGGCTAAAGAGCTTGCATCTACACACACGGTTACATTTTGCTCACTGATGCACCAGTCACCTTTCACTGGATCGTCCTGGGCTAGTCTCTTAAAAATCTTGTCGATCATCTGGGCTAGAAAAGGCTCCTGCACTTCATCGTTCCATCCAGTGGTAACAGTGTTTGCCCTCTGCTTCACAAATGCCGTGGCGATACATAACCAACTGCATAACGGAAAATGACCAGTCAACTTCCCGCACAGCGAGAAAACAATTCGGCAGGTAAGTTTATCGGGGACTACTGGAAGTTCACATCCATAACATCATCGCAGTTTTCTTTGCTCCTCCCAGACATGCAATCCTAACACGCGTGTGCCAATTCTTAGCCGCTCTGGGGTCTTACTTGACAGACCAAACTGCTCCAAATGTTCCTTGACGTGGACCACAGAACACACACTCTCATTAACAAAAATGTTGTCAATATAAGAGGAGGAGGCTGCATTGACGATCTCATCCTGGCTCAAGATGGTATTAACAATGGCCCGCATGATTAAATAGCCCACATTGAGCCCAAATCAATTGTCCCTAAATCTCCACTGTTTGGAATGGCCAAAGGGACTTGTCGATGTGTACCTGCAAATAGGCCCGGCGTAGGTCCAGCACTGCAGCATTTGGTCCTTGCTGACGCCATTCCTGTAATTTTTGAGAACAAACATCTGCGTTGGTCTCATATGCGTCAATGTACTCATTGAGTTCCCGGTAGTCCATAATGGGCTGAACCTTCTGTTTGTTTTCCTGCAGAATGGCCATGAGGAGGATCAAACCCTTTGGGGGTCCGAACTCCTCCTCCGGGTAAGGAAGCAGCCAGCTGTTATCTATCCAAATCTGGAGTTCCCGATCATACTCCTCCTGAATTTGTGCAGGAGCTGGATATTCTGCCAGTCTTTCTTAACGTACTTGGAGGTTGGTTGCCAGCCCATTTCCAAGATGTGGTCCACCTCTGAGTGGTCTCATTGAATTCTACTTTAAAGTCGAGCTCGTTAATGGTGATGGCAGCAACAACTGGTTCGACACACTTTGGAAACTTCACCTCACTAGTGCTAGTTACAGATATTCCCAATTGTTTGATAGCGTCTAGTCCGAGCAGCAAGTCAAATTCAAGCAGGTCTCCGTCCATGACTAGGGCTTCCATAGTGATGGACAGCTTTGCACCAACGCCAACTTGTACCACTCTTATTCCACAGCAGTCAAGTGCATCTCCGTCTACTGTAAGCATGCGTGTTGATTTTCTTGTCCATGCTCGACAGCATGACTTGCGGACTAGTGACTGTGTGCATCCTGTATCCACCAGAGCTATACATGGTATTCCATTGATACGAACTGTCACTACAGGCAATGCGCCATTTACAAGGGTTTTGGGGAGGAGATTGGTGCTGAATTCTCACCCCCTTGTCCGTTTCCCGGACAACACCAAGCAATGTGCCCTTGCCAATGACATCGATAACAAGTGATGGTCTGTCGGTGCTTGGTACCAGCACCTTTGGATGGTTCACGACCCAGGAGACAATAGTTCGCCCTATGATTGGGTCCATCACATTTATAGCACCTCGTGTGCACATCTGTTTCCTTCAACTGTGCAGCCACTGCGGCCTGCTCCATAGAACCAGTGCACTTCTTCAAAATAGCGCGAGCTCATGCTAGTACATGTGACAAATCTAGGTCTTCCATCCGGGATGACGCTCTTAAAAGCTCCTATGCATGCTCAGGCAATCCAGCAACAAATGCACACTGCAAACACTTTTCTGATACGCCACCAAACAGAACCGCGAGTCTGCGCAGTTCTGCCAAAAAGACATTGACCGTCTCCCCTGGCTGAAAGCGACGTGCTGCAAACTGCTTCCACGTGGAGAAGGGATCTAAGGCGAAAGCTGTGTATAACGCTTTCTTAATGCAATTGAAGTCTGCATGCTTCTCCTCACTCAATTGCTGGTACACAGCATATGCGCCACCTGCCAAATGCATTGGGATAACACACTCAATTCACTTCACACCGCTCAACTGACATATTAGTTCCACCTTCTCCAACTATTCCACTACCGACTGTCCAGAATTGCTTCTGTCGAACAGTGGTATCAGCTTCGGGTCGAATGCCATAATGCTGAAATATCTTGTGCGAGAAAACGGGGGAAAAAAATAAAAAACAAAAAAAAACAACTTCTTGCGACACAAAAAACGAACGCCTACTTGTGAACCTGAAACAAACGCCTTCTCTTCCGAACGAATACTTTATGACAGCAAACAAGCAAAACGGCACCCAAGACTGCTGCTGACGGACGACTGACTGCAACGGCTTTTGTCGCCCAAGAAAAGACGCCAAACGACTCGTGCGTCTTCTTGTAGTCCTTGGTCACGTCCATTATGGCACCCAAGACTGTTGCTGACGGACGACCGACTGCAACGGCTTTTGTCGCCCAAGAAAAGACGCCAAATGACTCGCGTGTCTTCTTCTTGTAGTCCTTGGTCAAGTCCATTATGGTACTCCAAGGTGTACCCGGCAACAACACACACACGTAGTTTGAGGACACTTCCGCGCATGCTAGTTACATTATTATTAGACTCCACACAAGAACATCCAAGGATGGGAGGTTATTTTTTTGGCTAGGTTCATTGGTAAAGTTGAGGACAGAATTTTTTTCGAATATAGTTTTGAGATTATCAATTTCATTTTTGTTCTTGGCTAAAATAAAAATACCATCTATATAGCAGACAACTACTTTTTCTAATATCCTTGTTTTACTCCGTTTGATTGAGTGCAAATTTTTGCCATTATGATTGTAGAAGTTGTGCAGACATGCAATAATTTTTTGAGAATATTTGGTTTTGTGAATGGAGGTAGAATTGAATTATTTTTATATACAGAGTTAAGGATTATATCAATGGTTTCATTGACAGGGACATTTGTAAATAAATTTTCTACATCAAGTGATGCTAGTATACCTTGGTTTGGTTGTGTAGTTTTAAGGATTTGGAGAAATTCATGAATTGATTTGATGCTATAATTGATAGATAGATATGGAGTAATGATATAATTGAGGAATTTTGACAACTTATATTGTTGTGGAGTGATTTCACAGTGGAGGCTTGTATTTGTACTAAGTCAGTCCTAAAATAGGTTCGACGTACAAAACATTAGGAACTGGATATAATAGGTATAACGCAGAGTAAATCTAGTCGTGGTCGCTGATACTTTAGTATTCGACTCACAATCATCCGGCATCGACTGACTGAGCGACCCACTGAGCGACTGACTCATTACTCTTACTACTCCTACTTATTATAGGTGGGAGAGTCTATTAATTATAGAATAGGTGTGTTCTACTATAACACATATATAGATGTTGGGATCTGTGAAATGATGGTTTGTAATGGATATCCAGGTTTGTGTATTAACATTTCCATATAGGTCCTGGTTGGTAATCTCCAATAATTTTGTTGATTTTCAAGAATCCTACATCAACATTGTTTGATGTTATGATGTTTGTCAACAGATTTTTTTAGATTCTCAGTTGTGAGGAGTGTGATCTCTTTTAGACATTCTACCTTGGGAAGATCTGATATTTGGATGAAGTTTTATTAATTTATCAGTTTCCAGTTGGGATAATGACTGAGTGTAAAATTTCAGTTTTTTTTGTGAGGAGGTCAAATTTAAGCTGGAGATGGCAATTTGGTCTTAGATTTAGGAATTCCTTCTGGTCATCTGTTAGTTTATGACTGGATAGGTTTATATAATTATCACTGTTGTTGGGAAGTAGAATATTTCCTTGGTATAAGTTACAAAGCTTTTGCATAATTATTAAGGATAATTGTACATAGTAGATATAAAGGATGAGAGATAAGTGGAATGTTGTTGGTTACAAGGGGCTATACTGAACATTTCATGTCTGTATGAAGTACATTAAAAGGAATTAGGGTTCATAAAAGAAAAGCCTTCTTTTGTAAAATATTTATTCACTTTCTTTTATCCCTAAATAATTTTAAATAATTCATGTGTAGCATTTCTCTCCCCTGCTCACACAGCTGCCATTTATTTCTGTGTTTTTTGCTCTCATTCTCGGTATTTTACAGGATGAAAGCCTTCCTTTGGAAAATTTCTGGAGTTTGGGAAAAGTCTGCATCCAACTGATGACTAACAGCTGTTTCTTTGTTGATGGATTTGTTTGACTTGTGGAAAATAGCTTGTCAGGTTCTTCATCAGCAAAACACAACGTTCTTTCTGATGGCATTAGTTCTATTAATATAATGTATCCAGTGAGTTTGTGTATGGGGTCTCTATATATCAAATAATCATTGGTGGCTTGTGGAACCAGTTTACTAAACGAAACAGTGAATGTAGAATGCAAATTAGTAGAAATCAGTTTAGATGCCTGGAGGAAAAATCTTTATATTTTTTTATTATTTATATTTATTTATGTTCTATCATTGATATTGAGTACTTTTAATATTGCATACTAGAAAACTATATTTTTAACATGTACATGAGTGTACATGATTGTCAAAAGATCTATAAAAAATACTTTATTTTTTATACATCTTAATAAAATGAACTCTTAATAGATTTTACTTTTATTCATAATTTTTCTGTTTAAATTTTTCAAAGTTATTCCTACTTAGAATTTTTTTTCTCAGGTAAGAGTAGATATGTTCCATCCTGTTCACTCTCCTCTCTGTTCCTTTTGAACAAGAGTAGTGGTTTATCCTTTGTTTCCTTTTTAGGATTAGGTTTCCTTGCTTAGGGTAAATTGAGTGTGCCATAAAATCAGCCTTCTGAGAATGTTACAAAATATCTTCATATTAGCTTTCAAGACCTTTGTTTTAGTGCTCTAACTGCTGAGATTTTATTTGATTTATATAAACTTTATGGTTGATGTTAAACTTTTCTTATTTTCTCTACATACTGACTATTCAGAAAAAATGAACTGTTTGTGCTCAGACAATTTCAAGATCAGTTTTGGTTCTGTATATTTTTACCAATTCATTTTTAATTTTGAAAACTTGTAAATGCTTCAAAGTTATTACTTAAGTTTTTTGAAGCTTGTTGTGTTTGAGAGTACAGTAATTACCACTAAGGAAATGCAGCAGTTATGTGTAGGGAAAGTGCAAAAGATTGTAACTGTGTCAATTACCACTTGCACACTATTTCTTGACTGATTTCTTACCCAAAGTCATTATGCATGAAATTATTTGTTAACTATACTGACTCCTACCTAGGATTGAACTCACCATCCTTGGCTAACAAATCGCTCCTACTCCTCAGTTCAATGGATGTATTTTAAGCAGTGGCAGTAGCTTATTTCACTTCCTGTCAAAGTGGATTTAACCATTAGGCAGTACTTAATTTTTTTTTTTTTAAATTTATCCTCAGGAATCTTTCTATTTGAAGTGCTGTCATTCTGTTGACTGAGTAAGATTCTATTTTAACATCTGGTAACTGAGCATAATTCATAAAAAAGACAAATGGCTACAAATATTAAGTTTTTAGCCCTACCAGCTTATCCCAGAAAAGTACCATGCTTGAAAAAAAGAAAAGTTCTAGGAAATGGCAACAAATATAGATATAAGGAAAAGAGCTCCAACTGTGTTTTTTTTTTTTTTTTCTCTTTAGCAAAACACTTCAATGAAATGCTATCTATGGACATAAAAGAAATTAAAGGGATCAAAGTTCTTCATTTAATAGATCATTTCACCAGATACATTGTAGCTTCTATAATAAAGTTAAAAGATAGTTCAGAAATTATTAACATTCTATTTTGATTTTTGGATTGTATATTTTGGACCTCCTTCTTGTTTTCTAACTGATAATGGGTGAGAATTTGATAATGAAGTTTTCAGAGACATGGCTCAGAATTTAAATGTTATTATATGAACTACACCAGCACAAAGTCCATGGAGCAATGGATTAAATGAATGCCACAATGCTATACTTGATGAAATGGTACTCAAAACTATGGAAGGCACTGATTGCAGCTTGAAACTTGCCATTGCTTGGTCATTGGGCTCCAAAAATACTTTGTATCATGTCAATGGCTATAGTCCAACTGGTATTTGTACAAAATCATAATCTGTCTTCTGTTCTGATAAATATACCCTCCAGCTTTAGTGGGGTTATACCAAGTGACTCCATAGCTAACAACTTAAATGCTATGCATGCAGCAAGAATGGCTTTTGTCCAGGCAGAGTCATCTGAAAAAATTAGAAGAGCTTTACATCAAAAGGTAAGACCCATTATTGTTATTAAATACAGAAATGGAGATCTCATATATTTTAAGAGAAATGAATCAAACAGTTGGATGGGACCATGAACAATTATAGAAACTGAAAACAAGCAGGTGTTGGTCAAGTACAGAGGAAGCTGCATCAGAGTCCATCTATGTTTGCAGATGTATAAAAATGATTTTGTTGAAGAACTCAATGTGCCAGCAACTGATGAGATCCATTCAACACAGAAAATTTGGAAGATGATTCATGGGGAGACTAATATGGTCAAAGTACAGATTTTGAAGATGCTGTGGATGGTTTACTTGATGAAATAAAAGATATTAGTCCTTCCATGGGCAACTATTCCAAAATTCATGAATTAAGTAGCACTCAGGAACCAAGATAAAGGCTGGACATCCATAAAAAATCTGAAGGCAGATAATGTAATTTTACCAAGAATAGGGCAAAAGATAATGTGCAAATTGTATCAGACAATGATCCTTCTTGGAAGAAAATGAAAATTATCAGTTTGTGCTGGAAAAGCTACTGGTAAAAAATAAAAAATATTTTAAATGTATGTGTTAGGAGGAAGACCTGTTTTGGCTTGATTTTGGGGAAAAATGTAGTAGTGGAAAGACTTTAACTATAAAAAAGAATCTACAGAGAGACTCTTGGGAAAGTGACGCATTTGAAAAGGAATTTTCAGACAATGACGAAATTAACTTACTTTCAACAGTCAATATTTTAGTCAATATTATATGCAGAAGCTAAAAAGAAGGAATTACATAGCAGGGCTGAAAACAAACTGTATTCTGTTGTATAAAACTTGGGCCAAAAGACAAGATGGATTGGCATAAAAAAGGAGACAGAAGATGGAATTAAAATAAAGGCCAGACTGGTTGCAAAAGGATTCCAAAATGAAGACTCTGGATATGTTAGAAGTAACTTACCTACTTGCTCAAAGGAGAGCCTATGAATTATCCTGACGATCATTGTGGCTTTGAGGTCGACATGTCATTCTATGGATATTATCAAGACAGCATTTTTGCAAGAGAAGCAATTTGAGAAGACAGTCTTTTTAAAACCTTCTCCTGTTATAT
Organism: Acanthosepion pharaonis; assembly: GCA_903632075.3. NCBI lineage: Eukaryota > Metazoa > Mollusca > Cephalopoda > Sepiida > Sepiidae > Acanthosepion > Acanthosepion pharaonis. The sequence goes on along the minus strand of CAHIKZ030005637.1, from coordinate 1,241,997 downwards.
ATGGAAGTTAAATAATAAATGTGTATACAGACTGAATGATGCTTCTCAAAAATGGTATTTAACATTTAGAGAATAGCTAATGAAACTGGGGAAACAGCCCATCCAAGTATGACCAAGCTATCTTTACATGGTATTATAAGATTAATGGAATCATATCAACTCTTGTGGATAACTTCTTCTGGACAGGCACTGAAAAATTTGAAGAAAACGTGATAAAGAAAAACAAGCAAGTCTTTATGGTCAGATCAGAGGAAACTTCAAGTTTCAAATATCTTGGTCTTGAGATTTGTCAGCAAAAGGAGTCTATTATAATTAGCCAAGGTTAATTTGTCAAATCAATTCCTATGATACTTATCATTCAAACTCAGTTTTGTCAGATGATGAGCTCAAATTATGTAGAGGTTCAATAGGAAAACTAAATTGGCTAGCTACACAGACATGGCCTGGTTTAAATTATGAGATAAGTGACGTGACGTCATCTTTAAAAGATAGAAATGTGGTGAGTATATCACTGGTAAATAAATCAGGTAGAATGCGTGAGAAAATCTCCTCCAGACTGTTAATACCTAACATAAGCAATCTTGCAAGAATGGTAGCATATAGTGATACAGAATTTGCTGGACTTAACAATGGAGGATCTCAAGCAGAATACATTGTCTTTATTGAGGGTGATAATGATAGATATGTTCCTATTTCTTGGAAATCTCATAGTCAAGAGAGTTGTGAAAAAAATGCAGGCAGAAAAGATTCTTGCTATTGTTGATACTATGGAAGCCAGCACTTTTTATAGAAAATATCTTCTAGAAGTTTTATGTGTTGGAGACAAGCTGGAAAATCTTCCAGTAATATATGTAAAACTGATAAAGCAGACCTATATGAATCTGCTCACTTGTCTACTCAAATATTGGCTAAGAATCGAAACTGCAATTATTCGTGAAATGCTTGAACAAACGGTCATACATAAACTTGAATGGATTTCCAGCTCAAGCGAAGTTGCAGATTGTCTGACTAAAAGAAGTGCCTCTTGTAAAGATTATGGATCATGTATTTGAGCCTAGAATCTCTAATCTGTAAAAAATGAAAAATTGCACATTAAAATGTGTAATAAATAAGCTGCCACTATGGTCTACATGAAGAACTGAAAAGTGGGGAGTGCTGTTAACTATGCTGACTCCTATCTAGGGTTGAACTCACCATCCCTGGCTAATAAATTAGACACCTACTCCTCTGCTTAATGGATACATTTTAAGCAATGGCAGTAACTTATTTCATTTCTTGCCAAAGTGGATTTAATCATTAGGCAGTATTTTATTTATTTATAATTTTTTTTTTTTAAACTTCTCTTCAGGGAATATTTTTCTGTTTGGTGAAGTGCTGTCACTTTGATGATTGAGCCAGATCCTGTTTTAATATTATTAAGAGTTTTAATTAGAAATATAGAAAATAATAATCTGATCTTGTGATTTTAGAATATTTAACAAGTCATCAGAGAATTATTTATGCTTGTCACTTTGACTAGAAAATTATCTTTCAAATTATTATTAATCCATTTAACAGTTTTTTTTTGGATTGATTATGAAATGATATTGCTTCTATATTTGTATCTTATTGTTTTAAGTCTTCATGTTGAGCTTTGCCTTTTATTATTGTTATTTTTTGTCTTCAACCAAATATTCAAATAAGTATAGGTTACAGTTTGATTTATTTTAAAACAAAACCATTTTGATTAATTGCTAACAAATCCTTCTTGTCGCTCTCCATTTCAAATCTCAGAATGTTATTCTACAGCTATTAAATAAGTAGCATCAAGTAGAAATAATGAATGAACCTTTGATAAGGCTTGAACATAACTCCCTTATCTTTGGCTGCATGCCTTAACATGACAGCACTGTCACTGGTTTTGCCACAAAGGCTTTACCAGTATTATTCAAGCTGTATTCTTTATTTCTCCTGTCACTAGTGTATCACCATATTAATGGTATTAGAAGTAGTATGATAATAGTATGTGAATTTTTTTTTAACATTGTCTACCACTATTGTAAATCTGAGAATTGTGATAGAAAATAATATTATGGCATGAAGTAATGACTAATGAAAGATTATTGGTGCTAAATAGAGATTTGTGCATTTTGCTTAACTCTTTGGATAAAGGAGAGATCAACAAATGATGTTCTGTTGAGTCTAGATTGATTATTTCATGATAAATCCTAATCCCCTCCTCCCAAAAAAAAGAAATTTCAGCTGAGTTTAAAGTTTGTTTTTGTTTTTTTTGTTTTTTTACTGCAGTTATTTTTTTTTTTTTTTTTTTTACACTGGTACTGAGGGACTCCAACACAAATATTCTCTCAAACCAGCCTGTTAATCCCCATTGCTCAATAGTTGATGCTCTTTCTGTTGATGTATATGAAGTTGAATCAATAAGTCTGTAATGTAGTTATAAGCTGAATTTTGATCTGAAATGTTCTAGGTAGGTGTCTTAAGAGACTTGGTATTAAAATGATGCAAACATTAAATGATAGATTTTGTGTGTGTCTACAGATATATGAAAAAATGTCTCTGCATGTATTTGAATGAATGGGATTGATTATTTTTTTTCAAAGCATTTGCTATTTAACTTTTCTCTATTTTATGTTTGAGTTTATTATCCAACTTGTCTGATTTTTGAAGAATTTGGAAAAATAATTGAAATTTGCTAATACTGAATACTTATTGTTGAATTTCTGAGATGGGGAGTCACCATTATTTATACTATTTAAATGTGTACTATTGTCTTCAGATGTAGACAGTAGACTGCATGTAAATGATTTGTGTAAGTACTGAATACAAATATTTGTTACATAATTTTATTTGCAACATCATTTTTATCTTCATGGATCAATCTTTAAACTTTATCCATGTAAATGATGATGTATATTTTACATTTGTGTGTGTAAAAAAAAAAAAAAAAAAAAAAGTTCCTTTTTAAATATAAAAAAAATGTATTTCAGTAAACTCTAAATATGAATCATAGGATGCATAAAAACTGCAAAATTCTAAGGACATCTTTGACACTAGAAAATGTCAAATAAATTAGTTACCATTTAAGATGTAGACTCCTAACCAGCTTTAACCTTTAGGCTTATTGATAAGTTTTCTTTTTTCCTTTTTTTTTTCTTTTGTGGCATATTTAGTAGTTATGAAACCACAAAATATTAAGTTATAATATCCAACATTTTGGCTAAATATAACCAAGCTAATTTGACACTGCATTACAAATTAGAAGTACATTGTCAGTTAATTAGACTGTAATGCTTATTTCTACATAGCACCATCATATCTCTTTTCTTAGTTAAATTTGGATAAACATTATTCTATTGGCTTGATTTCTCAAAACCAACTTTTTTTGAACATTTATTCTTTGTTTATAACTTGGACATAATCTTAACCTTACAGAGGTTACTTGGAATTATGGATTTGAAATATTCACGCAATTGTTGGATTGGTACTTTTTTTTTTCTTGTTTAACTGTTATTATAGCTTTATACAAAAAGTTCAAGGTATAATATAGACTTAAATCAAGTTAAAAATAGTTAAAGGTTTAAGAAAGCATAATTACTTTTCATTGTAAGTTTAAATATAGGAGTAACTAATTTGCATGATTACTATATGGAATAATTTTACATTGAAAACCATGATGTTTACAACTTTAATGATGGTCAAATGTTTTCAATTTAAAATCCATTGAAATCAAAAAATATTCTAAGATAGATCAAAACATAAAAATAATGATGATATAGATTTAAATAGACATTTTACTTTGAAATAAAGTTAGGTATAATTTTAAAAAATTCAATTTTCATTATATATTTATATGAGCATGTGAGTTTTAGATGATATGTACCCTTATTAAATAATATTCATAATTTGTTTGTCAGATATTTTATGATGAAAACCAAGTGTAACAGAAATTTCTATTTATAAATAATTCAAAAACATAGAAAGTCTCATACACTTGACACTTATTTTACATGTTAATATGAATTCCTTGACATTTTATAACCATAATCAGTCTTTCCTCCATTGGTTTTGTTAAGTTTTCTATTGTTTTAACTTTAATATTACTTGTAGCTTATTTTATTGCTTGATGATTTTTGCTTGAATATTGTTTTCCATTCTCATATAGATATCTTTTAATGGATCACATTTTTTTTTTTTTTTTTTGGAATGGTGCACAATAGTTAGCCTGGTAGAATGTGTAGGAAAATTTCTTGCCTGAATATATTTAGTTTAAAATTTCTTGGTTGTAACTTGTACCACTCAAAAACTTCTCTGCATTTATCTTGATCCTATCATCATCAACTTTGATAGCTTCACAACTTTCAGGCCAGGATTAAAGTATAGTATCTGTTCTCTTCATTTGAGATTGGAGAAGGTTCCTGGTCTTGGGGATTCCACCTCTGTAGCAGTATCTTCCCTGTTGCATTAAGAGAGGTGGGGGTAATATTGACGCTATCATGACAGTGGCTGCAGAGACTGGACAATTTTTGTACTTGGCCCATATGTACATGTATAGACTCCCCACATAGAAAAAGACCATGTATAGCATCCTACTTTAGTAGGGAGGTCAGGTAAATAATCTCAACTTAGACAGAATTGATAATTTTAATATCTATAATACACTTTTCAAATATTACTTCATCTCTTTTGTTTTCTAAGTCATATTGGTTAATTAACTCCATCCTCCATAACAACCATCCATCTTACTCTATATTCATCACTAAAAATTCTTCATCCAATTGACCAGGTTCTCATTGTGATGTTTGCTTAAAGCTTCATAGTTTAGTTAGCTTCATGTCTTCAGCCAATGTCCTTAACATTCTTCATTTTTTTTTCTCCCTGTGCATTAACAGAATAAGCATCTTCAAATATTTTCTTGCTGGTTAAGCCACTTGCTTATTACATCTTTAATTTCTTGTCAAATCTCTTGTGATATTATTGAAGTCAATTTTTTCTCATTCTTACGAATGTTTTCAATTTCCTTTTTTCTCAAATGCCTGTTCAACTTTTTCATAATTTCCAATATTGGGATTTCATCACTCAATAACTTAGCAATGTCTTGTTTTTTTATTTGAGTTTATATATTTATCACCCATAACAATCTCTATTTCTGAAATTAAAAAATAAATTTCAATAATTATACTGTTCATCTATTGCTGTAAAATTGTTTGGTCTGATGAGACTGGGTTTGCTCCTGTGAAATATCATCATGGATTTCTAAAGTCTCTGCTTTCATTATTTTATATATATATATATATATATATATATATATAATATTTATTTAAATATGGTGAACAACCATTGAGTCGTATAAAATATAAAATTTCACACTACCAATTATTGCAAATATTTCTAATAAGAACAAATGTGACAAGATGAAATGCATGTGGTATATTTATCATATAAATATAACTAGATCCTGGAAACTTTTCCTAATATCATTTAAGGAATAAAATTTAATTATCAAAACATTGACATAGTGTATATGGATTATACACTCAAGGCAGGCAGAACAATGGATCTCTTCTGATGTAATAGTGAATGATCTGTTAGCTTAAAAAATTGACGAAATAAGCACAATAATTTATTTACACCATTAATTTTTAACTCCTACATAAATTGATAGAAATGGTGTAATTATATCTACTTATAAATATGTCTGAAACTGAAATATTGTTGGCGTTTATTTTTTTTTTTTTATTTTTAACTGTATAGGATTTAACACTTAAAATTTTATAAAAAAATTTTCAAAGTTTTCAAATTGTTTTCAAAACTTGATATAAAGATAAAATGAATCTGTATATTCATATAAAATAGTTCTCTCTTCTTACCATATTATTGCATTGTGTGTGTTAAAAAAAAATATCTATCACTTTGGCTGAGTGTAGATCAATGCAACAGTGTTGCACTGGCAATCAATCAATCAATCAATCTTCTTCCCTCCCATTCCTCTCCAAAGAGCACCTAACCCAATGTGAATAATGCTATCATGTGTAGTTATGGCAACAATGTCACTGAATAGATCTTTGCATAATCATTAAGGATTATTTGGTCATCTTTGCTTAGATGAGGGGAAATGCAGTATGGCTGCAATTTTTTATTTCTTGCGCCCCCATCAAGAGTTGAAAGAAGACCAGGGCAGGTTATGAATAGGAATCTCTTCCATTAAATTCTCTAAAAAAAAATCCTACAAAATTTGAAACAATGATTTGGCTAAGAATAAACTATATTGCAGATATTCATTCTTATTTATTCAGTTTGTAAATTTAATCACTAAAAGGATGAAACAAATATTCAAAACTGATCACTAATCAAGTTTTGATTAATCAATATTTGATAGCAATTTTTTTTTCCCCTTAAATACTAATGACTGATCAAATGGTGTTAGAGAGTATGGGAGATGTTGAAAGGTAAATATCAATAATAAAAAAAGCAAATTAATAGAGAAAAGGCTGAAAAGGATCATTTGTTGAAATAACGTTATACAAAATCAATGAAAGGAAAAGTAGACAAAGAATAATAATCAGAAATATCCTTTGGGAAGTTGATAGGATTGGCTAGGGTGTGACTGAAAGTGAATAAAATCTGAAAGTCCTGTGCTCAGTCATTTCTTTCCCCCATTAACTTCAGCTGAAATTTCTGTATTAGAGATAACAAAGTGTAATGATTGAAATTACTAGCATCTGCAGTTAATAGTTTGAGACAATAACTTAATAAGTAACAAATTAGCCTGCATATTTCTATTGTCCAGAGATTGGTTAATGGTTGCTGTAGTAATAATCTCAGTCCTCTCCACAATTTATTTATGGAAATATATAATCTCAGTCCTCTCCACAATTTATTTATGGAAATATAACTTTATACAGTACAATGACATTCTGATTAATCTTTCTGAAGAGTCAGTTAAGAAGCCAGATCCCTTCTATATAGCTGGTGTCTCTTTTTGCAGGCTTCTTGGAATTAATTTTGGCCTGTTGTTGCAATCATATTGAAAGATGATTCTGCAAGGCTTTAATATCTCTTGTAAGTAGGCAGACTTTAAAATGTTCTCAAAATCCTGAAACAATTGGTTTAATTCCTTTTGATGTTCAGTAACACCCTCTCACTCCACTTTTACCAATGATTTATAACTTGAATTTTGATCTTTTTTTTTTCTATCTCACATTTGAATCTTTAAAAAACATCATGAATAAGCAGATTTTAGAAGTATGTTTAGATATTGTTACAAAACTTGATTAATAAGCATTTGTTTTATAATCTTTTTGTAATTTAAACTTGTTTCTCCAACTGTTGATATATTTGAAGTTAGGTTTTTAATGTGTGAACTTTGGATAAAATAATTTTTTTTTGTTTTCATTCTCGTTTCATTTATGCCTAAAAGTGATTTTTTTTTCAAAATAGCATCTATAAACATTCTGTTGTATAAACAAACACAGTCAGTTCTGAAAAATCTACCAAGGGAAGGGTAAATCTCAGCAGTTAATGGTGTGGAATGTGTATCATATATGCACAAACAAGATAATGCAGAAGTCTGTAAGGAAGGATTTTCAACCGGAAGTCTTCATAAACATTAATATTGAAGGCAGCAGTTAACATTCAGACTTTTTCAGTTTACTGTCAACACCTGGGTAACATCCTTAATAGCAAAAAGGATACAGATGGCTGCTCCAGACCAAGTTAAAAATTGTATCCTTGACTTTCTCTCTCTTCTTTTTTTCAAAGATCTGTTTGAACATATCCAGATTCAGTGTAACAAGGCAGTAAAGTTGGTTCAACATTTTACTGCATGAAGTGATATAACACAGTAGTAACCATAGTTTGTTTTACTGCATGATGGGATATAACCGGGTGGTAACCCTGGTTCAACATTTTACTACATGAGAATGTCTAATAACAATTTGAAGCAGGAAATAATTAAGATTAAATCGTGAATCCATAAAATGGGGTTGGTGAAGGCCCCAGGAAGATTTGAATTTGAAATAAAACCAAATATGATTCAGTATAATTTAACATTTAGCACTATGCATCATTTATAAATATTATTTCCTGTATATGGAATCCTTTCAAAATATAGTGTTCTATATATTTGAAATTGCAGTAGACTGGCTCTCAATTTCAGTTAAGATTGTTTTAAGTGTTGCCATAGAAGGATATGACTACACAAACAAGAAATTCCAATTTAACATTGGCAGGACTAACATTTTGCTTGACAAAAATAGTCACCTACAGAGTGCTAAAGGTTAATACTAGATCTTCCTTAATCTATTCAGTTTTCTCTTGGACAGTATGACAATATGCATGGTTTCCAAAAATTTCTCAAATTTAAAAGAATTCTTGCTATGCTTATATAAAATTCTTAGAGACCCAACTCTTCATATTCTTACCAAAATTCAGACCAGGGATTTGATCTGACCATATTCCAAAGAGGACGATTTGTTAGTGGACTGAATATGTTATAAAAAAAACATGCGATAAATCAAAATCAAAGGTGAACAAAATTCTTCATATAAAATAATGGGTGAAAGCCACAGACAGTTGAGACCTGACAGAGAGAAAATGACAAGATAGGTGAGATCTTTTATAACCCCCTCCCCCTACTGCTTCTTCTATTATCAACTCAGATACCAGCCCAGACGGCTGAGAATATTGTGCCAGGACTAAGGTCTTTCAAATTATTAGTTTCTGCTAGAATCATTTTTGTGCTGAAAGATCGTCAACTAGGCTACATAGAAAGATTAATAATTCTTTATGCTTTATGTATCTTTAAATTCTTCAGTTTGTTTTCATTAAAGCCATTCTTGGTTATCATCAGAGTTTATTGGTTTTCAGCAGAGACAAAGAAGTTTCCATGGACACCAAAATTTAATACCTAAAATCTCAGCAGAATCTCAAGTCATTTGGTGAAATCCCTGTAAAATCTAGTTACTTCTTCAACTTGCTGATGTTGACATGCCATGGCTGTGAAAATCATAGACACTGCCAATTGATAATGCTAAGAATACTGTTTTTGATAGTGCTGAGGTAGAGAACGACAAATTGATGAAATGAGAGCAGAGAAGTGGGGTTATAAGATTTATGCTTGATAGGATTATTAGTTTTCACTTTCAGAACTCTCCAAAGGTTTCAATAACCATTTGTTACTATTAAGAAAGTAACAAAAAAGAATTTGATCCTGTTCAAAACATCCTGGTTATGATGATAAACTACATCCAACAGCAAGGCCTCTAATCAGGAGGTTTTGATGAGCGTAGAACCACCTCTTAATTGCTGGTGTTCCCAGGTCCACCCTGACCCGGGGTGGTAGCACCTGTTCGGGTTCCAGCTATGGGCAAATAGTTAACAGCCAAACTACATCTGCATCCTGGGTATGATGATAAACTACGTCCAACATCAAGGCCTCTGATAATACATTTTTGAAAAAATAATGTTGCCAGCTGTACATTTTTGAAAAAATTATATTACCAGCTATACGTTTCTGAAAAAATAATATTACCAGCTATACATTTTTGAGGAAAAAATATTAACAGAAATAAATTTTTGAAAAAAACAAAAACATTAACAGAAAAAAAAAACAAAAACATTTGTCGGCATTAAATGACCCATTGCAGTTGATATGCTGTAAAACAAACCAAACCAAACCTTTTCAAAACAAATCTAATCACTAGTAGATACATATTTACCATTAAATAGTCATCTCACAATTAATGAGATGCCAATTATAATTTTAATTTTTTTCCCCTAAGCACATTGTGATGTCATATTTAATAATAAAAAAACCCAACAAAACATAAATCCAAAAGATTGAAACTTGATCTAATGCTCATCCTGAAAGAGTTTTTAAGATCTTGGAGAATGTAAAAATAAAGCATGATTATTGGATTGTATCATCAGAAAGTAACAAATTATTATAAAATACTGTGATATCAATGTACAAGATGGACAACTAATTGCAAACTGACCACTTCAGTAACATTTTTAAGTGTTAAAAGTTGTGGATGGTCAAAACTTTAAAATTTGATTTCTTTTTATCTTGTGCAATCCAAGACGGTTGTAGCTGACTTTATAAGTATTTCATCTGTGGGTGCACTGTTCACATATTGATAAAAAGGCCTACAGAAATCAATAACAATAATATATATTGCAGAAATGGGTTCTATATAATTAACCAGAGATAAATAAATCTACTGGTATTTATACTAAGTAATTTTAAAATTATTGAGAAGACCATATAGCATTATTGCTTTTATGGTAACCATCTCAGGCTTATTGATAGGCTTCTCTTGTTAAAAATAATCAGTTGTTCCTAAACCAATATTCAGAGTGAATTACTATCCTTTTTCATACAATGCATTGTTTTTCAGAGAAAATGTTTCTATTCTGATTTTATGAATGAAAAATGATAGTGTTTAGTTTCTTTTTTTATGTTGACCTTTACAAATTGCATTGTATGGAAACTCTTGTTCAGGTTCATTGTCTGGTCAGTGTCGCTCATTAAATGAGTTGGTGTCAGTTACAAGGACTAACACTTCCACTGTCAGATGAAGAGTTGCAAGTGAATTGGTGTGTTTTGGACAGGCAAACCAAGAAGCCAGTTAATCATTATCATATGTAACTAAGGGAGAGGGGGATAGAGGACAATAAATTGCACTTAAGTATCTGTTGTTATTTTTAAAATAAAGAATAATATTATGAATACTTTGCATTATTGTGGTCAAGTGTTTTTGTATTCACTTTATGCTTCTACCTTTAAATGTTTTGATCATTATATAGCTTGGTTCATGAAGTATATTTTTCCTATCTATTTTGGGTTGCCAGTGCATTGGGTATACAAATTTTGGAGACATTAAAGCATTAGCTTTGAAAATAAACAATAAACAGCCAAATACTCAATATTTCTAGTTTAAAATGCATTATATTATTATTGGTAATTATGATTTCTGGAATTGAAAGTGACCCTGGATTAACAGAAAAAATCTACCCATCAGCTTAATTAGGATTTGGACCATGAAGGTTATGTGATGTAGTATTTATTCTACTGAACTTTGATCAACTTGTAATAGGCAGATCTATAAGTGGGTAATGTTTAGTTGATAATGGTTAATAATTAAAGTATGATATTGGAATAGTCATTTAATTTTTTTAAATAGGCTTTCACTTACAAAAATATTAATCTATAAAAATGGCCATGCTTTTTGGTTAAGGATATAAATCCTCTGTTATTATTTACTTTGTAATGAATGGAATGTTGAATCATGAAGCCAAATTCAGTGGGAATCCACAAAACTTATTCTTACCAATTGTTCTCAGATGTAGAAACTATTAACAAAACATTCTTCCATATATTTGATAAATAGTTTGGATTAATTTATTAATCTTAGTTTATTAATCTTGTTCTTACTTTGAATAGCAATTTTTTAGCTCATCTAGTCTTCAGCTGTTATATTGTGTAAATTTGATATGGATTAACTTTGAATAAAACTTGAACTCTTGTCTCACCTCCTTAGAAGTCAAAAATACAGCATGAAATAAAGTTAAAGAGAAAAAAAAAAAAACAGAATCCTGCCTGATAAGAATCTAGTAGTTATGGCTTTATCCAGGAATGTTGAACTCCCAAAATGAAAGTTTGGGGTTCATCCAGTATCAATTTGACTTTTAATTCCTGAAGTTTATGAGAATTGGTTAAAACCTGTAGCAATAAAAAGCTGATGAAAGTAAGCAGTTTTAAAACTGTAATTAGACTAAATGAAAGTAGATGCTTGTTCCAAGAATAAATAACCAGGATTGTGTCTCAGATAAAGAAATTTGGAAGTTAATGGGAATGTTTAATTACAAGATGAGGAAAAGTAAGAAAAGACATCAATGGAAATTAATTGCTTGATATAATACATACTCTATTAATAAAAATAGCCACATAATTTCTTCTGAATGGCAAAGAAATTATTCATAGCTACAGATGAATAATTGTATTAGGTAATCATAAAGTTTATAAAGTAAAAATAAGAATTTTTTTTGTTTTTAACATTAATTTTATTGAAGAAGATATTTGCTATTTTGTTCCACTATTTTTTCACACTTTTCATGTAAGTTGATGATTCCAAACTGTTAGGTTTTTTTTTATCTTTCTCAACAAAGAACTGCTTTATATGCCTTTCTACAATTTTTCTGGGATTTGAATTTTTTAAGAGAATTTTATAAAACCCAAAATAAATAGTAATCCAAAAAGTGTAATATTTACTTTTATCTTTTATTCAAAGAATTACTCAAATTGCCTTTTACATTCTTCCAGGAAATTTTAATTTTTTTCATTAAAAGAATTCTGTAAAGAGCAGATTGGCTCATAATAGAAAGATGCAGTATCTGGTGAATATGGCTAATGAGTGAAAAACTTCCCAACCAAGCTGTAACAATTTTTTCCTGATTACCAAAGAAATATATAGTCTAGTGCTATCCTGATGGAATCTTATGTCCTTTTTTTTAGTTCTGGATGCTTTTTTAAATGTTACCTTCAATTGTTCTAATCGAAAACAGTTTCTTGTTTAAATTAATTGTCCACTTTCTCTGTAAAGATGTTATCATAGTAGAATCTATTTGGATTCTACTATACATATAACTTCAGCTTATTTGGATGAAGACTGGCCTTTTTAGGGTTGATGTGGCTCATTTCACTTTCTCCATAATCATGTTTCACAGTGTTCTAAAGTATATATAATTTTTATTGCCAAGCACAATTTTTCAAAAACCAAACATTTTTGTTATATTGAAGTCCCAAATTGCACAAGGAAATACATGATCCAGTAGTAGTATGTTTTTTTTCTCATCAAAGCAACTAATGCCAACAAACTGGGGCAAATGATCTTCCAACATTTGATTTGTTTGTGTTGGTATGATCTCCCATTTCATGCAGTGTTGATTATTCTGAAGTCATGTCTTCATTTGATAACTGTCAGCCTTTTCAACAAGAATTTTCTCTTTGACAATCATTCACATTACATTCATATAAATTGCACAAATCTTTGTATTTTATCAGTATTTTTACCTTTTATAATACACTGGAAATGTTGGCTGTTTTTACATCTTTAGTATTAAATTCTATGAGCAAAACATGTCAACTTTGACAAAATTAAAAAAAACAAATTCTAATGATTATCTCAGTCAAAAGCAATCATTTTGAAGGATATTATTTAAAACTAAATGCTCCTAATGCCATCCAATAACAATAAATCCAATTAAATTTTTGGTCAACCCAATACAAGTCACTTTGGATTTGTCCATGTGGCCAAATTTTCAAATGTTACAGAAGGTCCAGAAATAAACAGGTTCCACAAGTAAGTTGATGTTAATAAAGGCTTTTTACAGTGGAATATTTTCTTTTCCTCTTAATTTAGTACATATTTTTTTGCTTTTTAAAGTGAATATTAAGTAGAATGTATCAGTAAAATAAAAACTAGTTTCTTGTATAAAAAATGCTATCAATATTAATGACAATAGGATTTTTATTTCTAATGTTATAAATTCTCTGTTTTAGTAACCTATGTTGATGTGTTAAATGTAATCTTTTACTAGCTTAAAGCCATTTTTAGAGAAACCTCTTTACACTGTTAATGAAAGGAAATTGTAGACATTCAGATGCTTATACTGAATATTCTTTTGTGTCAGTATTTTGGGGTATGTAAAACCTAATTGTTATGTCTGGTTTGTCCTGATCATTGCTAGCCATTCAGAAGTGCAAAATAATCTTTCAAAATAAGTAATATTTATCAGCTTTAAAAAAAATGTTCTTTATTTACATAATTTCCAATTCAACTCTCTTAGAATTTGCAGTATATGTCACAAGTTGTTGATATAATGGAAACAGGTTGCATAGGATGCAGGGACCTAATAAGTATTGATACTTATTGACTTGATTTGGCGCAATTCTCAAATGGTGTTATTATATTGAGTCCTTTCCTCTGCAGGAAAGAAATCCCATGCTGCACATAATATCAGTTGGCTGAAATCTGTATTGATTCTGTTCCTCACTTCTCTCTCTTCTCCACTCTTTTTCTCTTTTTAAACCTAGAATACATTGTTGGATGAATTGTACTTTCTGAGGGGTAATATTTCCATATTGTTTCGTACATTATTGCCAAATGCTCTGTAATTAATTAGATATAGATTTTCCTCCATTTTTTTCTGTACTTATTTTTTTTTCACGATTTCCCATTTGCTTAGTTCAGTTATACAGTTCCTCTTAATGATAGCTATTCTTTTTGTTTGCTTTTGTTTTATTCTTCTTGAATTTAGTCATTATTTTTATTTTTTTTTAAGTAAATTGCATTTATTTTTTACTCTATAGGATGCTGTTGTGGAGGAACATGTTCTATGTCTATAATGTATGACTCTGTTTATAATAACTTGTTGATCTTTGCAAGGAGGATTTTTAAGTGTAGAGTTAGGCCTATTTAGTTTTGGACTGAACTTTGTAGTCCACTGTTCTGATATTAAGATTTAAATGTTTTAGGGTGAACTTTATCTGGTTGTAAAATATCTTTTGAAATAAGATAGCCTTCTAATACACAAAAAGTCCCATTGGCTTGTCATTGGTGTATGTATATAACTTATTAGGTAACACTTGTAAGTGCACTTGATTTCAAATATAGATCCTACTATATCTATACCTTATCTCTTATGAATATTCAGTTTTATCTATTGTCAGTAAAGTTCTTAAATTCTGCAAAAGAAAACTCATTTTGTGTTGAATACAGAATTGAATTGGTCATAGAACTGTCAACAGGAAATGAACATCCCACTACTTTGGAATTTTAATTTTATTTTTTTTATTTTTTTTTTTTTAAAGTTCGTCCAGTTTCTGCTATCATCTCTAAACTGGATCCTCATAAAACATGTGGACTTGATGGTATCCCTGCAATAGTCCTTAGGAAATGTGCTCCTGAACTGGCTCCTGTTCTCTCTAAACTCTACAATAAATGCATTACTGCTTGTTGCTTTCCTGCTTGTTGGAAATCCTCTTTTGTAGTTCAAGTCTTTAAGAACACAGATGAACTGTCAGATAAGCAATATGGCTTTCATTTCTCTAGGTCAGCTGCTGATATATTAAAGATTATTACTGAAAGAGTAATCAAGCAGAGTCTATAAGATGGTGAAGCTTGGGTTGTTGCTTTAGATATCTCAAAGACACTTGGCAAGGTTTGGCATTCTGGTCATCTTCATAAGTTGAAACGTTATGGTATTTCTGAACAAATTTTTGAACTTATTCAGTCTTGAATGGCCACTCTTCTAGATCTTTTTGCATAAATGCAAATGTTCCCCAGGGTTCTATCTTTAGGCCTATGTTGTTCTTAATTTTCATCAAGTCTTTCTGATGTCTTCAGCTCTCAAATCTGTATCTATACTGATGACAACTATTTACTCCTATTTAAATATTAATCTGGCTCAGTCAAATTGGCAGCTGATCTATTAAATGATCTACAATTTTTTAACTGCAACAAGGCTTGCTTATGAAACAAAACTGCACTCCATCATCTGAGAACCCCTTTTTGCATTTTATCAGCATGGCTGATACTAACCTCCAAGAGAGTAACTTATTGCACAAATGTTTTCTGCTAACAGGAAGTGGAAAGATTATATTGAATAAATTGCTAGGTTTGCTGCTAGGAAAGTTGGTTCACTGTGTTGTGCTAGACAATTTTTCTTTCTAGAATGTATCTTATATATTTATAAATCTATCATTAAACCTTGCTTTGAATATTGCTGTCACATCTGGTTTGATGTTCCTGCTATATATTTAGAGATTCTTTATAAAATCTAAAGAATCTGCAATATTATTGGTTCTGATCTTTTCCGAATCCCACTGTCCTTAGACACACTGAAATGTTCCTATTAGAGTTTCCAGTGCAAATGCCAAGCAGTATAGCATGCTGTTTCCAAATTTTTGGTGAATTGTGTTATGGTGCTCTTTTTCTGACAGTCAATGCCCAACTGACTCTATTGTGCAGTTGACAAAATCAAAAACAAGCACACATGTGTGAAATTAAAATATAAAATGGTAACAGTTTACCCATTGAACCCTGTACTTATACAAACTTAAGCATTTTCTATTCCAATGTAAAAGGGTGTGTCTTGTAGTCATTTTGTTAATTTAAAAAAAAAAGTATGTATGGTTGTTTCATGGTAAATTATCTTAAAATATGTGAAGATTTTAGTTGAGGTTCTGATTTTCATTGACCTTTCTGATTTTTTTTTTTTTTTTGTAAGGAGTGGATCGACCATTGTTCAATTTTGTAATTATTATTCTTTTGTCTTCTAACTTCTAAATTATAACTGATTTCTTCATGGAACTGTTGTTGCTGACTCAATTTCTTATGTTGCAAATTAAATTTTTTTTTTTTTAATTTCAATTTCAAAATTTGTGAATTACTATTCATTGGTTGCATATAAACCTTATAGACTAAAATAGATATTTACTGTTTAAAAGATGTGAACAAATTATCCAAGTAATTAATATAGCTGTAAATTGTAATAGACTGAATTCTGGAGCATGTTTGTTTTTATGTAGGATCAAATTTGTGTAGTGGTACTCTGAAAAATTTTTAATCAATTAACTAATTATTTCTAGAATTTCTGCTTATAAATTATTTACCTATCAATTTGGTATGCAAAGCAATTGAAGAATCTTGTGCAACATTTAGCATTTTTCTTTTAAATATATACTATAAATTTTGATGTTTTTAACTTACTAATGATTTGAAAGTTTATTAAAATTAAGTAGATAGTTTCTAAAATTTATTAACATCTTAATTGATTTGTCTGACCATTAGTTTTATAACTGGAGAGTAAAACTATCCTTTTAGGGTTAGTCAGATTGGAATTGAGAAGTGTTTTCAATAAGTTCCATGTAATTCTAAATTAAAAAAAAAAAAAAAAAGTAAAAATGATGTGTAAACCTACCTCTTTTCGGTAAACTACTAGAGACCCTAAACAAAAATGAATTAGTTAAGCATCTCATATTGCAGGACCTTGTTTCAGACAAGCAATATAGATTTTGTTTCTCTAGGTCAACTGTTGATGTGTTAATGATTATTGTGGAAAGAGCCTATCAAGTTTTAGATAAGAATGGTGAAGCTTGGGCTGTTGCTTTGGGCATTTCAAAAGTGTTCGACAGGGTCTTGGCATATCATTCTTCTTCACAAGTTGGAAAGTTATGGTGTCTCCAGACAAATTTTTGAACTGATTCAGTCTTATCAAATTGTGAAATGAAAGTTATCCTGAATGGCCACTCTTCTAGATCCTTTTGTACTAATGCAGGTGCACCCTCCCTGGCTCTATCCTTGGTCCTACTTTATTCTTAATTTTCATTAATGACCTTCCTGATGGCATCATATCTCACCTTGGTATCTGTTCTGATGACACAACCATTTACTCCTGTCTCTACAGTAATTCTGATCAGTTTGATAAGGTCAAATTGCCAGCTAATGACAAAAACAACCTACAGTCTGTTGTTAACTGGGGCAAAAAATGGCTTGTTAATTGTAATGCCTCCAAAACAAAACTGCTCTTTATTAATTATCTGAAAGACCCTTTTCTGCCTTCCATCAGCATGGCTAATGCTAACCTCCCATTTGTGTCTTTGCTGGCTAACATTCTTAGCTGACATGAAGGGGAAAGACTATATTGAATTCATTGCTAGGTTTGCTTCTAAGAAAGTTGGTTCACTGTGTCGTGCTAGACAATTGTTTTCTCCATTATCTATCTTACTTACCTAGAAGTTTACTATTTGTCCATGTTTTAAATATTGCTGTCACATATGGTCTGGTGTTTCTGCTGTATATTTAGAGATTCTCAATAAAATCCAAAGGATCAGCAATATTATTAGTTCTGACCGGATATCACCACTTCAGTCACTTTACCAGTGCTGTAAATTTGCTTCTCTGTGTCTTTTTTTATAATGGTAATTATCTGAATGAACTATTTACTATGTTACCTAGACTTTAAGAATTTAAGTGCAGTAATAGATTGGCAACAAGGTCTTATCAAGTTACAGTTGAATTGGTGAGATGTCACCATAAGTTCTATGCTAACAGTTTCTTTTCTTGCACTTCTTGCTTATGTAACATTCTTCTGCATCCATGTTCTCCAGACATTTTTTATCTTCAAAAATTTAAATGCAATATCAGTCGTTATCTACTGTTTTCCTTATCAATCTTCTCTTGCTCCTTAATAATGTCTCTGTTTTCTAATTTTTCATACCCAGTAACTCTTTGGCTTTACTAGCTTGCTTGGGGTGAATTTGATTTTTTTTAAAAAAGATCTTTAGCCAAATAAATTGCATTTCTGATATTCATTAGTTAATTTTTTGTATTTGTAGAATTTAGTAGTATTCTAAAAATGAATCTGTTTGTTTGGAGATTTAAACTTGGATGCAAAATTTAAAAAGAATGTAATTTTAGATATTTGTAATGTCAACACATCATTTCCTGTCAATTTACACTATTGTCTCTTGAAGATAATTAACATCATTAGATTCATTTAGTCTTTTGTTTTCTTTCTTTTTAATTAGGCAACTTGTCTAGAGACTGCATAATGGAGAATTGTGATAAAAAATCGTTTCTCTGAAATTTCCTATTTGTACTCTAAGAAACTATCAAAAAATAGGTTTTCAGTTAGATATATTGGGCTAAAATGTAAATAGCTTTGCTCAGCTTTTTTGGTTAGTATTTGTGATTTAATAATTTGACTGATAATCTAAATTCAATACTGGATGTATTGTTTTAAACTTGGTCAATCTATTGTCAATAATGGAAAGTCATTAACATTCCACATTTTGTTTAGACAATTGAACTCCTCCTTCCTCTTGTTTTTGTTGTTACCACAATGTTTTCTATCCAGCCATTTGTCTTTTTTTCACCATTTCTGAAAAAAAATAGTTTTTTTTTTTTTTGTACAGTTGGTGCATTCTGAAGTAACTGATTTTTTTTCTTTCTTTCTTAAGTCTTTTCACTCCTTTGTAGCTTATTTAAAACTGAAACATATTTCAGATTGTAGGAAGTTGCTTACAGTACCTGGTGTTCCCAAGCAATCCCCCATCTAAGTATTAACCAGGCTTGATGCTGTTTACTTTTGCATTTTGAAAATGGATCAGTTAAAATGTAACATTATCAGGAACAGTAAGGAATTCAATTGAACAAACAAAATTTGGTTATTTGGCATAGGGGAGGGAAATACTTTGACAAGAATCCTTTGTGCATAATGAGAATGATATATGCTAAGATAAAATCATTTTTTTGACCAATTCTCTTTATATATTGGTCATATAAAAAGACCTCACCAAAATTTCATGTTGTTTAATCATATAGCCAAAATATTTGGATACTTAAAGATTTTTAATTGTTATAATTCCTTGGTATTATTAAGATTAAATGTAATACACCTTGGCCAAGAACTGTATAGAGCAAAGGTATTTGTTATTTGAATCTCTCATATCTGCACTTGCCTCAACACTGCCTTTTCATCTGTTTCCAATATTTAATGGGACTCCCCTCCCTGCCCTATTTACACAGATGCAGGGTAATTCATCTGAGGCTAAGAAGTAGAAGGGTATTTTATTTGGAATTACAGTAGATAAGATATAAACCCTTTCCTTTCAGCACAAAAGAAAGGTCTGTGTTTTCTTTTTTTTTATCAGCACTCTCGAAGTTTCATGTAGAAGTATTTATTTCCAATTTTCTATTCATCTTATCAATTTGGTTATTCAGTACATTTTACTAGTAAAAAGATAACTTTTTACTGCTTAGGGAGAGAAAACTTAATTTTTCTGACTTAATTTGGAATTTATGATTATTATTATTGTTTCTTCTTGACCTCCATTTGTTTTATGATCACATACTGGGCCATCTCACCAATGAACTCAAGTGAAGGATGTATTTTTTTTTATTGTTTCCACTTAATTAAACAAGACTGCTATTAACAAACAAAAAAATTAAATGGACAAAGCTCTTTGAAGGATATTGGTTGTAGTTGTTAGAATTATTTTTTGAATTGCTTATTATTTTTATTATTTTAATATAAAAGGATTTTTTGTAAAATTTTTTATTATGGTCTTAGTATAAAAAAAATGTTTATGCCAAGTTTATGATCCTAACATAATAGGGGAAAAACCTTATTTGTAGAAATTTTTATTAAGCCTATATGTAAAATTTAATGAAAAATTATTTTTTATTTTGATTAGTGTTCACTTGGTGCAAAATTTCAAGCATTTTTTTAGCAGATTTTTCCATATAAATGCATAGCATCATTATTCAGTGATCAAAGTATTTTCTCAGGCTTTCTATCACATTCTGCCACCTTTCAGCTAAATTGTTGGGTGAATGGCAATGATTCTTATTTGGGTTTTGATTTGATAAATTCTTTGAGGAATTTTTAAATATTTTGAACCTCACCAGACAAGGAGTGTTGCATGGAACAAAATAAGTGATATTCTGAAGAATGTATCACATATGGAAAATTGTCCAAATTCTCTAGGGCAGTTGTCATGCAACAAATTCATTACTTGACAATATTTCAATACTGATCAAACTGTTAGTTTTCTTGAACTCTTCAGGAATACATTTTTCTTGCTTCTCAATTTTTCCTAAGATTTATAAAGAACATACTGTAATTAAATGATTACACAAGCAATAAATATTCTAAGATTTCTGTAATATTGCACAAAAGATGGCACCAGAAACTTTCAAATCAACCTAGTATTTCAGTAATTTGTGTCAAAACTGTTCACTTAAGATTTTGTTCTTAGGAATGTTAAAGAAAATTCCACATTGTTTTAAATGTGTGCTGAACAGTATTCCGCCATACCAATGGAAGAGGAAACTAATTTTACAATAATGATTTTTACCAGTAACCTAAAATGAGAGAGAGAATGGGAGAATTACTATGGTATAATGGTTAGAAAACTAACCTAGCAAACTAGTACTGCTATTTGTGAATGATTCAAGCCACATTGGATGGCCCATGTATCTAACCTTGTACTAGACTAAATTTTGTTTAGTAAATACTAATACATGAATTTTGGAAATAGTGTTGGGCCACCATTAGCAGGAGGTGATGAAGAACCACTAACTCTAGCTATAATGGAATAAAATCAACAAAAATACACAGAAGTTTATATTTTGTGTAATTCACTGTCAGGTGATTTACTGATGTTTCATTTTAGTCTTTGTCTTCATCTATATTTGAAGGTGATGGACATAATGCAATGACTGTTTCTCTTTTTTTTTTTCTTTTTTTTTCTATTATACAGGCTCTGTATTTCCAGATGTGGCATCATAAAGATAATTTTCTTAAAAAAATCCCCCAAAACCCAAGTAGGCAGATAAGATGTGCAAGTTGAAATAATGAATGTTTATCTGCATCCCTGGCATTCTAAAATGGCTGAAACCTTTTTGTTAGTGTTAACAGGACTGAATCTCTTTTTTTTTATCAATTTTGTCTGATTAGAATGTTTTTAATTTTATTTTTTTTTTCAACATTGGAACCAACTGAAAGATATGCTGAAAAAAGTGTAAATAATTCTTATTGATTTACAAAGTACAAGGAATTTTGTTAATATTTCAATTGGTAATATTCTCTAATAAGAAGGGACTTTTGTTTTCACTTTAACCCAATTTTTGAGTTTAACTATTCACTTAATACATTGTACTATTGTTAATGTTTAAACCTGTTAATGTTGGTGTTTTTTTCTCTCCTGATTTGAAGTTTTTGATCTTCTATTGCAGTATTTAAAAAATGTCAGTTGTATTATGAACTGTTACTGTTTTCAATTGAATAATTTTTTTAGTTTTATTGTGGGATTTGAAGAAAACCCTTTCTCCAGCAAACTCTGATCTTATTCAAGTTTTGTATCTTTTGTTTTCAAATATGTTTTTGTTTTAATAGATTATAAATGATGCTGAAAGGCTGACTGAAAAGATTTTTTTTTTTTGCTTTAGATGACATGATGAACATTTTAGTTTTAACTAACTTGATGTAAAAAGGTTGTTTTAATTGTATTGTAATAATTGTCATATCAGGGCATATTTTTGTTTATTGACTTCCATTATTGAAAATAGAAGAAAATAGCAACATTTTCAGTATATAATTCTCTAAGGTAACATGCAACTGAAAGAAAAATGCAGTTTATGGAGAAGGCACTGTGAATAATCAAAGATATGGAAGATTGTCAACACACTCAAAATGTATCCTAAACAAAAGTTGAAATTATTTGCATCAATTTGTTTATGTAATAATTTTCATGGGTGGCTTTGCATATATGCTAAAGAAATACAAAAATCCTACTGGACCATATTTTTGTATGTGATTTTATTTAACTTTTTTAAAAACATTGTAACAAGCTACTTCAAAAATAGATAATTTATAATTATATAGAATGCTAGAGATTGTGGTGGCAGCAAAATGAATCACCATTAAGCATACCAAAAGCAACTCTTCACCCCCAAATATTGCTGTGGTATATAGTGGGAATGGAAGGGAGTCCTCTATTCTAAGCTTAATCCAGAGAACCAAACAACTCATTTGATTAAATATAACTAACAATTAAACTTATTAAAGGTAGTAATTGACAAAATTTGGAAAGAACATAAAATTCTATCAGGATAATACAAAGCTTCATGTTTCTTTTTGTGACTAGGCAAAAAATTTATCCAATTTTGGTTTGGAAGTTTTCATTTACCATATTCAGCAGATATTGTACCTTTTTGGTCACCATTTATTACAGACTTCACAAAATTCTCTTAATGAAAAAAAAAGAAAAGTTCCCTGAAAATTACAGTAACTATGTTCTTCAATAAGCTGAAAATAAAAAACAAATTGTCTATTTTGATTTCATCAACCAAATAAACTTTCTCCTTGTGAGTGTGTGCCTAAGTCTTTATTGACTAGCAGCTGTTGAATAACACTTGCTTAACATGGAAGCTACTTATTTGTGTTTTTTAGTTTTTTCCAGATAATATAAAGTGACAACAGTGTTTGAGTGTTTGTTTGGTTTTTATATACCTGAGAAAGTCATTGGATAAGCAATCATAGCTTTTGATGTTAAATTTCTATTCCTATATTTCCTTAAATATGATATCATGATTAAATATTTAAAAAGTTAGACGTCTGAAGAGATTATGTAGCATCTATTTTTTTTGGCTTATATTACTTTGTGTAATATAGATATGAGGTGGTGTTGTTTTTCTCTCTATAAAAACTTCAACTATCATTGTTAAAAGCTATAAGTTTTTGATGTTCCCGCTGAATGCAAATTTCCAAAGATCAAATTGACAATTTGTTGCTGTACACTGATTTATTTTAGCCATTATCCATATCTTGTTTGCATTGTGGTTGTTGGCCTCTTTGTATTCCAGCATTCATTAGATGATGTTTCAATATTACTTTTTACACACTATTCTGTGAAAAAGAGATTGGCTTGATGATGTAGGCAAGAGACAAACTTATAAGTAGCAATCCAGACACAGGATCTGTATTAAGAACACCTTTCAGTATTAAAATTACTCTGCAAGTATACTATTAGCTTACATAAACACAGGTAAAAAAAAGTGAATAACAATAGTTACACCAGAGGATGATTATTTTGATATATTATACATATTTTCATCAGCTAAAATGAAAATATTTCTTTGTAATACAAGTGGGCATGAGACACTAAAAATTCTTTCTGACCAAACAAAAGTTTATTTAGGGCTACCTTCTTGGTTTAGCTGATAAATTTTCATATATATATCTTATATGTATATATATATATATATATATATATATATTTAATGTATACATACTGTATATGATCGTGTATCATGTGAATTTTGAAGACCTAATTTTGAAGCTAAATGGATATATAGTTTGGTCAATGGCATAGCCAGGACCAGCAGTACATACGCTAATTTTATATCTCCTGTATGATGCGACTGCCTTAAAATTAGCTGCAAAATTAGGTCTTCAAAAGTTATATGATATGCAAGTATATATTAATGATATTTATATTAAAAATATTTTACATTGTGATACGGAAATTTTTATGTTTTGAGATTTAAAATTTTGATCATGTCATCAGGCAATGTTTGGTAACCTTTTGATGAGAATGATTTACATTTGAAAATAGAAAACAATATGTTCACTTATTAAAGATGGAGTGGGATGGGATCCTGATTTTGAAATTTTATGGATATTTTATTTTATTTTTTTTTTTTTATTTTTTTTTTTTAACTAATCAAAAGAAAGGTCAAAGCTAAATCAGAAAAGTTAAAAATATAGGTTAGATGTGGGAGGGGGGTAATCATACATGTCTTGGGGGAATTACAAAGAAATATATATACGTCTTGACAGGAATTGAACCTGTATCCTATACAGAACCGTCATATAGCCTGATGTGCCTTAACCGATTGAGCCACAGAGGATCGTTTGGTTAGCAAGGTCGATTTTTACTGCTTTTAAACCTTGCTAACTGAACGATCCTCTGTGGCTCAATTGGTTAAGGCACGTCAGGCTATATGATGGTTCTGTATAGGATACAGCTTTGATTCCTGTTGGAGGACGAATATTTTCTATGAAAATTTCTTGGACATTCAGGCTGGTAAATGTTATTAATACTGTTTATTATAAACAGAGCATTTACTTAAATATTTGTATCTATAAAAAAGAATGTATAAACATAAAAATGTCTTAAAAATAATTGTCAGACTTTGTCCATTTCATATATATATATATATATATATATATATATATAAAAATGAATTTTGAGTAAAAATTCTATTTGTTTGTTGGATAGGACTTGTTTAAAGATTATACTAGACAACTGTTGAATGTTGTGCACTCAACTTTTAAGCTAATACTTCCACTATAGTAAACTATTTATCTTGAATGGCTACTGTTCTAGATATTTTTGCATTAATGCAGGCAGGCCCAGGGATCTATTGTTGGATCTACATCATTCCTAATTTTAATTGACAACCTTCCTGATGGCATCAGTTGTCAGCTCTGTATTTATGCTGATGCCACAATCACTTCTTCCTGTCTTAATAGCAAGTGGTTCTATAAGGCCAAATTGGCAGCTGATCTAAAAAATGATCCCCAGTCTGTTGTTAACTGGGGAAAAGAATGGCTTGTTAATTTTAATGCCTCAAATGAAGCTGCTTTATTTCAATTGTCTGGGAGAACCCTTTTTACCTTCCCTCTAATCTCCCAGATTGTGACTCATTGTACTTTTTGGTCTAGTGTTTTCTGATGACATGAAAATGAAGTAGAAAGATTATATTGAATCAATTGATAGGTCTGCAGCTAGAAAAGTTGGTTCCCTGTGTTGTATGATACGTTAATCCAAGCCAAGAATTGGTCTGGTCTGGACAGAGTGAAGCCACAAGTCATAGGATAAATCGTAATAAAGAAAATGTTTTATATAATGTTTCTTGTACAGAGCTGGTAGTGCAATAACATTTTTCATGAAGGAATATATTTGTCATGCAATGTTATTCGACTCTTCCCTCTTTGAATATTTTGTGACACTTTGTTTATTGTGACTACATCTAGACAAGGCTTCTGGAACACAGCTTAAAGTCGAAGGCCCTACAATGGTAGGAAGTCACATGAGTTTGGTGAAGCAGTTGTCCCTTGGCTGGTATCTGGTGGCTTCTCTTTTCTATCATTTTGACTCTGTTTATATGGACCTCTGTCCAAAACCGGCATGAGGTCTGATGTGGGTTGGAATTTAGGTGATTCCCCCTAATCTCTGCAGAGAGTTCTTCATTTGTTTCACTCTGGTAAATTAATTGCAAGCTCAATTTGGAGAGGCCTCTCTATGTCAAAACACTATGAAAGTGTAAAAATAGGTTTTAATACCAGAAATACTTTGTAAAAAAATAAAAAACTTATCACCAGCAATAAGTTTTTGAAGAAAAAACTTATTACAAGCGATACATTTTTGAAGAAAAAAATATTACCAGAAATAGATTTTTGAAGAAAAAAATTTTTTACTAGCAATACATTTAAAAAAAAATATTACCAACAACAAAAATCTTGTCGGCATTAAATAACCCATTGAGGTTGGTATGCTGTAAAACAAACCAAACCTTAACCAGAACAGTAATCAGTTGTCAACTTTGGCCATATTGTTTTTTTGTAGTAAGATTTGATGTTTCTGTCCTTCCTCTTTGATTTTATCCAAGGAAGAAAAAAGAAAACTAACCCTTTGAATTTAATAAATCTTGCCTCATCTTTTGGTATAGTTATCGAGCTATCCCTTGAACCCTTAACATGTCACAAGAACATGTACAAGCATGTAGCTATCATTTTAGGCCTTTTGGAATAGCAAAAATGTCATTCAATCTATCAACATCAGATTTTGGACATTATTTAAGGCATAACCTGATATCTGAGTGGAAAATATGGAACATACAAAATTATTTTCTGAAATTTAATGAAAATTTAAAAAAAATAATTTAAATTTATTTTTACTTTGTTTTTCTTTCATATTTTTACCTTTTTGTCAGAAGGTTCATGTTACATTCTATGACTGTTAAAATATGTGCAGTTTTTATGAAAAAATAAACTTGAACACATGTCTCATATTCTGGAAGTTACGTCTGATATAGATTTCACCATTACCAATTTGGCCACACGGGCTTAATAACTAAGTAGGATCAATATTAAAAATTTGAACAACTTAACACTTATCGTTTTAACTTGGTTTATAACATTTTTTGCTGCTGCCTACACCTAGTGGTATAACCACATTTTAGTGGTCCAGTCCTCAGGGTCTTAGAACAATGTTTTAACCACAGGGCTAACTCTGCACTGGTCAATGCTGATGCTAGTCCAAGCTGGATGTTGGTCACTGGCCACTTTGATCCACACCAACTCTGTCCACGCTGTGCTCTTGATCTCAGAGCAGTGGAAAATTGAAGGTCATAGTTTCGCAGTGCTAGTTCAAGTCATGGTGGGTGCTATATTAAAGGAAAAAAATATGTTCACATTGAAAAATAAAACAAGAGATTCTTGGGGGTTAATCTTCAACTGGTTTATATAACTCTTGGTATAACAAAAAATTAACCTTTTCCGCATCAATCTCGATAGTGACACTGGGCCTTGTGTAAACTTCTGGAGGGGCTGGGTTCAGAGTCTTGCAATCAGGAAATCTGGTTGGCAGCTGATGTGGATTTCAGCTCAAAGTTTGCAAGCTCCCAAAGTCATCCGCTTATATGCACTTTGCCCCAAAACTGGTGTGGGGCTGAAGGGTTCTGGGAATTTGGTGATTTCCAAATTTCCATTAATTCCAATAAAAGTTTTCTTTGTTTCCTATTTCTGCTTCCTTAATCAACTTTTTAAATTTGGAGAATTATCCATCTTCCTTGGGAGTCAGGTATTAATCCTCCCTTAACTCCAACCGGCTTCACTTCACATCTCACACTGCTATTCTACACAGGCAGGCCTACATTCTGCCTCTTCCTCCTTCCTTATCGGTATTTTAACCTCTTGGTATTTTAACTTCTCAGGGCTTGCATAACTTTCTTTGTCACAAATCTAATTTTTAAAGTGCATAGGAGAAAGGGTGTGGTTTATTCTCCTCATTGATTTAAATTCTTTGACTCCCTTTTGTGAATCCACTTGTCCGGTGAAAGTACAAACCAGATCACCTTCTCATTTTAACCTTCCAAGCGATAGATAAAAATTATTTCCCAATTTGTTTTTCTCAATGAAAATATATTTGTTTACCTAAATTCTCAACAAATGGACATGCTGTTTTCTATCCTTGGGCTGGTTGCTGTCTTAGCAAAAACATAAACTAGACCACCTGCCTGTTATGATGGATTGATTTTCATAATCCTAACCATCGCAACGAGTTCATTCTCAGTTTTCATTTCTCAATTCGTTTTCACTAATGAAAATATAATTCCTGTGTACTTCTCTTTTTGCCAATGACATGTATTTTTCTAATTTCCTAAGAAAGAGATACAGCCATTTCCCAATTTACTTTACCTGCATGCCAGATTTTCGATAGATAAAAACGTAAACTCTCGATGCATCGTTCCAATTCATTGGGTTAAGCAACCCAGATAGCTCTTTCTTCACTTCTACATCACTAAAATATCTTCCATTCTCTCTTTCTATCTCTATCTTCCAGCTTATCTTTCATTTTGGACTTGACCCTTTGTCTGCTTAGAATTAATGTTTAAGCACAGAGGTACCGTTTTACTTTGCCAATTATCTTTAAAAAAATGAAAGCTCAAATGCCAATAATGTGTTCTAGGATAGTGTTAGGATAGAATTAGTCTGTATCTAAAAAGGAGATGTTATATTCATTAACTAAATAAATGATTTTATTTTCCAATTGTTAATATTTCCATTTTGAATATTCCATTGATGTAGTTTGAATATACAAGCATAATTTTTTTAACTGTTGTATTTAATAGAAGATTGAAAGATTTGATAAAATTAACTTTTTATTTTATTTTTTTCACACTTATAAATATTTTATGGGAAGTTCTCACTTCAAAATCTAAGACTGCAATTCATTTCTGTGAAGTTGTTTCTACTTAATATTATTTTCAAGCTGTGCACGTCATGTTTGCTTAAGTAAAAAAACAAGGATGCTGTGTATACAAATTCTGCTTGTACAGCAACTGGGACAGTTTTTATGAGTTTGTAATTTGTTTCAGTAGAAAAGGATGTTTATCAATTTGGTTAGACATACATACAAGTTGACTTATGCATACCTACATTAATTTACACCCACATATATATACTTATCTACATATAACTGCAAACCATAGACATATAGGGACAGAAATGCAAAAAGTTTAAATTCATCCATCATTTCACCAATGCATGCACATAGACTGTTTCTAGTGACATCTTAGCAATTACTAAAAATGTTTTATAATGTCTGTAATAGAGGAATAAGTTCTAATTAGGCATTTATAATGACCTTATATAAAATTTTTCTGCTGCTTCATTAGTTTTAATGGTTCCATAGGATATTGTAGAAGTCTTTTTAGAGAATTTTATTTCCGTTGTATTATTTGAAATCAGAACACTACTTTTTCTTCCTTTTGAAAATACTTCAATTTATTATTGTAATCAATATTTTTTTATATGCATTGACTGATATTTTTTGTGTCCTTTATGTTGTATAATACGACCTGTGCAGTTAGTCACATTGAAATGCTTGCCATGGCTCCCTTAATTTCTGTACATAAGTTAGTTCCTTTTTACATGTGAAATATATCAACAATATATCTACTGATGAGTGGATATGGGTGTAGAACATTTGAGATGCTGGTTATAACCAGTTATTAGATGTTTTAACTAAGATATCTTGTACACATGAATTTTGATGAAACTGAAAATATATATATATATATTAAAATTTACAACTAAAATGTTTTGCTCTGCAGTATTATTATAAAAATACCTATAAATTGATCCAAAAGAATAGATTATGAAAGGTTTCAAGATGAGCATCTAAGTTTCTGCTTCTATCTTTAATTTTATCTGCTAAAGAAAAAATCCTAGTGAAAAAAAATGGTTGATATAGGAACTCAAAGGAAGCTGATCATAAAAATAGACAAGTGAGTATTTTGGGTTACATCTTTGTTCTATTCTGTTTTTGGTAGAGCTCCTGACAAAACTCTTTTGTAATTCTAATTTTATTTTCAACAGATAAGCAACACAATGCTTGTTCAGTACTAAATGGGTAATAATTATTTTAAGAATTTTGTACAAGTTAAATGAAAAGAAACAACATGTACCCAAATATTTAATGTATTGAAACATTATTTTTTCTAAACAATATGTACCAGTTGGAATTTTTAGAGTTCATAGAAACTGATTGACATAGTTTTTTTCATGTTTGTCTAACAAAGAAGTTATAATACATTGATTTGAAATGTCATGAGATTGACTGAATTTGTTGCATGAAAATAACCCAAATACCTTAAAATTATTTTTTGTGATAATCTACATATTTTATGTGAATAATTGATTGTTTTATTTGACAAATATATTGACTAAGTTGTTTTGGCTTTATTTTACTCTGTCATGTTCACTCTCGACTTGATAGAGCTACATTGCATCTATTTATCTTGGAAAGGATCAATACTGGTTTTAATCTAATTAAAAAAAAAAAAAAACCTTTTTTTTTTAATACCATGTCTCTTCAGGATGTAGGTGATTGACTGGGAATTGCCATGAATTCTTGGGAAAGATAGTGGTGTGGTTTCCCATTGCCTCTTCAAAGGTCTTGAATTGATAGTAGCTGCCAACCAAGGCTTGAGTAATCTGACCTGTTTATTTAACCCATAGCTGGGAGGCAATATGGATTTATGCTTTTTCCCAGGGATAAAGTGAAGGCAACAAACAAGGCTGGAATTTGAACTTGGCTTGCTGATTTCACTTACCATGCTGATAAACATTATGCTACCTGCATAGTGTATATGTCAATGCATTATAACTTCTATCCATTACTCCACTGTGCATTGGAGGCACGGTGGAGTAATGGATAGCAGCTCTGATCAATGAATCTGAGAGCAGAGTTCAAATTCCAGTCAAATCCATTATATTCACTTAGGTGTTAATACCCTTGGGAAAGGTTGAATCCTCTTCTTCTCTCCCTCCCCCAGCTATGGGTAAATAGCAGGACAGACCAGGTTCTATAGCCTTGTATGGCAACTAGTCTACCACAGAAAGAAATGGCAACCTACTGCGGGGAAAAAATCTGCCTCGTCAGTCATGTATCGAAAGATACATGATCGCCTAAGCATGTATCACACATGGCACTGACTTGCATAACAAACCATCAAATAAGGAACATATATTGTCTGTTTGTTTTTTAAAGAAATATAATTTAGTCCTTTAGTTTATAATCAATTAAAAATTGTTGTGAAAATGAAAAAAATGTTTTTTTTTTTTGTTTTTTTTTTTACTGATTTTTCAGTTGGCTTATTTAAACTAATCTAATCCCTTTTTGTAATTAACTGTCCACTGTTTGTGTTTCTTGATGCTCATTTAAAGCATCTCTAATGTGCTTTTGAATAAATATTTTGAAAAATATAGGTTAGGTGTGTGTGTGTTATTCATACTTGTCTAGATGAACTATCATTTTTAGATGTGTCATTATTACATCCGGCTAAGAATATAATTTTAATATACAATGAAATAATCATATATATATATATATATATATATATATATATATATATATATAGGTTAATTTTAGGATTTTATTTTTTTTTAATTATTTGTGTATTTTGGAACTATCTTAAAGGGGCCTTTAGTATGATTAAATCATATTTATATATTATATTATTTTGATCCTAAAATACAATACTTATTATATTTAATGGGCCATAAGACATGGCAATATTAAAATTAAAAATCAAGGGATTAAATAAATATTATATTAAATATTATATGTACCATTATATATAATAAAATAATTGATATCTAATTGTAATACAGAGATTTTTTTTTATGAAAAATTCTATTAATTATATGTTAAAGTAAACATTATACAATGCCTACATATTACAGTTAGTTCATTTCACTGATTTAATAGATCATTATTTTTTTAGGAAACTTAATAATATGCGGCTTTTGATGTAGACACAGGGGACATGGGTCATTTGGTGATTTACAAATTCTCGTTACGAAATATAGATCTTTAAACATCTTGTCTAGTTTTTTTCTGATGGAATCATTATTTCTTTTATCATCTGGTACCACCATCAGTCCATCATCCCAGTATATTTTGCGGTTGTTGATGTGGACAATTTTATTTATTATCTATAAAGAAAAAAAGTTTATTGGCAGCTTTGTTTGCCAAGGACTTTGTATGCTTAAACCTTGAACAGATTAAAGTCATCCTGCATTGGCATAAATCAGTTTTATTTCATGGTGGTGAAGCATGTATTATGAAATTCAAAGCTGGTAATTTTGATGTCCTCCAAGGATAATTTGACTAGGCAGAGGTGTCTGAACTGATGGGAATCTATATCCTAAGTAAAATAAATAAAATTATCCACATCAACAACCACAGAATTTACTGGGACGATAGACTGATGGTGGTACCAGATAATAAAAGAAATAACGATTCCATCAGAAAAAAAGCTAGACCAGATGATTAAAGATCTAGATTCTGACATCACAGTGGAGATCAGCAGGAAAGTACTCTAGTTTTTGGACATAGAACTAAACCTGCTGACTGAAACCATCTCATGTTTCATAAAATCTAATATGGTTTTGAGATAGGTAAATGTCACCCAACCACCCATCAAGTGTGATTAAAGATATCCTGTTAGGTGTACAATACAGATTCTCAAAAAATTCTTCAGTACATTTAGAGTTCATTTTGTCAATTTTTACAGATATTACATTAGTCATTAAAATTTGGTGTGCAAAGTCACAATGAGAACACCCATAAAGTTGTGTGTGTTTATTCTAGCAGATATGTTGGTTGAGCTGCTTGAAGAATCTAAGACATGAATTAGTAAATATAACTGCCACTTCTATTCAAACAGTTTTTTTTCTCGCACTTCCTTCCTGTGAAACTTCCTTCAGTTTCTTTGCTCCCTGATAACTATAATCTTTAAAAATTTAAATGCAATGTCAATTTTCATCATCTATCTTCTTGAACCCTGTTCAGCTTTTATCCTTTCCTTGCTCTGTGTCTTTTCTCTCACTTTCACTCTCTGTAACCCCCTGTGTACAAGTGATATTCCCATGTTGCTTGGGGTGAAATGATTTAAAAAAAAAAAAAATCTCGGAAGAAATTAGAATATGCATTCCTTAAATAAGAAATTCCAGGCAATGATGAAGTATTCTGTGGTCATATAATTTTTCCATGAGACTAGATCTTTTCATTTATTTCCCTAAAAGGGATCTATCATGTTTAACTATCAGTTACAAAAATAAAATTTAAAAGAAAATGTAGTTATTGAATATTGCTTTATTCCAAGGAACAAGGAGAAATTAGTGCATTTCTAATGGTACAGCTGAAGAAGTCTTTTTTACATTTTTTGTGAAGGCTCGTTGAATGCTGCTTTTAAACTCATAATTGTATCTTAAATTTTAAAATACCAGTCAGAAATAGTTTAAAAATTTATTAAAATACAAAGAATGAATTTGTATAAAGCGTATTAAATTTCTAACTATGAGAATACTTTTGTTAAATTTTTACTGGTTCTTTGAATCTTGTTTAGTCACATCTTTACTATTCCATACGTGTGTACATTTCTTCTTCTCTCACTTATTTGTTTCAATGCCAACACCTGGTGTTATGGGGATGAACCAATGAATCTTGTTCATTTTGGCAATGACAACAGAAGAGTCTTAGTTTCAAGGCAACAAATGATGTCTTAATGTCATCTTTCTAAAGCTATAAATGGTTTTTGTTCTGATTAATTGAACAATATCTACCCACAAGGACAAGTTGAGAAGAGATCAGCCAGACTGATGGCTCATTCCACGTCGTATCCAGACATGCCAAGAAGATTCTAGCATGAACCAAATATATGGGGCACATTAAATTTCTTTTCATTCATTAAAGATGTGGCAAAAACAAAAAAAAAAAAAAAAAAATTCAAGTTTGGAAGTATGGCCACTTGAATATTGTACTTTTGCTTTGATTATATTTTTTCCTGGCAGGATTTATTTTCATTATATGTACAATCTTTACAGATTATTGTATTTCTTTACTTTCAGTTTTCTTAAAAAATGTTGTAGAATCTGTGCTAACATTATTATTATTGTTATTATGGAAGAGGAATTTTAAAGTTTGTACATTTTTCCCATTCATTGTTTCAGAGAATTTTCATATTTTAACCAATTCATCATTTGTCATCTGTGGTTGTGGGATAGTCCTATCAAAGTTTGGTTATAACATTATTTCAAATTCTGATATATTCTGTATGTCTATTCGCATAAGTATTCTCTTTTTGACAAATTATGGATATATTTTTCAACATACACAAGAAAAAAACATGTTTAAAAGTGTCTAAAACACAAATGTGTTTTATGACATGATTTTCAGTGCTTGAGTTAAATAAAAAAAAAAAAAAATCTTAAAGGTTATAAGAAATTAAAAGAAAAGAAAATCGTTGTCTGCATCATGGTAAAAAAAAACACCTCTAAAAAGATTCCACTATAACACATACTGTATTTAATATTTTCTGTCTGCAAATGATATTTGTTAATTAATTATCCAATTCATATTGAATTGAATTTGACTTAGCTTTACTCTATATGCAAAAAGGTTTTATTATTTTCACCACTAATGATTGTTGACATGCTTGGTATCATATATTAAATAATTGGTACAGAGTGCAGTTGACTAAAAGTAAAAAAAGCAAGTAGTCTTCAAATATATCTAAATACTTGTTTCACAGGTGATCATTAGTTGTGAGTGATTTATATACATTACAGAATACATTAGTGTCAATGACATAAACCTGATATGGCAAACAATAAATTTATCTTTATTTAGTCATTCATTTTTTTTTTTTTTATTCTGGGAATTACTAACTAAATTTATATTTGCTAGACCTGATTTAAGAAATTTATTGTTGCTTTGATCTGTTGGTGGATAATGTTGTCAGAATGAGAAATTGGAGAGCTAAGTTCAAATTCCAGTCAGGATCATTACATTCACTTAGGAAAGGTATGAATCCATCTCTTCCTCCCAGGTATGGGTTAAATAGTAGGTATCTGGAAAAATTGTTTGGTATTCTCAAAAGGAAAATTGTTGATGGAATATTCACTTGCACAATCAACAAAAGTATTATTCCTATAATTCAACATATGTTTTGGCTTTATATCACCCACAAAGTGTTGATAAGCTTTAAAAAAAAAATATGAACCAATCAATTATTGCTACTTTAGGCTTCTAATTGTTCATTTTGGATGCTAAATGGCATAATGCATAGTGAATTGTCAATAACTTTAAATGTCAATTTTAAAATAATCAGGGTTTCTATTAATACTGTGCATATTTTTGATGAACCATGAAATTCAAGCAAAATGATAGTTTTATATTTAGAATGAAAGTGTAAACTTTCATTTTCTTCTTGATTTTCAAGAATTAAATCAATAGTCTTCTAATATAGTTTCATAATATTGCAAATGTTGCAATTAAATATATACTCTTGTTCATTAAATATATATAGAGAATGGAATAGCTGAAACATTCTGGAAGGGAGAGTAGCAAGAAGAGTTGAATTGTCCAAACAATCCTTGAAATGGTTGAAATAGTTACCTCACATATTCATAAAAAAGAAAAAAAATTAAACTTTTATCAGTTATTAATATTTCAAATTTATCTTAAGAATCAAAGAATTTACAACTTTCCTACATTTCACAAATTTTTTTTTTTTTTTGCTTTCAGCTGAAGTGGTCTTAGAGTCATGTCAGTCTTGTGGGCGGAAATTTAATCCACAAACACTGGTATGTTTCTTTGGTTTTCCTTTCCTTTTCCTCTGTAAAAACAAAACTAGTTTCAAGTTAGTTTATGCTGACTGATAAACAAATTTATCTGATTAAATGTATAAGAATTTGTCCATGAGGTATTTGTGGGCATTTCTTCCAAAATGTTAATGATACTTTGATATTGGAAATATAAAGGATATTCCTTTGGGTACAAAGGGAAATGCTGTTAGATCCTCAAGGACTTTAATGACCATTGTATTTTATTTATTATATCTGAATGATATAAAATATATATAGAATATTTTCAACACATCTGATCAACTTATGACTTTGAAGCTTATGTTTTTTTGCTGTATTTTTTTTTCAATAAAGATAAAAAGTATAATGTGTACATTTAATGTGGTTTGCTGCAAAATATAAATAATCGTTAAGTGATGATTATAGAGGTCATTAAATTCAAATAATTGATCATTTGTCAAATGTTTTTTGGATAAATAATGAACTCTGACTTTGAAAGTGTTATAAGCTGTAAAATATTTTCCCACTATTGGCATAACTTTTTTTTTTTTTTTAACTTTTAGATTTTTCTATAAAGTTTGATTGTTTGAATGTCAATGCTTTGTTTTAATTGTTTCTCATAACTTTTATGTCTCATAGGTAAAACACCAAAAAATATGTTTAAAACTTTCAAGTAAAAAACGTAAAGTTTTTGATTCCACAAAGCAAAGAGCGGAAGCTTTGGAAATGACTGTCAACCAGGTGAAACAAGCGGTCAGCAAGGTGGGAAATTTTCTTCTCTTCAGATTTGATTTACTTGTTTTTCTCTGTGACATGAGTCAAAATACAAATTTAACAGAATCTTATTCATTACAGACTCTGTATAGGATATTTCATGGCCTGAAAAAGACTGTCAGTACAATATAAAAATATCAATTTAATGTCACTTGCTTAAAAGCAGCTTGAAAAATAATAATATATAAATAAATAAAAATATATAAAAAAAATAATATAAAAATAAATAAAATAAGTATACCCCCACCTCCCTCCCTCGCTTGTAAGTATTCATTACAATAAATACAACTTTTATTCAGTTCTAAAGCTGATTTAGACTAATAAAGCTTCATAAACTTGTCATTATATTACACAGCTGTTGAAAGTGATGGCAAATCACTTCCTATTGATATTTTATGCATTTACAGGTAAATAAGGGGAGACTAATCTGTAATTAGCCAAACTCTAGCTACATTTAAAATTACAAGTTAAACTTGTATCTCTAATCAGTAGAAATAATGTGAAATGACTTTTGAACATACATTTTAATTTTTTTTATTAATAAAGTGAAAATATTCATGATGCAAGAAAAAAAAGACGAATAATTTTTGTGCAAACATGGATAAATGTGCCTGCAATAAGATAGTCTCAAAAGGATGGTTATCCCGATGACACCGTTTTTTTTTTGTTTTTTTTAACTACTTTCACTCTTCAGCAATGTTTATTGTTTTAAAGTGATGATTACAAATATAATAAAACCTAAATATATGATAGTGAATTTATATATTTTCTTTGTTTTTGAGAATTGACAACAAAAATATTAAGCACTATTTAATAGATTGTTTATTTGAAAGAATAATTTTATATTTACAACATTCTAAAAACTAATACAATTAAAACTAATGCAATGCAATATTTATCATTTGCTAAATTATTAAAATATATAAACCAACTATAAGGAAATCCTTATTTACAATTTTATAAAGTTTGAATTAATTGGCAATTAACTGATGTTTTGCCAACAATTCCAATAAATAATTTAATAAATAAAAAGTGCATATAAACAATCTAATAAATAAATAATGTTTATTATTTTTTGTCAATTCTCAAGAACAAAGACAATGTATAAATTTACTTTCATATGTTTAGATTTTATTACAATTCTAATCCTTGCTTTTAAACAATAAACATTGTCAACAAGTGAAGATAGTTAAAAAAAAAAAAATAGAAAAAATAGTGTCACGGTAAGAACCGTCCTTTTGGAACTCCATCTTATTGTGGGTATATTTATCCATGTTTGCCAATTTTTGTATGAAACAATGATACTTGTGAAATAAAGTTTCTTTACAAAAATAAACATTATTTCTATTTTTTACATTTTTTTGTTTCTCTTTCAAAGTTAATGATTTTCTTTTCTACTTTTGTAACAAACACAAAAATTTAATTATCATTGTTACTGAGATGAACAAAAATGCTGATCTGATACCAAGTCACATATTTCATGAGGAATTTCTTTATTCTTATTTTAATGGTATTTCTCTAACAAACCCAGTCTGCTGTTTTTATAGTGTTAAAGTAAAAAAACAGGAATGTGATGACTGATAGTGATATTTAGCTAATTAAAATAAATTTTGACGGATTTACTTCATTATATATAAAATCTGCTTCATTTTGTTGATTTACTTTTAATTTGTAGTTTCTGTCTATTATTTGTGTGATGATCGATGAAGGCTTACTGGTTTGTTAATATTTGGTAATTCTCTTATGATGAACAACTGAAAATATGAATTTAAAAAAAATTTTTAATTTTCTTTCTCTTTCAGCAAATTTCTGTTCCCAAAGTAAATTGGAGATCCCAACATGAAGACTTCTTGAATTCTATCCGTAATGCGAAGAAAGTATCCCAAGCCATTGCTGAAGGCAAGCCACTCCCGCCTCCACCTGCACCTGTAGTCAATCCAAGTAAGATCTTTAGAAGCTGTGAAATGAAGACTTTGAAACAAATTGAATTACAAAGCAGCTAAATAGTCTCTTAAAGTATAAGATTAATGCAATTTGTTTAATTTCTAACTGTCAATATCAGTTCAATTGTACCTAATTGTTGCTATTCTTTGTCAGTGAAATATAACAGGTAGGTTTATTTGTGTACTTGTAAAATTACTCAGACAATTATAATTCTTTGAAACTAGAAATGAGAAAGATCAAGAAATATTGTTGGTTTCTTCATTGCCATTTGTTGAAATTCATTCCTTCTAATTAAAAAGAATGAAGAACTCAAATGAATGCATAAAGTGAGTTAGTGAACTGTGGGATTTTTACCCAGTGTGTTTTCTGTAGTTTATTGTTGCTTATTGCATCTACTCCTCCCTACCTATTGAGATGAAGGCCCAATCAAGAGCCCTCTGCAGGAGCTAGCTTAGATGCCGCCTGATCGGATGGCTTTTAAGCTAGTTATTAATATTTTATTTTGAGGTTTGAAAGTCTAGTCAGAAAAACGGCAGTTTAATATGTACCATTATTTACAGTCAAACTTGTATCTTTAGCTTTGTTGTTATTATCAAAGTTTCAGCCATTTTGACCCCCTGGCCTTCTTCAGGTGTCTGTCAGTTCAGGTATATGCTCCATATATATTCGTAAATAACTTGCATTTTTTTTTTAATTATTTTATTTTATTTTTTTTTGTAAGATGAACAAACCTGCATGTAACTTATCTACTGAACCCTGCTCTAAAATGGTGTGTAGATATTGTTTAGACACATGGTGTGTAGACATGACAACACACTCCTTATTTATTTTGCTCATATCTGTCTAAACTTCTCACTTGTGTATATACACAGATTTGTTGGTGGAAGTGTTAAAAATATTCATTCTATTTGTAATAGAAAAAGAGGTGACAAAAGAAAAAGAAACAGTCTGGCAGTTGATCTCTCCTCTGACCGAGCTCAATGGGGGGGGGGGGTCAGGTCATTTTTTAAATTTTTTTTATTTTTCTAATGTTCACCCAATACAAGGCTCAAGAGCCAGGGTAGAGCATAGAAAATAACTAATCACCAACAAGGATGTGTAAATGCTTTTGAACTTTAACAAGACTGATGAGTGAGGATTATGCAGCTCCATCCCAGATATGTCAACAGTACTCCATTTTTGGTCTGGTCTGGCTCTTGTAAAGTACTCTATGCAGGAGTCTGGTACTTACTGGACTGGTACAGGGAACAAACTATTTTTCCAGTATCTTTACCTGTGGATTGTATATATGAATTCCACTTGAGATCTGAGGTGAGCTTTAACTCCAATAAGCATTCAAGGCAAGGAACTCCTGTGAGAACAACTGTTCATCATGGTAGTTGAAAATTTATCATGATGACAGAAAGTTACTAGTTTGGATTTTGAGGTACTGAATGTTACAAGCCAGATCCCTTTCCCCACAGACAAATTGTTGCAAGCCTCTCACTACTCTATTGTTATTTCTATGCAAAATGTTCTGGTGAGTTTAATTTCTTAGTTCCATCAGTTCTGACCTTCACAGCTAAGACCCACCATACACTAGAATGAATCGTCTTCATTCTCTTTGTATTCCATTAGTAAGAAGGAAGTTCCATTTGGATAGCTTCTTTCCAAGAGCCACTACTTTGTAGAACACTCCTGAGGATGTTTTCTCAATCATTACTATTTAACCATTTAAGTCTAGGGTTAACGATATCTTTATTACATATCTTCATAAACTGCACTTCTTACCTCCTCCACTTATGCTTGTACAACAACCTCATTCAGTAATCCTCTACCTGGACTGGTTCTTGGGCATTGTATTGGGGGGAACATTAGTAAAAAAAAAACCCCAAAAAAACCACTAAAACAAAACATGAGCATTAATGGTAAAAAGTAAAGTTATCAGGTTAGTTTTAATTTGTATGTTATCAAATTCCAGATCATGGAAATGGAATTGACGAGAGATTTTTGTGCTGAAAATTGAAGAGACAATTAATAAGAAATAAAAAGAAACTCTGAAGAAAATACACAAAACAAAATCTCCTTGCATAATAAATTGGATAGAAATTTTATCCACTTGGGCATGTGAATTATGAAAATCGACTCGTCATCCACTTGGCTATTAGAACAAAAACTACAGCTGCTATTCATGGGTACAAGTAAATACGGGGTGCGATGGGTAAATTGTCACCATTTTATATTTTTAATTTCATGCATGTGCATTGTTTTTAATTTGGGGTCAGTTGGGCACTGTCTGAGAAAAAGATCCCCATGATGCAATTCACTCTACCAGAAATTTAGAAACAGCATGTTGTACTGCTTGGCATTCATGGTGGAAGCTGTAATACAAACATTTCAGTGTTTGGGTGTCAATCTGAGAACAGTGCAGAGGATTCAGAAAGAGTTGGATGAGTCTAATGGTGATTACGAAGGTACGGCAACTCTAAAAACTCCCTCTAATCGTTTTGATAAAAGAACTCCTGAATTTGAACAAACTCAAGCATCTCCTCCAACCAAACATGCTTTGGTTTTTCTCGGATGAGAAAAATTTCTGCCAGAATAAGATGGTGAACACACAGAACAAACATTGGTTTGTTGTATCCTCAAGAGATGTACTGAGAGTGATGAAAATCAAATATCCAGTCAACATCATGGTGTTTGGAGTAATCACTAGTGACGGTGATGTTATTCCTCCATTCATCTTCCCACAGGGCCTCAGACTCAACATGGAGGCTTACATCAAGTGTCTTGAGAAGGTAGTGCTGCCCTGGGTCAAGAAGGTGGCTGCTGGAAGACCCGATGTCTGGCAATCATGCCACACAAGCAGGCAAACTCAGGTATCACCCCTTACATCTGGCCACTTAACTCCCCAGACTGTGTGGGGTGAAGTTGAGTGATAGACCAACAAAACTCCTTGTAAAGCCAAAGATGAACTGAAGGTAAGGATTATGGCAGCATTCACAAATGTAAACAAGGAGACCATTCAGAAGAGTTGTAGATTTTGAAGTCGTCTGAAGGCTGTGGTTGAAGACAATGGCGATTTTAGGGTTTCAAGATATTTTGGGGTAATTGTGATAAATATATCTCTTAAAATGAGATGTTGATGTTATTTTAATTTTGGTATAACTTAGATGACAATACAGGAACTGAAATGGGCTAACATTAGGACAGCAAATTCACATGATACAAAAGTACAACAATTTTATAAATTTGTAATCACTGAACACAAATGCGAATTGTTAATAGGCACCATGGATGAAATGCTCCAATGTGTGTGTATGCGTTTTTTTTTTGTTTTTTTTTAATGCCTGGTAACAGCACTATTTGATTAAAAAATTAGATATGAAAAACATTTTATAGTATGAGTGTGTTTAGCAGATAGTACAAAACTTGAACTGATGGTTAAATTTAGAAGAAAAACAATGCTAAAGTGAAGATTTTTGAAATTGTGTACTTATTAAAATTCACTCAGAGATGAATAAATGGGCAAGATAATAACAAATGTTTAACTGGGGAAGATTTAGATGAAGTGATCTGAATCTCTTAAGCCAATGTTGTTACACAATTGAAAATCAAATATATATGCACAGTTGTTGGTTGGTAGCCCATTAATGCTACATAAATTGTCAGCCAATAACAAGTGGCAGTTTAAAAAGC
The DNA here is from genome assembly GCA_903632075.3 of Acanthosepion pharaonis. NCBI lineage: Eukaryota > Metazoa > Mollusca > Cephalopoda > Sepiida > Sepiidae > Acanthosepion > Acanthosepion pharaonis. The sequence continues at coordinate 1,200,090 of CAHIKZ030005637.1, read as the reverse complement.
ACCAGATGGTCTGTTTGTTCTTGAACTTTACTATTGCCAATAATTGGGATTATTTCTGTTGAATGTATTTGTTATTTAAATATATAAACATAAAAGCTTTTAATCATGTGGAGAACTGACAGAACTGTAATAATGCCTTATTAATAATTTCTTATTTAAAAATGCCTACTGATTTGATTCTTCAATGATTTTGAACATTCATGGCTATTTTTTAGGCCATTTAAAATAGTTTGAAAGCTTCCCTGTATTAAGGTAAATAAAATTGTTAAAACGTTCATTGTAATAAAAATTACACATATCTTAAGTATCTTTGGAGAGGAAAGTGAAGGAAAGCAATTTTGATGTATATTTTAACCTTTTCCCATCAGATGAGCAATAAATTTATTTTATGCTTAACCAATTTGAGAAATGATGACCAGACAAAATAAAGATAAATGATTTTTTTTTTAAATGATTCTCAGTTAATTTCATTCCAAATGTAAATTCCTCAAAATGCAGACATGATTGAAAAAGAAAATAGCATATTTTTTGCAGCAGTCTCTCATTTGCCATCTCTTCATGCATTCCTGGAAATAATGGGGTCTTTGGTGTTATATCTTTCAGATTATATTCAATGTGAGTACTGTGAACGCCGATTCAATCCAACTGCTGCAGATCGGCACATAAAGTTTTGCAAAGAACAGCATTTGCGAATGAGTAGGAAAGTAGGAAACAAAGCTGCCAACAAACCGAAGCCAAAACCTCAAGTGAGTGTCACCCAATCTTCAAACACAAAATTGGTCAAGCAAAAAAAAAAATAATATTGGCAAGAAAATAATGTCTGACTTTTTTTTTAGAAAGAATAAATATTGTTTTAATTTAAATATTTATGATATGAATAAAGTTCATTTTAAACCTTTGAAGAATTGTCTTTTTCAGGTTGGGGTAAACAGCTATCAGCCTCTATATAATTTACTAATTGAAAGTAAATCAATTTTCCTACCAGTTTATAAAGCCTTCATTCTAGCTACCAACTCAACTGAATCTATCTTTCAAAACTCTTTCCTTGAAATCCTTTTCATCTTTCAATATTTACTTTCTCAATTCACTGCCGCAAATTATTAAGCATGCATGTATTTTGTTTTTAAATACTTAATTTCTACAATTCTCATTTCCTTTTATTCCAAATGCTCTCCAGTTTATAATTGTTGTATATTAAATTCGTAAATAACTTTTACATGCATTTATCATTCTCACTTTTCTCTCTCTCTTATATTGATCGCTTCGTGGTTGAAGTAGTTACAGATTTTCTGTTGGAGGTTAATGATTGGTGTTTAGGTAAAAGCAAGGCTGAAATTTTGTAAGAGATGTTGAAGATTGGGGCAACATGATTTTCCTACCCTCATTAGCTCTTTCCTTTGGCTCTGTACCAGAGTAAACTTGATTTAGTGAATCTCTTGTCTCATTAATAGATTATATTAATTTTAGTGATTGTACAGTTGGTGCTTAAAAGCCACCATAGATTCTGGTTGAAGGCAAAAGTGATGCAAAATGAATCTGCCCAGTCCTAGATGTTTTCTTTTTTCTTTTTTTCACTTTGTGCCAAGATATAAAAGGTAGAAGTTAACATTGGTGTCAAAAAATTGATATTAATGTTCAAATTGTTAACTGGTCTCGTATATTTGGCATTGGCAAAATCTCCCCTTATTTTAAATGTCATGTCCTTTTTAGAATGTAAGTAATCAAGGCTCTCCACACATTACTTTTCTTTATTATCTCAGAATTGCCATAATTTCTTTGGAAGAATAATGGAATGGTTTCCTATTGCTTTCTACATTTATTGTAATTTAGTGTTCTCCTTTCTTCTAGAATGTATGCTACTCAAGGCTAAAAATCCCAGTATACTCAGCTATTTAATCCATAACTAGGGATGAAGAAATGGATTCATGTCTTTCCCAAGTAACTTGAAAATACTGGGTTAGAAGAAAAAACAAACTTTTCACTCTTCCAACATTATCTTATTTTGCAACCAGATTGTTTTCTTGATTTTAGTTCTTTACTTTTTAACCTTGCTTAGACCCAGGATATTTTGACTTTCTCTCTCTGTGTAACTCTGAAAGTTAATTCAAGAACAACTAAACTGCTTTGCCTGTACTGATGAGGAGAATCTAGATTCTTTTTTTGTCTCCTCCAGTATGAGCCACCCAAGCCAAGAGTTAAAACAGAATCTTCTTCAGCTCCTCCTCGACCAACCCATAATTTAAATGCAGCTGCTGCTGCTGCTCCTTCTCGGTCTGGTAACCTTCAAGGTAGGCTTTGTTCATTTTAATGCTTGTTTTATTAAATTTTGTTCAACTCTATTTCTTTACTTTGTTAAATAAAACAAAACTGAGCTCTGTATTGTTCTTTGTGATGTCAATGAATTTTGGTTTTCATGAAATAACAACTGGGCTATTATTGTAATAGTTGCAATGCGAAGTTGTAAATTTGTTGTGGAAGTAGCAGCAGTCTGTAGTAAAATGAGCCAAGGGGGGAAAAATGTCTTATACTCTCACCCTTCTCTCTGGGGGAAGTGCAGCAACTTGACATGGATTTGATTCCACAAATGGTTGGAAAACTGCTGGAAAGATATTGAGCCACCATTTCTTGAGAGTGCTCATTGCATTGCAGTGTGTTTGTCTATACTGAAAATGAATGTTGTTTGTGTATTAAATGTTTAAATGAAAAAATCTCTTTTGAATTTACAAGTAAATACAGAAAGAAACTTATGAATTAGAAAGATGAAACAACAACATTTGACATTTTAGAAATGTCTTTTAATAAATTCATTTTTTTCTTTTTCTTTTCAGAACGTTCAGGATTACGTCGTCCAGGGTTCACATCTCGTCTACCCTCTGCCCCAAGTAACAATTCTGCTCATTTAACCCGCAAACTTGGTAAAGATACACAAAAACAGGTATTTGTTGGTTTTCACTTGTTTGATCTGAACTCCTGGTGTTGCTTGAAATTGAAGAATTTCTTTATTTTTCATGTTTCTGTATCTTGTGTGTAAAACCAAGAAATCAAACTGGTAATAAACTGTTTCCATTTGTGGAACTTTTCACTTATTTCTTTGCTATTTACAAATTAGATATGTATTAAAAATCAAAATTGAACTTGAGCAAATATAGCTGATGTTTCAGATTCAATTGGATTGTATGTAATATTTTAGCAACATCAATGCATGTGATTTTGAAACTTGAAAAGGTTTATTGAAGCCATTATAAATTTTTTTGTTCATTGTCAAGTCTGACCAACTTTATTTCTATAAAGCATAAATCAGGATTTGAAGCAGTTTTACATCATGTGTGCAATGCTTGAAATTGAAAAAAACATGAATTACTATTTTTAAAGGTTATAGAAAATTAATATTAATGAAAGATTAATAATGAATTTCTAAAAAAAAACTTGTGGTTGGTTGTTTGGCTTGAAAAATTATAAATTTAATATTCTTGCTTGAAACAAACCCGAGGAAATGTAATTTTTCTTGTGTATTGAGATTTTTTTTTTATGCTTTTAATTTTATGGTTATTGACCTACTAAGTGAAGACATTGTTAGAAATAAGCAAGTATTTTTGTTTGTTTTATTCTTATTTTATTTCTTTCCAATCTTTGTATCTTTGCGTATTTCAACTTTGATGTAATCATTGAACTGCAACAATAAAAGATGAAGTTATTGTCAAATCAAACTCTTAAGATAATAAGATAATAATAACTCTGATCAGTAAAACGAGTTTTGTTTGTATGTTACTTACATCTTTTATTTTGGATAAAAGCTGGTAGGGCATTCATTACATTCTTTTTTTTTTCTTCTTCACCCACCAAGGTTCTGATGATAATGTGGAAGGAAAAGGAACATTTTTTGTTTAGTTTTAATTTGGTAATATCCAAACCAGATTTGATATTACCCCAAACCAAATTTAATAACAAAGATCTGACTCTTAGGTATCCCAACACTCAGCTTACATAATGCATACCAAATAAAAGCTTATTTCATGAACTTTGTTTCTATCTTGTTTATTTTTATATGTACTACAGTGTGCGAGGAACGTTACAATTTGAAAATAGACATTTTTGGTGATTTCGCAAAATTTTGGCCATTTTTTTCACTGACGGCAGTTTAAACTTCAAATTTTGTAACATGCACAATCCGCAGGGTTTATATTACAATTTTGGTAATGTTAGTTTGAAAGTTAACATTCTAAGCTTCATTTTCATATTTATATTTTTTAATTTTAATAAGTTTGTAAACAATTCAAATGAAAAGTTTGAGCGTAAAATTCAAATGCTTCTTGTAAAAGTAAAAACACAGAAAATATATCAATAAAACGCTCATTTAATAATCTATGAAACTATAGCTCCATTTTGCGCCTGTGCGATTATGTGTAACCATGTACGACTCGCTTGGCCATCATTTCAACTCCACGCGAGACTCAATACACAGCATCAACACAGACACAAAAGAATCGACCAGAGATGTTTTCTATGGACGAAATTTTCAAGGAAATTGATAAGAATTTGTTTTAAATATTAATTTTCTATATGTAAAATGTAAATGGGATTTAAAAACCGTTTTCGTCATAAAAAAAATGATACAAAAATCGATTTGTTTACTTACGCTCAGATTCAAATCACGAAAAAAAATAAATAGGACTTATTGATCGAAAAATATTCATATTCAAAGAATGAGATAAAAAAACATTCTACAAAAAAAATTATAGAATGTCTTTTATGTTTTTGCAGTTTTCTCACAATAATTATCAGCATTTCAGTTACCAAGTAACATTTTGTTTTGTTTAAACTTTACTAAAGTTATCCCTTCAAACAATTTTCTTACTTTTTAAATTATCTAATGAATGGATTTTTTTAGTTACGATTTATTGCTATCTAGATACAAATTTATGATTTAATATTCATTTTCCTAATTTATTATTTCTTAGTAATATTTATTTCATACGGATTATGATTGTTTATTTTATTCTAAAATATTTTAATGTGTCAGTTTTAAGGACCACTGTGGAAATAGGTTTGTTGAGAAAATATTTTAGTGCTTCCTTATTTGTTACTCAGGTGTATGGATGACTCTAAATTTATATTTATTCCTGATTGTAAAGTATTTTGCAATTTTTTATGAACTGCAAATAAACACAAATTCAGTAAGAAAACATAGACAATAATTTGTAGATGACTACGAAGTGTTAAGCTTCTCTCTCTACAGTCCAGAAATTGTACATGTTGAGTCAGGACTGTACTTGTTCAGCATCTGCTCCATATACATTCTAATCTGTTGATTTTAGGTCATTTTAACCATGATAAATGGAAAGAGCACCCCCAGAAATGGCTAGATATGAAATTTGGTGTTTCTAGTGCAAGAAGTATTCATTTTATGACACAATTCACGCAAGCCTAAAATCGGCCTTTCAAATACCTTGTGGCAAAAGGTTAAAAAAGAAATTTTTTTTTTAATTTTGAAGTGGAATAATCCAGAATATATCCATTCTATCACTCCCCCAAAAATTAGGCATGTTACTGGTATAATCATAATGTGATATTTGAAATTTGGGATGAATGTGGATCTTATTTACAGCTTTATAAAATGTCAAACCTCAGGTTATGAGTTTGCACGTCATTGCAGAAGTTTTGATTTATAAAATTTGCATATTCAGACTGAATTTATTTAAGAAATATGCAGTGATACTATCTGTAATTTTATTATTAATTTCTTTGTTATGTACCTAACAAGCTAGTATAATTTTAACTGTTGTTCTTAATTGCTTTTTAAAATATAGGAATCCAAGTATGGTATTTTGTCCTAATTCATAATAGACAAAAAAAATGTGTAAAAATAAAATTGCCAAAATTAAACGGTTTGAGATATTTTGATGAAATAAAAACTGCTAAGTTTCTTTAATCATGTAGATTAAGAAGATGCAATCAGATAACACCTAGTACCTTTTTGAAATTTTCATCTGTGATACCTACTTTTATCTTAGTTCAATATTGATCCATTGCCAACTGAATATATGCATTTTTAATTTAGTAAGATTACATCTCTGTTTTGATATCGTAATGTTTATATATAGGAAAATATGGAAGTTTTATTATTTTTGCTTTTGCTTTCAACTTTTTAAAAATTAGTTGACCACCATTTCTCCATTCAGGGTTCTAAAACATTAATTTCCAATTTACTTGTTTGACAATTGAGCTTTCTCTGTAATTTTTCTTTCTCTTAATTTTCAAATTTATTTTATTTAGGGTTATGATGAACAGGACACAAATGTCAGCAATGGAGTAAATTACACAGGGACAGGACCAGCTCTTCGTACCGGCCGTGGAGGTAAATCATATCCTGATGTCAAATCAGTAAACAGTCAAAACAGAATTGTGGGTGGCCTGTCAATGGGACGAGGGACTGGAGGCCATATTAATAAGACGGTCCCCAATTCTTTAAGCAAGTAAATATCTTTTTCTCATTTGTTTTGTTTTTTATTTAATTTTTATACTATTTGACCTAAAGTTTTACTTGGTATGTTAATGGGGCTGTATAGATGTCGCTGTAATAATAATTACATAATAAACCAATAAATATTCATACTAGCTGAGATTGCATGTTTTTCTTACATGCAACAAATAAAAAAAAAATTATTGTATGAATAGAAAATAGTTGATTGGAGAAACTGTTTGGTAGATTTCTTTGGGCCTTTTTCTAAAAATATTTTTGGGTTAACAAAAAGTTAATGAGTCTTGTCTGGATGCAAAGTTTCAGAGGTCACTTCAGAAGTCATTCTGTTTTTTTTTTTTCTGTTATAGTATTAGCTTGATGTAAAAGTTTCCAGCATCATCTTTTGAACAATGTTAGAAGTGATTTTTTTTTTTTTTTTTTTTTTTTCAAATTTACTCAGCTCTTTTGTACTGGTGCATATCTATTCTTTAAGAATATTTTATGGAAAAGTGGTCATTTTACTTTATTTTGGTGAAATAAAATATGCACATTCAAATGAAGTGGAAGCTAGGCAGTAGATAATTGAAGCTGCTGGTGATGATGATGCAAGTATGTTTTGGGTTTAGGTGGCAAAATTTTAAAAAGAAGACTTTCAGCTCAAGGACCTACTGGAGAAACTGAGAACTTGAAAATTGTGTTGGAAGTTTTGTAGTTCAGATTAGAGGTGAATCAGTATGTTGTTTACAAGTCTTAGGAAAATGGATTCCACATGAACTGAGGAATCAGTTAGCATTTCCACATTTGCCTGTCTTTTCTGGCTCAACACAAAAAGGTGTCATTTGAGTTGGGTTTTCAACTGAGAATGAAATATATTACATTAAAATCAATTTTGCAACACTCAAAACTGAATTCTTTATTATGAATTACTGGAATCTAGTAATCTTGTAATACTAGAGTAAGCAATTTGCTGGTTTGGAGAACTAGAAGTCCTATCAAGATTTATTATTGCCAGCAATTAACATCTTAACAAGATATGCAGATGACACAATGTTGACGGTAGACACAGAAAGAAAGAAAGAAAACTGTTGGAGCTCCTAGCTAAAATAGCAAAACAAAGTAGGAAGAAATGACAAATTATCAATTATAAAACATGATGCATGGTCATTAGCAAGAAGAATAACCGAAGATTTCGAGCTATGTATTGGAGATGTCAGGATTAAGTAAGTGCAGAATTTAACTATGTGGGAAATGTTTTATCAGACCACAGGAAATGTGACCAAAATCCAAAGGTGCATTGGAATAATGAAAGATGCCTTTCAAAAACTAAAAAAAGTATTAAGAAACGGGAAATTCTTTTAGAAACAAAGAAAAGAATGCTGAACTGCTATGTAATATCAATCCTCCTATATGGCAGTGAATTTTGGACAATTTCCTCACAAATGTAGAGGAAACTTTAAACAACAGTTGGTTCTACAGAAGGATGCTGAGAATACCATGAACAGAGCTTGTGAGCAATGAGGAAGTTTTAAGGAAAATGGAAACAAAAAGGCCACTGACACTTAGTGTCAGAAAGAAACAGTTGAAATTTCTAGGCACATAATGAGGAAAGAGGGTTTGAAGAATTTAATGCTCACACGTTATATTGAAGACAAGAGAGGCAGAGAGAAATCTACCTAAAGAGCTTGTATAAATGGATGTCAGAACAGTGAGTGAGGAAGGTATAGTAAGAAGGCAAACATAAGAATATGAAGTTGTGGAGAGTCCTGATTATCCACATCATAAAAAAAGATATATTGAAATACGAAAGAGCCTTTGTTTAGGGCAAAGAAGTTAATTGCCGATTGTGATTATGTTGCAAATGTACCACAGCAATCATAGAGTTGGGATGAGAAGTTCTGCATTGTTGCCATCACACTATTCCTTGTTCTGCCTCATGAAAATCTTTTTGTTTCGATAATGTTTTCAATATATTCAAGAAAAAATCCTTAACTCTTTTTTGCAATGGAATACACAGTTTAGCTGAAGAGTAACCTAAGATGATAGAAAGCTAGGCAGAATAATTTGATGTCTGAACAATGATGCTATGAATTTATGTGAAAAAAATAATTTTATCAAAAAATTGCTGGGAACCTTTGCATCAAAATAATATTTGAATATTATTTATAACTGCGATTAAGTGTTTTATTTAAATATTATCTACACTTTGCAACTTTATCATTTTAAAATTGAACATTTAATTTTTTTCCATAAATAGTTTTAGGGAATTAATTTCTGGTAACAACTTTTAAGACTAATTCAAATTTTAATAACTTTTTGGGGGGTCATTTAAAAAAAGTTTGGCATTTATTTCTTTTGTCTATTTATTTGTTTTTAATAGTCCTGATGATTTAGTTGAGATCAGAGAATCCTGGAAGCATGAAGTGAATCTCTAAAAACTGTAGTTTGGAAAGAAGTAAAACTAATCTATACAATAAAAATTATTTATCCACAATCCAATTTCTATCTGATAAAGATTATATATTTCGCCCAAAATGCAAGAATTACTTGATTTGAAGGAGGGTAAATTCTGAACAAAATAACATTTTCTGAGGCTGTTTTTTCTTTTTTGTTTGTGGAAAAGAGGCAAGATAAAAACAAGAAAACATTTCTAACTCTGATAATGGACCTACAGTATTTCAATATAAAATGTCTTGAATTTTTGTGTTCATTTTAGAAATGCTGCTAACCGTTATGGAACAACTCAAGAAGCAGAATCAGGCTATCACAGCGGCAGTTCAGAGATTGAATTGCGACAATTCTGCCATAGTTGCAATACCAAATACCCAGTGGTTGAGGCGAAATTCTGCTGCGAATGTGGGGTGAAACGACTCCTTGTTAGATAATGATGCTGTGTATTTCAGTTTTTAGATGTCTCTCCCATTGACAAAACTCGCCTTAACCAAGAATGGAGACCAGTAAAATTATATATATATATATATATATATATATATATATATATATATATATATTTTTTTTTTTTTTTTTTTTTTTCACTCACTATACTGTCGTTTTTGAGAGCAACCTGGGTGTTGCTGAGTGGAAGAAATGTTCTTTTTCAAATATATGACATGAGTGATTGGCTGTAATATTGAGAACAGAATGAAAGAAAATATTTGTACAAATGGAAAACAAAGACCAAATGACAAAAGAATTATTTCCACGTGATTTTTTTTTTTTGTACAAGTCAAATATTCAAATATTAAATGGACCAGATTTTTTTCTCCCTGACCATTTGCAAAAAAACTTATGTATTTACGATTTTGGGAAACATTTTTGAGATATCCTGCAGATCTTTTATTTAATTTGGTTTATACTTTGCAACATTTTTAAAAATTTTTATTGAATTTTTTTCCCTTTATATTGAAAAATAAATAATTTTTGTATTTGGGAGAAATAATTCAAAAACATTGTTTTTATTTTCAATGGTGAGGGGTAGGGTGGGGGGAGCCTTTTTGAAATAGAAATTGTTTTGTGACATTTTGATTGTTTCATTGACTGTACATGCTTATAAGTCTCTTATACACAAAATAGCCAATGTTGGATACTTTTGATCAAGATCAATCCCTCTAATCCTGCCTATTTTATAAGCACACAATGCTTCTTTTTCTCTTGGCCATACTGGTTTTAAAACTACCAAATTCTAAATATGGATAATATAAAACATTTTGATCTGTCAGAATGAAAATATATATCATTCACAGAGGCTTAAGACCAATAAATTGAATGATGAATTGAAAGGCTATATTAGTGAGTCAATGCAGAATTAAGCTGAAAATGGGTTTTTCAGTCTGCTTAAAAACTCACTGATAATCAGTTGGTCTGAGATCATAGATCTTTCATTTGTTAGAAAATTGCTCTTTTTTTAAAATCTTTATATAAAGAAGACTATTAATATTTAATAAGCTAGCAATGCTAATGGGACACTTGGTGAGGACAGAACTTAGCTCACTAGTAAATGTCTGCCAGAAGCAAACCAATGTTGTGATTTCCATTCCCTTTGAAAGATTTAAACTTTAAATAAAATTTTTAGGAGTTTTTAATCCATTTCATAGTTTATAGGAATGTTAAGTCGAGTTGACATGCTTTTAAGGCTTTGTTGAATTTTTATTGATAAGTCAACTTTTATATTTTGTATTTATTGAGAGATTGAGATCCCATTTTTCTTTGGCAGCAACTTGATGTGTCTAGCTCCATATATGGAAGGTCATTTTTTTTCTTTTGTAATCATTTTCTGATGATGTTAGAAATCATTGAAATAAAACTAACATCTTTTTTCTACTTTAACTTCACATTCCTCCTTTTATTCCAAAATGTGTAAATTATGAACTTAAAAAATGTTTAATGTTAAAGACTCCTTTCTTTTGGAATAATACCAAAGATTGTGTGTTAGATTTGAAATTTATAATAGCATTTCCATAAGCGTATTTCAAGGCAAGTGTTTAAATTTTTCATTCAAGAATTGCTTGTGAAGAAAAGATTTTTATTTTTTGTATAGTTTGCAAACAAGCAACACTTTCTAATGAAATTGATATAACTACTTAAAGGGACATTTTGGAAGGCAAACATAAGAATATGAAGTTGTGGAAAGTCCTGATCATCCACATCATAAAAAAAGATATACTATTCAGATTCATTCTAAAATTTTATCTAATTTTCTGCTAGATTGGTAATCCACCTCCATACTTTAAAATACAACAAATCTTCTGTCTTTTGATAGAATGTAGCAGTTGTATGGTTTCATTTTTTATTGGAAATATTTTTCCTGTGATTTTATTCAACATAAGACCTTTAAAACTATTTTTGAAATCATGCCAGTATTTACTAAGCATAACCTGTGTTTATGGAGACTAACAATAACAGAGTAACCAGGTAAGTTTTGAACCCATGATCAACAACTTCTAAGACTTGCTTGCTTACCATTGCTAGGCAGTGGAAAACTTAAAATAATTAGATTTAAAAAAATAAAATAAAAAAAGGGCTTCTTTTTATTCTTTGATTTTATTAATAAGAAATATTGAAATTATTTAATATTTATATATACTTGAGAAAGCTCAAACTTTTTGTCTGAAATGTATTCCTTCCTTTCATACACTAAAAAAAAAAAAAAAAATTGTGTGTATATAATTGTTTTCACTATCATGATATATGTATTTGGGAACTAGGCTTTATTGATTAGGAATTCAGATGAAAAAGTCTTCTTGGCTATGATTGTTGGTTTTATTAATTAGTAAAATTATTTTACATAGTCAATATTCCTTTAAAGATTTTTTTTAAAGGACAACTCAACACAATTTGGAATTTTTACCTTGTGGAAAATGAAGATTTTTAGATATCGAATGAAGGTCATGTGACCAGTATTTTTCTTCATTGCATGCAGATATTTTTTTAAAAATAATTTTTTTTTTTTTTCAACTCTCAGTCTAACAGTATAACTTGTGTTGAAAAGTGTTCACATGCCAGATTTAAGCTGTTTATACAAATTTTATATATATATATATATATATATATATGCATACACTGTTTCTTTACTTTTCCAAATAATCTCTGAAGTGTCAAGATGACATGGCGTAGTAAGATTTAAACTACACTTTTGACAATATGGGAAGCCAATATAGTCACTTTAATTTTGTCTTTCATGCATTTTAGTTATAAAAAAAAAAAAAGATGTATTGCAATTTTAATGCTGAGAATATAAAATATTTGCATGTAACTTTCTTGTTTAAATACTGATTACTACTTATAAAGTTTCTTGGAAGAAAAAAACCCTTTTCATGAAAGTTTAGATGATTTGGTAAATACCAGATGTTTGACTTTCTATAATGAATTTTGCTTTGGGTTAAATGTAGCAGTTGCCTGAAATTCCCAGCCTCTGGCTTATGACGATCTCCCTCTCAACAATAAATGAATTTTGTGGAAATTCTGAGATTTATTTCCATTGAAATGAAAGTGATCATCCGTATAGAATGTCTTGGGTTATCTGAAAGCTTTTGTTAGTCACAGTAAGATGGGCACCCAAGGATAAGTGATGCAATTTATCTTTCTGAAAGTTTTGTTCTTTAATCCATGCTGCCTTAACAGTTGTAAAACAAATATAAAAAAACAACTGAGAGATGAAATAAAAGTCCGTAGTAAAAGGTGAAAGAAAATGCATTTAATAAAAAAGCATTAAATTATTGCTCTCTTTGTTTTAGTTTTTTCTTTAACTTTAAGGTTTTTCTTGATATTAACTAAGGTACAACACAAAACCAAATGTGCCAACCGTCCAAGAGAGGAGAACCTGCCATAGGGCAGGCTTTTTTTTCTCTTAGACAGAAATGATAGACTCCATTAATGAATAGGCAAAACCATCTGGAACACTTTTGGACATTTATTAAAATATGTAGAAGTGTCGAGTAGCTGCTATATGGCAAGGGAAACAATTCAGATCCATTAGTAGTTGCTTCCCTTCTATTTATTTTTTTTTTTTTTTTTAACACAAATGGAGAAAAGTTACAAATAATGATAAAAATAAAAGCCGAGAAAGTTTGTTACGAAAGAATGATCACTGTGATAATGTAACAATTTTAACTGTGTGCCTGTGTTTTTAAGTTTGTTTCTGTCAAGGAATTAAAAATTTATGTAATTCATTTATATTTTTTGTAACTTTGTGTAATTATGTCACTCATATCACTTGAATATTAAGATTTTATCCTTTTTGCTTAATGACTGGAATTATCTGGAAAAATTCTTTTGGAAACAAATCTGTTCACATTGAGTTCATCAGACTTAACTGCACCAGAATTTATACTTATAAAAGTGCATAGTTGATAAAGTTTCTGAAAATAATCTGCATCAAAAGTTCAAATTTGAGATGCATTGCTGATTTGATTTGGAAAAGGTGAGACCCATCTTTCCATTGCTAGTCATCTAAATGCAGACTTTATATATAATGAAATTTAGACAAGACAAAGACAAAGATACAGTCAGTTAGATCATTTGCTCAAACAAGAGTAGAAAGTGGCTGCTATCACCCTTATCAGCAATGACTAATGCATCTTTCTCCACAGAACCCCCTGAGTACCTGGTTTTAAATAGGTGAAAGGAAAATTTGCAATTTGTCAAAATTTAAGCAGATTTTTTTTTCTTTTCCAAACTAAATCTCTGCATTTATTTGGTATGCATTGATAATTTTTTTTTGGTAAGTTATTGAATTAAATGAAAGGCAGTGAACAGAATTGATGCATCTGACAAAACTGAGCTGGGATTTGAAGCCATCACCATACTTCCACTGACTTGTTGAAAGTGCATGGGATATGTACATATTAACCATTGCATTCTTGTTTTTTAGAGATTTATTTTATTTTTTTTTTTTGACAGTAAGTTTCTATTGAATTTCAAGTGCTTTAAATACTATCATTAATTTTTAGCAGACATTGTGTTTTGGGTTTAAATGAAACTAAATGTATTAATCATTTATTAAATGTCCATTAACATTTAACTTGAACACTTGGAAACAGAACCTTACCCCCACCCCCCATATCATTTGCTTTGTACAATCATTTATTTATCCTCACAGCTTTTCTTATTTAAAAAATGGCTGTTTGGTTTTAGAAAGATTTAAAACCATTTTCTGTATAAACATTATTATTAATAAAACTTTGTTAAAAAAAAGGTTTTTCTAAACTTTATTTTACATGAAATTTACTGTGTATATGAAATTAAATATCCACAATAAATTTGGAATTTAAACCTTTTAATTACGATGAAATACCTTCTAATCACACCTCACCAGCTATTTTTGTAAATATTGGAGTTCCTAAGAGTATAACAAGTCATCCCTTATTTTGGCTTGGTTTTTCTCTCTCTTTGTGACGTGGTCTTTTTACACGTATTTTTAGATCTGAGAAAGTCTTTTGATGAAGTTGGCCAAAATGTACATTAAATTGTTTCAATGTTCTTGTAAAGATATATATGCAAATCCTTCATTAGGTATGAGATGTCATTCTATGTGGTTGTGATACCACAACTTTTCAAAATGGTATGAACTTTTTTTTTTTTTTAAATCTTGTTCATATTTGTTTGATAATATTTAAATCAAGGCTTAAAGCTGGTCTATCTTTCCATATGGTGACATCTTCATCAACCAGAGTATTGTGCTGCATATGATCCATGGTATGGAAAAAATCTTGCCTTCATCCAAGTTTGGTTGAGTCAAATTGGATGTATTTTTTTTTAACCTTCCAATTCTTTTTGTTTATTGCTGTTTCTGTGCTGAAATGCCCCTTTCATTTGAAGGATACGCTTAATATCAATTGACCCTAAATTGCACTCTTCTTCAGCTTTATTCGTTAGTTTTCATACCATCCTATGCGGAGTCTTTCAAGGGTGACTACATCCTGGTTAATTTGAAACACTTTCAGTGTTTTGAAATTAAGGATTTCTGAAATTTCAATTAAAAATTCAAAGTTCTTTATTATTTATAGACTCATATTCTTGGCAATCTTCATTTTGGTTTCCTTTGAAATTTTCAAATTTGATAGGAATATAAGAATGCAATAACTTGACATATTTTCACGATAAATAAAGAGATCACTTTCAAAAATATTTACATATTACCTGTTCCACTGCTAATATGCAAAAGAGAAAAAAAAAAATGAAAGGTAGATGTTGCTTCTATTAATTTTGTTTGAGAAAGATATATGGCTTCAGGAAATTTATAATTTACATATACAGGGTGCAATGGCTAAAGCGTCTTCATATATTTTTAATTTTGTGCATGTGTTTTTTTTTTTTTTTTTTTTTTTTAATTGACTGCACAGTGTAGTAGGGTCAGCTGGGCACCATCTGTGAAAAATAAGAGCATCATGACACAATTTACTCTACCAGAAATTTGGAGACTGGATGCTGTACTGCTTGGCATTTGTGCTGGAAGCTCCAACATGAACATTTCACAGTGTTTAGATGTCGATCTGAGGAGAGTGCAGAGGATTTAGAAAGAGTGGGAGGAGTTTAATTGTAATTACAAAGGTATTTGTAGTGGCAACATTATGCCTCTATTCATCTTCCCACAGGGCCTCAGACTCAACCCGGAGGCCTAATTCAAGTGTCTTGAGAAGGTAGTGCACCTCTGGGTAAAGAGTGAGGCTGCTGGAAGACCCTATGTCTGGCAACAGGACTCTGCACCATGGCACACAAGCAGGAGAACCCTGTCATAGTTGTCAGACAATTTCTGCAACGAGACTACAATTCACTTGATTATTATGTGTGGGGCACAGTTGAGTGAGAGACCAAAAAAAACTCCTTGTAACACCAAAGATGAACTGAAGGTAAGAATTATTTATGGCAGCATTCGACTTAAACAAGGAGACCATCCAGAAGAGTTGCAGGAGATCCTGAAGTTGTCTGGAGGGCATGGCTGAAGCCAATGGCGATTTTATAGAATAAATTTACTCTTTAGTATTTTAAGATATTTTTGTGTAATTTTGGTAAATATATGGTCAGTGTTACTTTCATTTTTTCAGGATTTAAATGCCAATTTATCCATCGCACACATTTTGTGTGTGTGTATGTATATATATAACACACACTCATAATTATGTATAAGCCAACTTTATGTATAGTGCAACCCCAGAATTTTTAATCCCTCCAGAAAAAAATCCGTGTATAGTGCAACTGCTTATCAAAATGCATTTTTCTTTTAACGTCTTAAAAAAAAAAAAAAATTTGTATAGTGGAACGCATATTTTTGACTAAAAAAAAAAAAAAACTGATCCTAAAAACTTGTACTATATATATATATATATATATATATATATATATATATAAAGCAGAGTCATAGAAGTGTCAGTTTTTGTAGCCACCTGTGAGATTTCCACCTTTTGTTTCCTTGCAAACATATACCAGGCGTCCCCAG
This sequence comes from Acanthosepion pharaonis, assembly GCA_903632075.3. Taxonomy (NCBI): domain Eukaryota; kingdom Metazoa; phylum Mollusca; class Cephalopoda; order Sepiida; family Sepiidae; genus Acanthosepion; species Acanthosepion pharaonis. The sequence goes on along the minus strand of CAHIKZ030005637.1, from coordinate 1,183,699 downwards.
TTTTTGTTCACACTGACAATAGGGTCTTACCACTCTGTGGGAGGTCTTTCTGCCACATCCTGTACAATGTAGAATTATTTATCCAATTAGTGAAAGATAGAACAAGGGCTGGATGTAGGTTTGCAGGGTCATTTCTTGATGCCTGCAGCCCTTAAAAAGCTTTTGGCATAAAATGATGTTCTTGTAATTCAAAAAAAGTATAAAAAACCTTATTAACAATCAATAAATTGACTGATTATAATCAATTTAACATTTTTATTATATACAACTAAATCTTGAATATACTGCAGAAAGAATTGGTATTCCTTTGACCTACTTCTTGTTCCATAGCATCTTTTCGTTTTTTTCTGCTACAACCTCTTCAAGATAAGGTTTCAAATACATGACATCCTGAAAATAAAGAAATCATTTTAAAATAACCAATGGGATAAACAATATTATGAAATTGTTTTTTTTTTAAATTAGATTTTGCCTCGTGCTTAGCACTAGATTCTTTCTGTAGGTTAGTAGTTAAAATTTCATCCAAGTGGTTCATCACAAAACTGATATGACAATATTTATTTCTCTATGTCCAACTGTACATCAAATGATATTACTTTGAGATATATATATGCTATAGTAAATTTGATATATTCTCAAATATTTATTCAGAAGATTAATTAAATAATTGAAAAATAGATGAAATAGTTTCTCATTGCTATAAAATTTAATAAATCTCAATAAAATATTAGAATTATGTAATTCTTATTTTTCACAAGGCAATTCATCTTGCCTTATAATCAACTTTATTGTTTATTTTATTGCTAATGGTTTTGCTTCTCTGGGCGGCAAAACCACCAAACAAAATGCTAAATAGCAATTTTCCCCCCCATTTTTAATGGCCTATAAATATGTAATTATATAGATCTTTTTTTCATGTATTAAACTACGGGACCACCAAATATTAATTTGGTATCTTCTTAGAATGCAAAGTTATGAAGTGTCAAAACTCATAACTCCTGAATTAAGAGATTAAGGAAGCTAAAACTTTATGGCCTTTTGTTTCTCAAAAGTCAGTTCATATAGAATAACCCATATATACGATTTATTAATCCAACAGATTTTTTTTGATTTTTTTTAAGTAATAAAAATCAGTTGGATTAATAAAGAAAAAAATCCAATACTTTAGAAATTGCTTTGTTGATGTTTGGACACAAAAACTTAGCAGATATGAAATTTTCAGTATATGAGGAGAGGGATTTTGCTTAAGGGCACTATTCCCTGCTTGATTGGCAATATCCTTTGTGGCTGGGCTGGTATGAGCATATCAGATCTAACAATAGTTTCTCCTGCCAAGGGTGAATATTTTACTTTGATGATAATATATATATGTATATATATATATATATATATATATATATATATATATATATATATAGGATGCTTGATGAAGTTTGGATAACCTCCATTTGCCAAGTTGCCCTAAAGATTACAAAAGGAAATGTTTTCTAAGGAGCCTTGTTATAAATATAAAGACAGAATAGAAGTAAATATTCAAGTAAATTCACATTTTTTTTTCACTGCTAACTGAAATAAATATTTTTGAAACTCATCAATAGTATTCTAATTTTTGAAAAGATATATAATATAAATATATGATTTTATAATATTAAAAGAAAGATATTTTCCTGCCCAACAAGAGAGACTAATTTCTGAGATGAGGAGTTATTGTCATTTACATGTGGACTATTGTCCTGATCTTTGTTATAGAATGCTCTAGCCATTATGATAACAACAAAGATCAGGACAATAGCCTGTAAAGGAAAAGTCAGAATCTTACAAATTCCATTAACTTGGTAAGTGATTGCACTTACCAAGTTAATGGAATTTTAATTTTTACAAGTATCATACATCCTTTTTTGTGTGATGGTATATATATATATATATATATATATATATATATATGATATATAATGAGAGAGAGAGAGAAAAAATATCCTTTGTGACAGCATCCAAATTACTGGACCATTTAAAAAAAAAAAAAAAAAAAAAAAAAATGCTTACATTTTCAAGTTTTGTCCACTCTTCCTTTGGTAATACAGTTTTTTTAGTGGATAAATTGAGAGCACGGACAATACGAAAATTTCTGGCATCATATAGATGTTTGGGAAGACGTCGGATAGCTTCTTTTACATCTTCAGTTTCTTCACGAATATCGTCCCTCATCATACCTGCAGAGAAAGAAAACCCGTCAGAAAAAGGAAATTTTCATCAAGTTTTGTGAAATGAGTTAATGAAAATGACAGCCTTCAATTTTGATCTGCAGTGCTTAGATGAGCTTTTTTGAATGCAGAAAGATTTTTGAATTATTTGATATCAGCAAGCCAGGTTCTATTCTGTTTGTTTAATTATACATTATAATAGTTTAATAAATTTTCTTTTGGACCACTGATAATCCCTAATTTTAATGTACAGAATAAAGACGTTGTAAAAAGTTAGTAAAATAAATATTAAGTCATATATTGCAAAATTTGTTTAAGCAATTTCAATTTTCTTCTCTTTCCCCATATGTAGTTTGTTATGTGGTCTGTGTGGCAAAAACAGATTGATTTGGGTTGTATCTGTTAGGGGCTGTGAAGGTAGTTATTGACACTGAAAATGGAATTGGTAAGCAGAATTCAAATCTCAGTTGAGGATGCTATGTTCAATCTGCATGAATACTCTTGGAAAAGGTATAAATCTATACCCCCAGAGCTATAGATTAAATAACAGTGTAGACTTTGTTAGGTAGCCTTGATAGCAAGCAGTTGAGATGGGGAATTCTGAATGTAAAACCATGGAGAAGCTAATGGGAAACCATTCTACTACTTTTCCAAAGTACTGGTAATTCAGATATTAAAGAAATAGAAGTTATGGGGAACCATGAACACCTATATTCTAAAGAGACATATAATATAAACACATGCACACAAAAATGTTCTTATTTGTCTGGTTGGAGAGAGTATTTTTATTAACTTATGAATTTTAATTATGAACTACCTAGTATTTTGCTATATGGTTTATAGCAGAATGTTTAATATGTTTTCCTTTCATATCTACTGTGTGCATTCAATTCTACTTTAAAGTCCTTGGTAACTATCACATTAGTTATATATATATATATATATATATATATATATATATATATATATATATTATTCTTACAAGTATTGACAAATGAACATTGTAACAGACAGGTTTCAAGAATGGCTAATTAACAGAGCATCAGCAAATAGTAACTCGAATAAAATAAGAAAATGGTTGGCTGTTATTGTTTATCTAACAGTACAGCAATTATTCAACAAGGAAGATTGGCAGGGGAGTGAGACAAATTGATAGAATTTCACGAAAATTATTTACAGCTTTGTAAGTATCTTTTGAAGAAGGGAACCAGAAACTGAAAGTATCTGAATCATTTATGATTTACTGATGTCATTTTAACACCTGAATCAATGGAGGAGTTAACAGAAATGTTGAAAGGTCTGAACTGAGGTTAATTTAAACTTTAACAAATAAAGCAAAGGATAATATTCAATTGGAACCCCCCATACCTAATAAAAAAAAAAATCCTAAAAATAAAGGATGAAAACCTGGAAAAACTTAAGGCATAGGATTGACAGAGTGGATAAAATTTGAGAGAGATCAAGAAAATGAAATAAAATGGCTTATGGCAATTGGCTAGAAAGCATTTAGTAAAATACAGAGACATAATGAGAAACTCTTTACTAATAAATTTAAAATGGAATATGTATAAGAGTACTAGAGTACAATATGATGGAAAACAAACTATGTTTGCATTAGTAGGTAGCCTACTTGGACATCTTGTGAATATTCATGCCAAAAATTAAACCAACGGGAAAGGCAATGTCAGGAATGACTCCAAAAAATAAAAAGCAGTTACCATAAATTCAAGAACAGATGAAGAGCCATTATAGAAGTGATTTAAGTGATAAAAATGGAAATGGGCTGAACACATAGAAAGGATAAAGGATGAAGCAAAAGGTTGCTTGAATGGTATCAAGTGGATAGCAAATTCAGTAGGAAAAGACCAGAGAAGATAGAGAGATGAGATAGATGTTTTTTTTTCATTGGTAAGACAGGGCAGAGGACAACACAGATGTTTTCATAGAAGAGGAGAAATGCAGTTACTGTTAATCATATATAATAATGAACAGTGTGACATTTTCTGTATGTCATGCTCTAAGGCAAACAACTCCATCCAACCTAGAATTAAGCAAGTGAGTGACATATTCACCATGCCAATGTCCTGCTCATTGAACAGAATAGTGGGAGTTAAGCAGAAGAATGGTCAATACGTAAATAAACCAATCATTTTTTTCATGGGTACTATGTTAATATAAAAGTGGAATGCTTGAAAGAAGGGAATTTTTGTAGTTCAGTAGCCATTGTTGTCACACGGTGAATCAGGCTTGGATGATAGTCACTATTACACTAATATAGCCAACTTCAATGCCTGGTAATGCTCAGTTTTGTCATGACCAACAGGGCACAAGGATCCCTGGGCTCAACAGGTGTTCAAGTTTTTCTCATGGTCATCTATTGGTTGTTTATTCTAGGATTGGATCAAGGAAACCATCTTAGCTCTTAACTCTTGTTTCAAACATATTTGCATTTTATATTCATTATTAACCTTTTATTTAGGGAGAAAAATTAAAGTTTATCAATATTTTGGTTGTTGTGATCTCCCCCTTCATCAATTGGTTGTCGATCAGGGTAACATCCATGGAATTTCAAACTGAACCCTTTATTTAAGATTATTCCCATTTTGATGTCTATGTCCAGGCCTAGCATAGAAATAAATACAATATGTGAGTCATTAATAAAGAAAGAAAAATGACAGCAAGGCTTCAGTCAGTTGTGACAAGCAAGCAGCAACACTCATCAGAAGACAATTTAGGCTCAGAACTCCAAGTTCTCCACTCAGAATTGTCCCATGGAACAATAGCCTAGTGGATTAAAACATTGATTTGTGAATTTGGTTACATAGTAATTGTGAGTTCAATCCCTGGTGGACCAGGCAGGGTATACGGTGAGCAATAACTGAGCAACACTAAAAATAAGAAAAGCAAGATGAGATATCCATGGACAGCAAGATGAGAACAATCTACCCCAATCAAATAAATAATGGGTTCAGCCCCAATTTCCCTGTTGGATAAATGGATCAACAATCACATGATGAAGGTAGAGGGCACAATGACTGAAACAATGTGATAACAACAAAGATGGGGGACATAATAATGGATATGCATTCATCCCAGAAATTCAGACATAAATTTAGGGACTATTAATCATATGTTAGCTTTTTTTTTTTTTTTTTAAATATATAGCATTATGTACAAGATTATAAAATAGACACCATTGTATATAGCAATATTCATATTGGCAAGCATTGTTACCCAGAGAAAAAATAATTGTAAATATAAAAACACAAGAAAAAAAAAATGTGTTTTTTGTTATTCTTACAAAACAGTGAAAAAGACAAAGATTATTATTTATATATGAAAAAATACTCTAATGTCTAAAACAAATGTAGTTTCATAGTTTGAGATGATTTCTGTCCACAACATAAATGCTTTGTCCAATAGTTTAAAAAAATTGTTTAGAAAGCCAACCCAAGCACAACCAACCAACATAGAATTGGTCATGAGGAAAATGTTAGAGTAGTTAGGTTGAGGCTAGTGATCTTTAGAGATTGTTGGTGGTCATGGCAAAACTAAGTGTCAATGAGTATTGAATTCTAGAAAGTAGTAGATCATTCTTTTGGTCTTCTTTTGATGTCAGTTTATCAATCATAACAATTGAGGAGATAAAAGACAAACTATCATGTGCTCAAATCTTATGCATTTATTGAATGAATAAATAAATATTTTGTATATATTATGGTTCATATTCCATTCAGATTGCTATTTATATACAATCTACTCCAAGACAAGGCATTAAAACATTTGTGTGTGTGTGCGTTTCGCTCAAAGTTAGAATATATTTTATCAAACAGCAATTGAGGATTAAAAACATTTCAGTGGGTGACTATAATCAAAACTTCATGCCGAGTTAAAGGCTAACACCAATTAACCAATACAAGAAAATTAAATTTTTCTTACCAAGTTGTGGGAAGTAGGATCTGTTGTATAGCCACTTTTGGATTGTCAATTTCCAGGCAGGAACTGAAATGGAAACGGAAACTTGTCAAAGAATCTTGAAGAAAAAAAAAAAAAAAAAAAAAAAGGGTTTGAATATGCTCATTTTTGCTGCTTCAATTTCATTTCGACTGGTTTGTTTGTCAGCATTCCTCAAGTGTATACCATACTTGACAATCCTTTAGATTTAAAAGATCATTGTTAATTTGTTTCTCTACCTTTTTAAAATAACCATTCAAGCTAATAACAAAAAGGACAACTTTAAAACCCACAATTCATTAATCAAACACACTTTATTCACGGATACAATTCAGAATGAATTTTAATAACTCAAATTTTGAATGATCAAATATCTCCATTAAAAAAAAAAAAAGCAAAATAGTTGCTTTTTATCATTTATTACAATTAAAAAATACACACCACAAACTTGGTAAACAAAATTAACAACAAACTAGAATAAAAAAGTTTGAAATTATTAAAAATAACTTTTAGGCAACTATGAGTATATTTCATGAAAAAACATTAAAAATTTAGTTTAGAATTATAAAATAGTAAATTATAATCATTATAAAACCTATATGTATTTGATTTTTATGTAATGAAAAGCCATCTTTCAAAATTTGAAAATATTTAAGTTTTACAAGTATCTCAACTAAAATATTTTTTTTTGTCAGCACCAAACTTGATGCAACTGCTAATTTGACATATTGGATTATTTTTAGAATTAAAAGTTAAATATTAAAAATTTTGTGTTCAGAAACAACTGTAAAAAAAATGTCTAGAAAGGGGTGACCAAATTTTAAAAATATCAACTATTTACTGGAGTTTATCAAAAGCAGGTTTTATTTTTTTTTTTACTTTGAAACTTATGTAATGCATTACGTACAGTGAGGCACAATATTATCTTTGTAGTAAAATCAATTCCACTTAAAATAATTCATTTTTTAAAATATTGAAACATATTTTAGGCTTTGGTGAAAAACCATTTATAATTCATTTCAAAAACCTTTATTCAGTCCAGTAGCATAAATATGGTAAGAACAAAATCATCCACATGTTTTTTTTAATAGTCAATAGGCATAGACTTTCTAGTTAAAGTAAATGTTTTCTACAGTTAGTAACTAATCTACTACAAATTTTTTTTGACATATTTTTCAAATTTGAAGGTTGTCTTGAACAAGACATAAGTTCTGGCTACAAATTCCCTATTTGCATTTCTGGTTAAGGTAAGAAATTGATGGCATTGTCTTTCAGACAGTTTTTCACTGGTGCACTTGTGTGTTGAGGAACATTATATTGGAAATTGAAATATCATCTTTTAAAAAAAAGTTGCCAAACAGAATCTTTCAGATTTTCCTTTAAAATACCATGGAACTTTTATTTTTTCATGGTTCTGATGATTTTAAATAGTCTATTCCATTTCTATTAAAATACACCAAAAGCATAAGATTGCCACTGACGCGTTAGACACCAAGGATAGTATTTCTAGGCTTCATGGCTTTCTTTTTATCTTCCACAATAGCTGTGCAGATTTCTGTCAAATAGTTCAAGTTTTATTATCATCACTGTATAACACTGAATTCCAAAAATGCTTTTTCAGTGTAGACACACACAAATTCTAATCCAGTTTTGTGATGATGACATTTGAGCAAAAGTGGCATTCTTGGCCAGTAACTACTGAGAATGCTGCTTACCATACAATCTGACACATTTACTCCATTGTTTGACAAATCAGAAACAGTATTTTTCAGCACAATTTTAGGATTTGTCCTGAATTCATAGATGATCTTAAAAAGAGTTTAGACTTACAGCCCCACCCAAGAAAAGTCAAAATGGTTTTTATTTCACAATATTTCCCCCACCCATGATAAATGTGCAGTTGACTTAAAGACTGAAAATTGCTTAGCTGTTTTTCCAAAGCTCATTCCTGAATTGCAATGGTTCACAATTCAGTTTTAAATCCAAAGTCAACTTTCATCTTCATCATCTAATTGTTATTGACATCCAGCTTGAAGCAAGCAATACATATGCTTAATATGGTAAAATTGAGTTCTTTTAAAAATTTACAGCTCAACAAATACAGCTTGACAGACTAACTTGTCATAACACACTGTGTGTGTGTGTGTGTGTGTGTGTGTGTGTGTGTGTTTCACTAATAATGAGAATAATTTACTGCTGCATGGATAATTTTGTCCTTGCCAAATTTTCTATATTTGTGCTTATGTTATTTTTAACTTGGGTGCCATTAATGTCATCACTCAGATTCATACCTTTCCCATGGGTGTGAAAGTGAATGCAATGACCCTGGTCATAATTTGAACACCACATGCCAATCCCAATTTCTGTGCCAATTATCACTATGCGCACATCCCACAATGCTGTTGCAGCGGATACAAATGTTGTTGAAACAGATTATTTATCTGAAGCTTAGGATCCTATGCTATCTTTTAATTTTAAAAATTGATTGTAATGGATTTTGTGCCTCACTTTATGTTAATTGTTAATGATCATCACATTCTTTTGAATGATTTTTAAGGATGCTGTTGGTTAAGATTCTCCTTTACATTGCATTTTAAAGCAAATCACAACGCAACAACTTGAGCAGTATGGGTCAGATATGATTTCATTCCCAAATTCTGCAAGCAATTTCAGGGACAGAGGCTTAGCTTAAAATAATGCCTCAAAATTACCAGAATCTCAATATTTACCATTATAACATTTGAAACAAAAGGAAATACCAAGTGGATATTAATATAGGGGAGTCAGAATCTTTAGATGTTTGCATGAAATAACTTTTGAAGTTCTGTAAAAAACGAAAATACTGACAATAAAATATTATAACTTTGAAAAAAAAGTCACAAGCCATCAAAAGATTTAAAAAAAAAAAAAAAAAACTAAAAAAAAACTGATATTTATATTAGGTTAGAAGAGAATTCACATTTTGTTTCTAGTTTTACATTTACCTTGCATATAATTTTAAAAATTCATTTATTTCTTGAAGTTTTCTGTAGTTTTCTAAGTAGGTACCTCCATTTTGTCATTGAAAAAAAAAAACAAAAAAACAAAAAAAAACAAAGGCCCCAAAGTTAATAAAAACAAATTTTTATCGCCAAAATGTTTGTGTTATTATTAAGAGGAAAGAACAAAGTATTTTTTATTATTTTATTAAATTCTTTAATCCTTTTTAGCATGTTTGAAATTTTGGTTAAAGATCTTGCTTTTTTTTCCCCCATCAGCAGGTGACGTAGTATTTATGAATACACGTTTTTTTTTTTTGCACGTTTTTTTTGGAAATTCTTGCAAAAATCAAATAATTGTCAGATTTTAATGAAACTTTCAGGAATGAATGAAATTATTTTTTATTTATTTAGGAAATCTTGGTAAAAAGTATCTTTTTTTTTTTTTTTTATATATGCCTCTTAATTTCACGAAATTTTGAGAAATTAAATTTCAATCTCAAAATTTATTAGTTAAAAGCAGGACTCCTTAGGGAATGTCAATCAATTTTTTTCTCAACTACTGCACATTTCCCCAAAATCTGCTCTAAATCATAAAATAAAAAAAATGCAATAAAACTATGACATTATTTAATTAGAAAAGCTTTTAATTTCTTTTATAAATAAGATTTATTAAGGACATTATTGTCTTAAGAAAAATTTTTTTTTCAATGAATAAAGAACTTTTACAAGAATTGTTTTCATTTTTTTAAAATTTTAATTATAATAATTTATAATATATAAACCTTTTAAAATTCTGCATTACTTTAGATGTTGTTATTAAGTAAAAACTATATTTACTAATCAAAAATTGAAAAGCTTAATACAAAGTATTTTGCACCAAGATTTTTAAAACAATCTTTTTTTGTATATAAAATATTATGTAACATTCCTGTTGGAAAGTATGGTCGAGCATAATCCAAAAGAGTGATGATTATAATAAATTTAAATTCAGCATTCTTAAAATTAGATTAGAGAATATTTTCCAACATTTTTAAGATTACTGAGTACTTAAAAATTACATAAAGAAAAAGAGCATTTCTAATTAAATAATGTCTTAGAGTTTGATTGCATTTTTTATTTTATGATTCAGAGTAGATTTTCAATAACTGGGGATTCAGTTTGATAAAAAAAACAAAAAAAACAAACTATTTTCACAAAATTTCATAAAATTAAAGGATATGTCAAAGGTATTTGACAGGGTTTAGCATATTGATCCTCTTCACATGCTGAAAGTGACAGTATTTCTGGACAAATTTTTAAATGGATTCAGTCTATCTTATCAAATTGTGAAATGAAAGTTGCCTTGAATGGCCACTCTTCTAGATTTTGTTGCATTAATGCAGGTGTTCCCCTGAGTTCCATCCTTGGACTTACATTGTTCCTAATTTTTATCAACAAACTTCCTGATGTCATCAGTTCTCAACTTGGCTGACATGAAATGGAAAGATTATATTGAATCAATTACTAGGTCAGCTGCTAGGAAATTTGGTTCACTGTGTCATGCTAGACAATTTTTCTTGCCAGAATCTATCTTACATATTCACAAGTCTACCATTCATTCATGCTTTGAATATTGCTGCCCAATCTAGTCTGGTGTTTCTGCTATATATTTAGAGATTCTTGATAAAAACCAAAGAATAATCTGTTATTGATCCTAACCTGGCATCTCATCTTCAGTCACTTTCACACTGCCATAATGTAGCTTCCCTGTGATTCTTCTATAAATACTTTCATGATAATTGTTCAGATTAACTTTTCTCTATGATACCTAGACTTTATGAATTTAAGCATAGTTCTAGATTGGTGGCAAGGTCTCATGAAATGGTGAGATGTAACCATAAGTTTTATGCTAACAGTTTCTTCTCTTGCACTTCTCACTTGTGGAACTCTCTTCTAGCTTATCACTTTCCAGTCAACTTTGATCTTCAAAAATTGAAATGCGATATTAATTGTTATCTTCTATCTTTTTGTTCTCTCACCTTAATAGTTTCCTTTTTTCTCATATTATTTCACACCCAATAAACCCATGTGTCTTAGTGGTTTTATTGCTTTGCTTGGGGTGAAATGATCAAAAAGAAAAGAATGAATAAAAGAAAAGAATGAATAAAAGAAAAGAATGAATAAATAAAAGAAAAGAATGAAATAAAAAACACTCATCTTTGAAAAATGAAAATAAGAGGAAAAATAAAAATTAAAAACTTTTTTAGCATTTAATAAGAAAAATTTGAATACTAAGAAATTAGCTTAATATTAGTTGGTCAAAAGTTTAAGACCATATTTAAACAAAACTTTAATTGGTAAACATGCAATGAAATTTAGTCATTTGTAGCACAGTCAACATCTCCCACTTGTGTCTTCTGCATTATCTTAGGTAAAAACATGGCAAAGGCTAAAAGGTTGACAGAGTTTGAACATACATAACAGAATTGTTGACCTGCAAAAGCAAGGTCTCTCTCAATGTACCACTGCTGGTGAGATTGGATGTAGTAAAACTGCTTTTGTAAATTTCTTAAAAGAACATGAGGGATATGGAATGAGAATTTCAAGTGGTCAGCCCAAGAAAATTTTGTTGGTGTTGTGCAGGAGGATTCAACGGGTTGTCCAGTAAAACATCAGCCAATCGTCGAACCAGTTTAAGGCCCTTATGGATGCAGAATACAGCTCAAGAACAATAAAATGGCATCTCTGAGAAAAAGGCTTTAAAAACTGTAAGTGTCTTCAAAATCCATGCTCCCTTCCCTTGAGACATAGAAAAGTGGAGGAAGCTTTTGTTCTCTGATGATAAATAGTTTAAGCTAAAATGGTTCAGATGGCTTCCACTGTTACTGGCATGATAAGGATATACCACTGTGTGGAAGACATAGTGAATCAGAACCAGAGTTGAATGGCAGAAATAGCGAACAGGACTTGCTTTATTCTCGATGAAAGCGTTTGTCATGTAGGACTTCAATTTGAGAGAAGGCAAGTACGTTGCTCTGTCAAAAGAAACTCTTCTTCTATGTTGTCCCACAAGAAATTAGTTCATTAGCAACTGTGTATAATATTATTAGCGTGGTTGGATGGAATTATGAGGAGGGACATCTGTGTGTTTTAGTCCTCCATTCTGGGCATATTTTATAGCAAATAAATGGTCTTCAGTCTTTTTTTGTACAAAGACATCTCAAAATGGTGAGAAAAAAAAAACACTTACTGTAAAATATCTGATATAAAAATTTAGGTACCGTACTTTTGTTTTTGTTCATGCCTATGGTAACTCCTTTACCATAGGCCTGTCTCCTACATAGCTTAAGTTTCTCCACTTTTTTGTTGCTATATGAAGGGCAAAACCTTATCTACTATGTATCTCAGTTAAAAATCAACAAATATTTTATAAATGAAGAATTAATAGATTTCTTCTTATATCAAATTTGTGTTCATCTTTGTTTTGCAAATGTTTACATCACTGAAGTACTGCCTTTCCAATTGTCAGGATTACCGGTACATAATGCAGGGTGTCCCACGAGTTGAGGCACATATGAGGTGATCATAATTTAAGTCATTCTGATAGTATACACTTAAGTTGTTTTTTTGCTTTAATTTGGTAGAAACTGAGGTGGCTTAAATAAATAAATGTAAGGCAGGCTAAAGGAGCTTATCTGTACTATGAGAAATGTAGGTGTATCACATAGGAGATGGTCACCAAAATGGTAAAAATGAATGAAATGTTTTTAACCCCTGAAAAAAAAAAAAAAAAAATATACCCATATATAATGCAACCAGTTACCAAAAAATAAAATGCCTCTTCAAAATAAAAAAAAAAATTACCTGTGTATAGTGTGACCGCCCTCATAAAATCTGGCACTATACAAGAGACACTGTTTCTGTGTTATAAACAAGGTAAGGACGATCGAGTATGAAATCTGAAGATGGGAGAGAGCTGTTGACTGCAAATGCGAACCTATTGATTCATCAATGCACTCTTAATATTGATAGCTTGTTTTTTTTTTAATTGGCATTGTTATTGCAAACAACAAAAAACATGTTGGGTTGAATGGAAGTTTCCATCTCAACAATCAGAAGTCAAATGACCAAAATCAGTTATTTACGCATAGGCTCCGAGTGGCACTTCCAGTAGCGTGGAAAGCATTCAAAGTTATTAATTGACCACTGACAGCATTTCCCTGTCATTTTCGAGGGACTTTTTTGTGAGCCAACCCTTGCTTCAGGGAAGCTATAGCTACAGACCATAAAGCAAACAAGGGTAGCTGGCAAATGGATTACATGTTGTCAACTCAATCAATTTACTAATTCACTGAAACATTTCATGCTTCTCAAATGTAGTAAACAATGAATCCAGGGTATGAACTTACCCCCTTTCAAGACGTTTTAAACACACCTCAATGTGTTTTGTCTTGGAACGTTTTCATTTTCATAGATTTTTAATTAACACACCTCAACGTGTGTAAGTTATCTCTTCCCTTTTAAATGTGTATATGTGAACTTACCCTTCTTTTCAAGGGTTTTATTCAACAATGTATAAAATAGCCAAATAAATTGTTATTTGTTGATGAACAAATCCTTATCTTCTCACTTATGCCTTGCTTAATCACTGTGCTGTACGTTGGGACAGCACACGGAATAATTAAGAATCGCTGCCACTATCTTATACGAGTTAGTTACAAGAGCTAAACGCTTTCTGCACCCCATAAGTCAACTAATTCCATAACATGTTCCTGAGAAAGTCCACTATTCAATTCTCAACAAACGTAAACGAATAATAATACCCTGTAAAAACAGTTCGTGTCGTCAATTATTATGCAATTTAGGTTTCTCAAGTGAGGAATGAAATAGAAAGATTAGAAAAAAGACTTAACACGAACAAAAATCCCGTCTTAGTTCTTAAAAGTTAAAACGTATTGACTTAATTAGTACGGGATGAACATACCATTATCAAAATTTTTGATAATGGTATGTTCATCCCGTACTAATTAAGTTTGTTTATAAAACCTTTTAATTTTATGTCAACAAATAACTAAAATTTTCTAAATTTCCATTTAAAATGTTGGCTTGAGAAATAATTATGAAAATCTTTTCTGCAATATTTTTCAAAACAGGGATTAAGTTAATACTTTTAAAAATACACAATGTGATCTTCAATTTATCATGCCCTTGGAAACTAAGAAAAACATGCTGGACGAAGTACGTAAAAGTCAACAGATGACATAACTTAAAACTAACAATGTAGACAAAAGAAAAAAAAAGGCTTTTTGCATTTAAAATTCCTTCCATAATATATCTTAAACCCGTATCCAATGAAACGCTACATAAATACCGAATTATCATTTGTATAAAGCTCACCTTCAGCAGCCAGCTTGCGCGACGCCATCTTGCCTGATGTGACTTTTCTATTGAGGATGATGGGAACAAGAAGTCAGATTATCTTTTCTTTTTTTTTTTTAATTTATATATAACAATAGAAATAATATACAAAGTAAGATAAAAAAAAAATAATTAAGTAATTTTTTGTGTATTTCTTATAATTTTAAACTTGGCTTTCAAAAAGTTTATACGTAGATCACGTTGCAACGAGATGTTAAAACTTTGTTATAAGATTATGGCAGCTGCCTTCAGTTGGTGGGCGTGTAGATTATCGTCTGCTAAACTATGCCCATGGCAACTGTAACGGTTAGGTATGTAATATTATTATATTTACATTGCTTTCTCTTTTTCTGTAGGCCTTTATTTGTTCTCGTTGTAATAATCCTGATTGTTTCTTAATAATTTTATGTCTTGAAGTTGTGGAAAGATATTTCTGTTTTATATACCGACCAAAAACGCCAAGCGAGAAGCGTCATCAATGGAGAACTCAGAAAGTGAAATCAATTTTCAAAGCAGTAACCATAAATAAATAAATTAAACAGTAGAAACATTGTTTTTAGCAGCACGTGTAGTGATTAAATATTTAATTTATAAAAACTGTGTTTTTGTTGCTTACAATAATATTTTCCTCTTTTTTTAAAGTTTAAAAATGCAAAAAATGTCGTTGACCCCAAACTGAGGAGATGCTACTTAGATTCCGTTCGTAAATAAAAATCTTTGAATGACTACGAGTTCGTAAAATTGTTTTAGACATAAAATTACGCAATCTGCGTAGGTGAAAAAAAAAAATCAAAGATTTTATTTTAATTTAAAATCACACATTTTTGTTAAGTGTTAAAAAAATTAGCAATAATTATCTATTTTTTTACGGTCTTTTTTTGGTTTTGACTTTTGAGGTTTTGTTTTGATTTTAAATTTTAAACCGTAAGGCAGGGAATTATGACAATTATTTACCTTGTTGCATATTGCAATTAAGTTCTAAAAAACTTGGATTGGAATAATGAATGTCATCTTAATATTTAAAATAGTTTTTATTTTTACGGCGGGATTTGAAAAAACGAAGGAAAAAAAAAAAAAAGAAAGAAAAACGAAAGTAGATTAGAATTATGAAAAAGAAAAATCTATTAACGACAATTCCAACTTCTATCATTTTTATGATTTTATGGTACAATTATTTGGTCGTAGTGCGCACGTTTCCTTTAAACTTTAAAGTCTAAACATTTTATCTTTTTTAAGTAACTGATTAAAAAAAATTGAAATTTTTCAAAAAATGAAAAAGATTTTTTAATGTTTTTGTTTGTTCATTATGAAAACTTTTACAAAAAAAAAAAAAGGAAGCGAAACTAACAAAAAAAACCCCAAAAAAACAAACAATATTTTCTTAGTAAAGTTGCGCAATATGGTAAAATCCAAGCGTTTAACTACAAGTCGCGCCACAATAGAAATTGGCGAAGAATTAGAAATATTTCCGTTGCAAATGTGTCACATTGAATAAGTGACCCGAAAAATCATCATATAATGACATTTATTTTTATTTTATCCTTTTTATTTGGGCGTGATTTTAAAATTCGTCATTTGTTTAGGAAATTTAATCCAATACCAATTCTCTCTTTTTTCCCCTTCTCTTGTTATATATATATATATAAAAAAAAAAAAAATTACATGTCAAAATAATAGTGTGCAGATCACAACTGCGTGAGAGAAAAAATAATCAATAAACAGCTTCTCTGCTAAACTGCTAGTCTCTAAAATTAGCTGTAATGTCTGCAATAAATCTTTTTTTTTTCTTCTGCCAAGAGATTTCATTTAAAAAATTAAAACTGACATATTCTCTTGCTCTGTTAATCGAACATGATAAAAGAAAAATTTTTCTTTCTTAAATTTTTTTTTATTTTTTTATTTTACGTCTGTTGCAAATTTGGTTAAGCTGCTTTTCTCGCACTTTTTTGTCTGTCGTTTCCATAACGAATTACAAAAAAAAAAGAAAAAGAAAAAAAGGCTTTCCAATAAAATAATAATAGCTTTCAATGTTTACACATCTATCAAGGTCTCTTAGTTATTTATCTTTTAATTCCACATAGTTTATCGATTTCAATTTGCCAAGGGTTGAGGGAACTTATTTTCACGGTTTATACTTTATAAATAATCTGAGATTTTTCGCGTTCTTTTCTTTTTTCTTACAACATTTGTAATTTCTTTTCCCTCAAGGACATTGGGAAAATACTTAGTTTTACTTTTATTTTATTTATTTACTTTTTTTGTTGGATGATAAACTGTAGCAGTCATGGTAGTCAAAAAGCTAAACATCCTTGCATCACCATTTAGTTGATTATATTTACCAACAAACTAACAAAGATATACATTTTTTTTACATAATTATATATGTATTAAAAATAAAATAAAAGTATAAATTTTGTTACTTCTTAAAAAAACAATGTTTGTGATTACATTATTTATTTTTAACTTAAGTGATAATGCAATTTTTATTTTCTGTTATATACATAGTGGATGTCTGTATAATATTTAAAAATGTATTTTGATTCCAAGTTTTGGTGCAGCTAATTCTACTATCAGTATTACTTTACCTGCTTAATGTAGAACTACAAGAACCTGAGTCTAATTAAAAATATTACAATAGTTGACTGAGATGACTGCTAGCATCAGGTGTATACTTTCTACTACTTTCAGCTCTAGCAGCAGATTCAAATGACATAGACTGGAGATGTCAAATTTCAATGGGAAATTTAAGAGGTTACAAAGTTTGAAGGCATAAAAATAACTTGCTTATATACGGGCAAGCCTAGTTGGGGTGGTAGCTCTAGCAAGGTGAAAAAACCGAGATGAAGCTGTTACAAATCCTAAATAAGAACAAGGACTACTTCACATTAAATAAGTACTGACAACTGACTTGACATTACACCAAGTTGCTGCATATGTATGGTTTCCACAAGATTCACAAAATTGGTATTCTGTTGTAGCTTATAGTAAGTTGCAGGGTCTTGGTATATCACCCACTGAGCAGATTCAACACACTAACAGAAGACCTTGTTGTATGTTAAGTACCCAGAACCCTTTGTGGAATTGATCTGAGTGTTTCCCACCCATGGCAATTAGATGTTAAGCTTGGATGTAGTGAGCCTGTTCAATAGAGGCACTATTGGTGGTTTGAAACTGATTGTCTGTGTATGGGCAATATTCTTCCAGCCAGAATCTGACATATACCAACAGGAGTAAGGCTTTGCTATGGGTTTGTCATTGTCACTAGTGATGGCAAACAGATATATGGAATACTTTGAGGAAATAGCCATAGGAACAGCACCAGTAAAGCCAACAGTATGGCTGAGATATGTAGATGATCTCTTCATACTCTGGCATCACCAGGAAGCTGTACAAATACTGCTGGAGCATGTGAACTTTGATCCAGTTCGCAATAGAAGAAGAAAACAATAATCAGTTAGCCTTCTTGGATGTACTGATAACTTGCACAGTGAATGGATTTAATACATCCATAAATCACAAGGCAAAATTCACCAGATAATTCCTTAACTTCATTTCTCACTTATCCAGTGAGATCATCCAATGGGTAAAACACTGCATAATCATAAGTGGCAACCCAGATACATAACAACAGAACATGATCAGCACTGAATATACCCTTCAGAATAATAAAAGCTTCTGCAGGTAGAAACAGAAAGGCCAAAGAGGACTGCTACAGTCTCTTTCATACATTAAGGGCTTATTGAAAAAGGTGATCAGTGATCTATACAAAATCAGGACAAGAAGGAGCTTGACTCTAGAGAGAAATCTCTGTCAAGTCAAGCCTAACACATGGCCAAGAACTATATGTATTCCATCTCTTGCAGTTGTAGCAAAGAATATAAAGTTGAAACAAGCTGTCCTCTAAAAGTAAGGCTGAAGGAATATTGAAAAGCTATAATTAGAGGCAAGACAAGACATTGAAATCAAACATGACTAATCATGTATGGAGGGAAAAGAGTAATCATCAACCCTCATGGAATGAAGTAAAAGTACTAGCTAGAGAAAAAACTCTGGTGAGTTAGACCTGAAAGAACCAGCATATATATTAAGCTATGAGGGGTCCTTCTTAGTAGGTCTAGCATAGAAATAAATAGGATATGGGAGCTGTTAATAAAGAAAGAGAAATGACCACATGGTTTCAACAGTAGAAAAGTGAAACCTCTTTGAGTCAAGAATGATGAGCAGCAGCAATCTTATCAGTAGGTAGATTAAGTTTAAGGCTCAGATTTCTATGAGTCAATAACTTAGTGAATTAAAGCATTGGTTTGTAAATTTAGTAACATAGTAATTGTGAGTTCAATCCCTGGGCTGGGCAGTGCATACGTAGACTCAGTGGAAAGAGGGGGAACAATAACTGAGCAGTAATGAATAAAAACTAAAAGAGATCTTTCTCTAGACATGATCAGCAGAACAAGAACCCTATACCCTTCTAGATTAAATAGTGGGTTCAGTTCAAAATTTCCTGAAGGTTCCCCAGATCAACATGCACCTGATAAAGGCTGGAGGGCACAATGACTGAGACATTTTGTTATAATAAACAATAAAGGTAAGGTCAATAGTTTGCATGTAAATAATGTAAATATTGCTTTATATACATTTTATACAAAAATGTATTTAATGAAGTGTAAATTTATCTTTTTTTGTCTTTTTAAGAATGAGTTTTATAACATATATTTATGAAAAGGTTCATGGTTTAGGGGAAGAAAGGTTGAAAATATTTTAAATGATTATAATGCATTCTGTTCCAGTGACTAAAGAATTGGTGATAGTCAGATTGGTATAAAAGTATTTGCTACTTTATGGTATAGAGTAAGAAATCTTTGCATAGCCATATGTTTGGTTTCTCATTTCCTCTAATTTTTCAAAACTAATTAAATTTCTTAATTTAGTTTTTTGCACATTGAATTTCAGTAATCATTAAAAACAATCAAGCTTTCTCTTACATTTTCCCCCACTTCTATATAATGAAACAGAGCCTTTCTACATTTTTACTATTCATTGTTTTTTATTCAGTTGAGCTAGCTCACACATTCATGAGTCTATCACACTAAACATTGTGGTCCTGTATCAAGGTCGGAAGATCATCAGGGTGGAATTATTTGTCATAGCATAGCTGCTCAATGTAGGTAGTTGCTGGGTGACCAACCTATCTTGTGCCAGGGCTAGATGTCCAGAGCTGTAGATCATTCGCAAGTTCTTGTTTTGCTCACCAACAATGTCCTGCAAAGCACATTCTGCATTTACATAAGATTGTAGAAATATCAAGGATGAGTTCATAGAGCTGTGATTTAGTTGGATGTTGTCTCCAAGAGATATTAATTATATCTTTCAGCATCCAAGTGTAGGCTCCATCAAGCTTAGACTCTAGGGTTTTAGTCAATGTCCAAGCAGTAGCACCATACATTAACACCACCACTACACTAGCTGAAAAGAATTTCAGTTTGAGGGTGTCTGGTAGATCTGATAAAATGGATGCAATCTGGAAATCTGACTTACATTGTACAAGTGGGTAACCATCCGCTTCATCATAAAAAACTGTTAAGACAAAAATTTAAAGTTCTCATCTATGACTAATAATTAATAATAATTGTTATATGAAAAGTTGTATCATCAGTTGTAATCTTAAAATATATAAATTAACTTCATGCTTTTCCTTTGTGGAATGAATTACACTTTATATGGGAATGCAAATTTATATACTGTCCTTATTGATAGTCATTTAATGTATTGTAGATGACTATGTATCTATATATTTTTTCTTTCTTTCTTGGAACATGTCTAATAAAACTATGAATAAAAAATATGAATATGCAGGTATCATAACTGTGATATTAGTAAGCAGAGTTCAACTTCCTGTCTGGTCTGTGTTTGTTTCCAACTAATGTCCTTGAGAAAGGCATGAATTCATCTCTTCTCCCCCCATGTATGGGTTAGGCTGGATTCTTTAGCCTTTGGTGGCAGCCAATCTAAGAGAAGGAAAATTGAATTTCAAACCATGAAGAAGGTAACAAGAAAACTCCACTATTTTTCACAAAAAAGTCATAGAAATGCACACGCATTAAAGAAAAGGAAGCTGTGGAGTTGTGATCATTGATGTTGTGAAAAGACATAATATCAAAGAATTAATTAATAAAATGCTTCCACACTTCATTCATTAGATTTATCATGAAGTGTCTAAAAGTCTGTTTACACTCTGGCACTACCAATCTTTTCCAGTAGTTATTTTAATCAGATAGCCATAAAGAATCTTGCTTGTTGTGATTACTTTGTTAATAATTAGGTACTGAAAATTGTAACCAGAGTTTAGAGCAATTGTTCTTGACCATTTTTTTAAAAAACTTTTTTGTACTTTCACCATATTTCAAAATGCCATTCCCTTGATTTCAGGATTGACTCAAAGGGCAAAGTGTACTGTGTAGAAAGATCAATATTTCAATGGTATGCTGATCTGTGGTTGTAATTTCCTCTGTTGGAACTTTCTCACAGGACCTCACACGAAATTGCACATGAAATTGGTTGAGAATCACTGCTTTAGAAACATCTAGTGCTTTTTACTCTAATTGCAAAATCATTAATTGGCTTATTTTAATGTTTTCTATTTGTGGAATCTTGGTATTTGAAAACAAAATGTGGGTGCATTTTCTGTTTTTTAATTTATACAAGGTCTTGTTTTATAGATATTACTTTCCTTTTAACATATCTTGTTTGAATTTTGTCTTTGTACAGAAAAATATTTATAGTAAACTTTGTTGAGTCTTGAAGTTTGTTTTGATAACTTGACTAAATATAATAAACAATAGCATGTGGTGCTTAATTTGATGTAGTTTAATGTTTATTCTTTATTAGAGGTTATTCATATCTATATTGTTAGTAGCTTTGAATTAACTGTTCTCATTGTTTTAACATCCGTTTGTGTAAGAAAGATAATTATGTGTTTGTTGGGGTATTTTGAATCTTTCTTGCTTATTTTAAATGTGAATTAATGAAAGTTGTCATTGAAGGTAACAAGGTAATCTGTTGTTGTTGAAGATAACATTTTAAAATGGATGTGATCTGGAAAATAGCTTAGTAAATTTCATTTTTGCTAGAGAAAGCTATAATAATTCTTAACAATTTTCATTGCACTAAAGAGGTCAAGACATTTCTTTGTCTTTGTATTAACTGATATGGCTTGCATAATTTTAGTGGTTTCTCTCTCTCTCTTTCTCTTTATGATACATTGACCTATATTTTGGTTCCTTTCATTGCAGGTGATATTTATGTATAAATTGAAAGACTTCAACTTAACATTGCTACTTAACCCATTAATACTGACTGTCCCATTTTTGGGGGATGGTGGACATTAATGGGTTATAGGTATTATCCTATAACTATTATCAGATTTATTTATTATTTATTTTTATTTCTCCAGAAACCTAATTAATACTGGATTGTATAGTGGGCATTAATAGATTAATAAGATATTGTAAAGTTTGAAAACTTGAAAGTATAATACTAGCTCATTGCCACAAATAATGTGGTGATGAGTGTTAAATCTGATTTGAAAGTTATAATTTAAGCCATAAATTTTATGAGTTTATATGTAAGATTTGAAAAAGAATCAATCTTTATTTTATTTAAGTAAGATAAACTCTACCATTTAATAGAAGTGTTTTAATAAAGATTATGTAAGTTTACTTGTATTATGATATATAGGTGTTTGAATCAAAGTAATGTTAAGACTATAAATACTGAATACAAAGCACCAAATATGCTATTCTCTGTAACATTGAAGAACAAGTCAAAATTCCTTACAAAACATTATCTAATTTTTGAGTTCGAGAAGCTATGAAAAATATGTTGATTTTTTTTTTTTTGCATAATACATTCACTATTCATTTGTGGTGAAGATTAAGATTTTACCATTTAATAGAAATCTGTTTTTGACATTTGTATGTATGTATGTATATGAGAGAGAGGGTGGACACTGAGATCAACATTGAGCAGTGATAGTCTGTTTTGTACTTGAACACAATCTTCAAGCAATGTATGTTGGATGGTAACTTGGCTATTTAAATATGCTGGTTAATGAGGCATTATAAATAGCAAGGCCAGGTATTTCTGGTTTATTGTGTTATGTTGATCTTGCTACCCATAATGCCCCATTGGTCAGCATATATAAATAGTTGAGCTACCATCCAACACATATGGTCTGAATATTGTATTCGAGCATGAAACAAATTGTTGCTGTTCGGTATTGACCTCAGTGTCCACTATTATATTTACATGCACTCTATACCTTATATTGAACTCTTTTACCCATAAATATAGCATACCTTAAAACTATATTTTTTATCATTACAATGTTTGATATAAGGAAATAGATTGATTTTTATGAATGAACAATTATAATCATTATCAGAATGACTTGCTTATCAATCATTTTTAATCAATAAGTCATCTGATCTTCTTCTAGAACTATGTTTTAGTTGGACAGAAATGGAACCAGATCAATAGCTGATATCTTAAATATGTCTAGCATACATCTCATATTAGTTCAAATTGGAATGTCTGTCATATATCTTCACTCAGTTTCTAGTTCAAATAATTTTCTCTTTTTCCCTACCCATAATCCTTTTTACAAAATTGTTTCTCATATTGACACACATACAGAAATCTGAAAGCATAGAATTCTTGTTTTTGGGTGGAAAAAGTGTTTCAGACATTTATAGAAAGGTTAGGGAATATTTATGAAAAGGCTGCACTTGATGTAAACATATTAAAGAGATGGGTCAGTAGAATTAATAGAAATGCTACAAGGAGAAGTAACTGACCTTGGTGACAGACCAGCTGATGCTCACATTATAGCTGGAAGAAGACTTACTATTGTTAAACTCTGAAAGCTTTCAAGTGTTCCATGTTAGTACTTGCAGTTTAGTACAGTTTCTTGGATACTCAAAGGTCTGTCCAGAATGGGTTCTCAGAATGCTGAAAGATTCAATGAAGGAGCAGAGAGTGGGTGCAACATGGATAGTATATTTCTAAACAGATTATTCACAGGAGATAAAACCTGGGTTAACTACTATGAGCCAGAGAGCAAACAATCAGTGGAGTAGAACCACTTAGAAGTTTAAGGCAAGGCACACTATAGGGAAAGTGATGAACCCTGTGTTTTGGGACCAGAAAGAAGTTGTATTGTTTCTATCTAATGGTACTACAATCAATTTTGACTCTTATTTGAACATATTGTCAGAGCTCAAAGCAAGGCTTCAACCCTAAGACTTCATTGGTCTATTTTATAGGCTTCTATTGTTATATTTAAAGAACAAGCATTATTTTTTGACTGATGCTTGTCTTGACCAACTATTTCTGGTAATGAAGACAAATATATATGTACATTAATTATTTCAAAAAATGTAAAGGAAAGAACATAAATTCAGTTTTGATTTTTTATTTATATTTGATTAAATGAAGATAATATTGTTGCAGGCAGTTGAAAAATAAAGATACGGGTATTGACATCACTGTTCCCACCTATGAAGAGATTCCTGGATTACTAACAAAAACTACAGAATTCCAGGTTACAGTTGTGACCAACTTGGCTGTATTTAAGTTGCCTAAGCACAAAGAAACAGACATAGTGCAATTTGTGGTGAGTTATGAGTTTTTTTTTTTGTTTTTTTTTTTAATTTTGCATGTTGACAGTATGGATATCTAATCAATCAAAAATCTTTTAATTCTTTTGTGAAGAAATTTCAATCTCCATCTGTAAACTGCTTGGTGTAGATTTTTTTTCTGTAACCTGTGAAACAAAATGAAGATAAAGATGTTTGTTTAACTTTAATCTTTGGCAGAGTGCACAGATGTTCTGGTCCTAGACAGAAATACCAATCCATGTGTAAATATTCCACTTGTTTTGAACAGGTACAATGCTAGCTGAATAATGAAATATGTCATCTCAGTTTAGAAACAACTTGAGCATATTACTCTATTATTAAATACAAACAAACAATATTATGTAGAACCTTTTGCAACCATGAATGTTTCCAATTCCTTGAAATTATAAAGGCCTTGTTTATATAAAATGAACTTGTTGTTGGAAACCACTTCTTTATTCTGATTTTATACTGTTCACATAAATCACCAAAGACTGAACTGACTAATAACATTGTGAAAAAGAAACTTATAAAAAAAATTAATAAAATGCTTCACCTAGGATTCTTCAACAACTTTATATTCTTAGAATTTACTTGTGAACATATAAAGATTTGTCATGCTCATCTCCCACACATTGAAATGATAATTTTGTTTTTAAAAAATCTTAATTAATTTTGAAATTAACTGAAATATTAGAATAATGCTAGATCACATTAAAACAAATCTTCATATATTTCCCTAAAATATATAAAGAAAAGTGTATATCATTTGGGAGTCTTGGCAAGAAAAAGAAATATTTTTGTGAATTTTGCATAAACAAAGGAATTATGGGTAATTCTCAGCAACAATAAAAAGAGGAGAAGGCATAACTGGGAAGATAATTTTTATGAGCCAGTGTGGGAGTGAAATGGAATTTGTAGGCAATTGGAATAAATTGAAGCAAAGAAGGTATATTAAACTACAACCTATTTTAGTGTTGTTTGGTCATAAAATAAAGGGAAGGCTGTGGTTGTATGGCTCACAAGAGTGAAATTGGTTGCAAAGCTTCAGAGGAAACTCCTGACCTTTTAAGATTAAGACCCCTACTTTTAGAGTGAGATACTTTAATGCCCTTCCTCAAAATGAGTTACAAAGAGAAGGCCGATAAGGATATGAAAGAGTACATGCTAAAACAAAAAAAAAAAATCAATTTACAATTTTTATGCTTTATGTGTAGCTGGTAGGGATGAGATAAACAAGAGTGCCAGTGACTGTGTACACCACTATCAGGAGGTTGTCAGGATTGGTAGGCTTCATAGGTAAAGGGGTATATCAGATTGTGAAATTGGCATTTTCAATTAGAGAAGATTTCTCTAGCCCTCCAACAGGACAGATACTATGGATGTGAATGACTCAATAAACACTGCTAGGATACTGATGGCGTGTAGAATGCAAGAACATGAAATGGTAGAAACTGCAAGATAAAGCACAGTTGTTAGCATAGCACAACCCACAGAAGGCAAGAAGCAAATGAGAAAGTTTAGCTGTCAGTGTTTGGGGTGTAATGGACTGCACATACTCAGGAACTGTAAAGAACTTTCAACTGTTTGTAGTAAATCTGGGTGTATTGTGAGATATCACCCATAGGGAAAAGGACAAATGGCTACTCTTTTAGTTCAACAGTGGCATTCCACTATCAGCAACAGGAGCATTGGTAGAGAGAGAAAGCAGGGGTTCTTGTTGATATAATGTGTACTACTACATTGGTAACTAGGAAGAGGTAAATAATTACAGTGAAAGGGACAGCATAAAGGTGGTTGATGGAAAAGAGGTGAAATACAAAGTAATTGGCACCATGGACTTTGAGATATAAGTTATGCAAGTGATGGAAAGATAGACTTCCAAGAATTGAACAACTATATGACCTGTCACACAGGTACTGATACAATATAAGTGCATGGAGAAGCCATATGAAAACGATTGAAGCTTCTACAATTGTAGCCATGAAGTCTATCTGCAGATATATGTAGCAAAAAGATGATGGAAGTACTAGTTGGTAAGGTAGAAAGGAAAGAGCGACCATGAAAATAATCACTATTAGGTTTGAACAGGGGAATCATGGGTAGTAGTTAGAGTAAACTGAAAAAAAATCGTATCAGATTACATGAACTATTGATTTTGAGCAGATATTTCCTGTTCTAAATCAAAGGATTCATTTTTCTGATCTGGTGTGTGATTGAAACACAATTTGTCTATTGTTTTTAACAATGTATATTTAAATGGAAAATTGCTGATCAAATATACTGAATTTAAATATGATTAAATGGATGAGCTGGAATAAAATAAAGTTAATTGAGTTTTAGCATATAATCAGTTAAACTGATTTTATTTGAGAAGTTAACATTACTATGACAGTTCTGTGTGGGGGAAAAAAAAAAAGAAACCGAAGTGCTTAAGTAATGTAAAAATCAAATTTACTTGCTTATCTAAGAATGGATACAAAAAATGTTTTTAAAATGCTAATGACATTTTGTAATCTTTATCTTGTCATACATTTTATTTTTTAATCTTTTCATTACCATTTAATTATTTTCCTTTTTAAATTTCAGGTGGGAAAGAAATTTAGTGATTTTGAAGATCTTTACCTGTTACTTAATGAGAAATTTTCTGGGATTGCCTTTCCACCTCTACCCAAAAAGGTGCTCATCACGACAGATGAAGTGAACAGAGAACGCAGGGCAGCTTTGGATAGCTTGCTGAAATTTTTCAGCAAGACTCCCAGAGTTTCCACATGTCCTCTGCTTCTAGAATTTCTTGGTAGGCATTTCTTTTAATTCTTGGAGCTGATTTAGATTTTTAATCATTAATAATTTCTCTGCTTTGTAGGATGCCTTTGTGTAGAAATAAAAATAAACTGTATGTATGTATCTATGTATGTTGTTTATGCTATAACATTTAAGAAAAGTGAAGTGTTTGATAATGTAGTATGTGGCTCACCTCAGATCATGTCAGAATAGACTTTGCACTCAGTTTCCTTCAGAAAAACCAGGTACAGGGTTGACCTGAGAGGTGACCTCTTAGCTGCTGAGTGCAGAGCCATGAGATTGTTCTCGTTGTATGTTAGAGATGCATGCATGGGAAAGAATCATATGAGAAAGATAGATATATAAACACCCACCCCAGTGGTAAGAGGGAGTCTTACAATGCACACAAGAATGTAGACTTCATGTTTGGATGAGGGCTTGCTAACCACACACACACACACACACTGAAATTGTCTACTGTAACAATCTGAATAGGCAGAATTTGTTTTTCAGATTGTCAAAAATTATCTAGTTTGATTTTTCAGTAAGCTATTAGATTCCATATTGTTAAATTTCTATTGATATCAATTGATCAAAATGGAGGCAACTGTCTTATTGCAAAGGAAGAAAAGTATTTTGTAAAGTTAAAAATACAGTAATTAGCAAAATTTAATATTTCTACCTCAAAAAATGAATTATCAGAAGGACAGTTTTTCTATTGACACTGCTTTTACTGTATACTCACTTGACAATTTTTATTTTTTAAAAAGCTATTTTAAAAGTTTTAATAAAACTCCAGCATATGAAGCTGAATTTATAACTTCTCATTTTTTTCTTGAGAATTGACAACAAAAGAATTAAACATTATTTTATTAGATTGTTTATTTATAAGAATATAAAAATATGTGAACCAATTACATTTTATTATATAACATATTATAAAGAAATAACTATGAAAAATCTTTTTATTCATAAATTTATAAAAATGTCTGGATAAGTGAACAGCTTAAAACACAACTAAAAGTAACTAATTATAAATTTTGAAAAAAATGATTTTCCAGGCATTTCTTTCATTTGCTATTGCCACATATATTCACTAAAATAGTCTGCAAGCATCTGGATTTATAACTTTTTTTCTTTTCAAGAATTAACAAAAATGTTAAACACTATTTTATTGTTTAATTATAGTTATAAGAATAGTGTTTAATACCCTTGTCAATTCTCAAGAAAAAAGATAATCTCTAAATCCAATTTCATATGTTGGGATATTATTATTAAAATCCTGAAAATAGCTTTTTAAAGCAATAAAAAATTTCTATGGAAGTATACAATAATATTAGTGTCAAGAGAAAAACTCTCATTTTGACACACTTTTCTTCTTTTTTTGTTTTTTTCTTTTTTGGATATGAATGATAAACTTTGCCCAGTAATCTATAAGCAATTCATTATTTTTTTTAAATTGGTAAAATAAATTCCTAGCATAAAAGTAGATATTTGCTACCCAGTTCATTCGAAATAACAAATTAGCCTTCACTAAGGAAAATAAATTGATCAGATTTATTCATTTTCTAGCTCCTTTATTTAATTAAATTAGAAACTTCTTCTAGAATCAACTTATATTCTAGTTTCCAGAATCAGCAAATATGGTGGTGACAAATTATTAAAGAAATTTACTGTCATGACAGTTGTTACTGAAATAGTCAATAATCAAATTTTAATTTTTTCTTTGTTACGTCCAGGTGCTTCTCCCAGTCAAGTTCAAAGGATAGACTCCTTGATTATCAAAGATAAAAGTGATGACAGTATTGACTCTGGATTATCACCTTCAAAAGATTTTGTTGATGATAAAAAAAGGTATTTAGTCCTTTGTAATTCTATTCATATTCATGTTAAATGCTTCAAGGTTTCTTTCTTTATCACAATTCCCTGAGATTCTTAGTCATCTTTCTTCCCCCTCTTTGTTATTTCTTATCTTTCAGTCTTTTTTTAACTTATTTCTTTGACTTGCTCAATTCAGTTCTTATAATTTTTATAATGTTGCTGTTATATATAACAAACAATGGGCTCATGGTGGTGTGTTTAAAATGTTAGCATTTCAACCATGAAATCTCAGTTCAAGTCTCACCATGTTCAATTTGTCAATGAGTTGATTTTTTGATATTGTCCTAGGGAGACAATCCTAGCATGCAGCACCATTGGGAAGTGCCTGAAAAACATAACATAGGTTAACCCAGGTTTATGAGTGAAATTGAGTAGATTAAACTCAACTTTTTGCTACCACTAAGTCACAAGTCATCATGGCTGATGGTTTGCATGTACTGGCCGTCTATAATTACTGATCATACCAGACTATGTGTTCTTTTCCAGAAACTAACTAATGTCTACTCCATATAGTTGCAGTATAAGGCACAAGTTGGGTCTGTCGATGTTGAACCCACATGTACCTGAGCAGGCATCTGCTAGCCACTTGATCAGACTCTATGGTCTCCAGAGACTGATGGATGCCTACTTATAAAAGAAAAAAAAAACAATAAAAATAAGAACATGAAGTTTTGATATAATAAACATTGGCAAAGTCAGGATGATAGACAAGAGCACAAAACAAGATATTAATGCCTTTACAGATGTATTTAACACTATGTATTATTAGCAGCTGATAAAAACTTATTTAAAGCTCTTTTTATCAGTTCTCTTCTCTGATATTTCATGGACTAAATAATTTTCTCTTGCTTCAAGTATTTTAAAAATGTCCAGCCCTTTTCAAAAAAGGATAACATAAGTTTGAATGAAATCCCAAGACCTTTTTATATCTGTGGGGATGGAGAAGCTTTTTGAATTTAAACTAAATCAAGAATAATCCTTTATTATTCATCTTTATTGACATCATATTTTGGTAAGTGTATTCTCTCTGATCACTGAAATGCAATCTTTGTGTTAATTGGTTAATAAACATATTGGTTAAGATGAGAATGGTAAGCTTGTTGAAAAAGCAAGTGCTAGTTTATAGGAGTCATTGTCAAACAACAGGACACTGGACTCAACAAAACCAAATGAAATAAAGGGTATTATTGTAGCTCCTTTAATATTCAGATGTAACATAGAGATAAAGAAGGCTAGAGAGTAGATTGTCTGAAATCTTGTGTTGCAAACGTGATTAGAATTATCAGTAACTGATAAGAATACCTCAATATTTTATTTATAATTATTTTAATATCTTCTGATATTTAATCAAATGCATGCAAATGTCATAGCAATATTCAACTGTTTTTCTATAACTATTTCAATGTGACATGTTCTTTTTTTGCATGTCTTCAAATAGTCCAAGTGATGAATCTGATATCTTTGGTGAGAATGAAGATGACATCCATGACCTTTTTTCTGACATGAAAACAAAGACCTTCTTTGAAAGGAGAAACACAGAATCTGACCTGTTTGAAGACAGCCCCGAACACAAATGTTAGTTCCATTATTTTGTGCTATTTTTTTTGTTTTTATTTTTTATTCATTCATTATCATCATTTTTTGCAAAAATAGTACAATCCAATTATTTTCTTCTGTCAATAATCATCAGTGGTTGTAAAAAAAAAAAAAAATCTCAGTAGGACAACTATAACATTGTGTGTATAAAAGAGAGGATAGGTTAATGATTAGAAAAAAGATCTAACTGTAAAAAAAAAAAAATGACAAAAACAGGCACACATATTGTAAATGTATTTCTGAAATGCAATATATTTTATAGGGTCAGTTGACAGTTATAAGTCCTATGAAAAATCGAAAAAATGGAAGATGTGGTAGAGAATTTTCATTGGAATGTTGTTCACTGTGTAGGGGTTTTGAGTATCACATATGGTTCACAAAAAAAGTTCTTTCCTCCAAAATACAATTTAAATGTTGGAGCCAATCACAAGTGTTACTGCTAAAACAAAAGTATAACAGAAAACAAGGAGTTGTGTATCTTTACTGAGTACTTTTTAAGTGTCACATGTGGGTCCTTTTAGGACCCACACGCACTTAAGGCAGTAGGTAGGCAGCCAGAGAGTTCACCAGTAGCCCAGGGTCAACTGACCTGACCTGACACAAGCTTCAATGCCAGGCCCATAGCTTGCTAGTAAGTAGATGGTCTGGAAAAAAAGGCTGGAGTACAGAAATTTTCTGATTGTATCCTCTTCATTATTGACAAGTAGTCAGCAACAATTCTTTGTTTGGTACAATAAAAATGGCCAATACAGACCCCATTGAATTGTGCTATTTATTATTACAAAAAAAACCTTTTGCCTGATGAAAACATGGCTTTTGACTTTCAGTGAAAAATTGAGACAGTAGTGCAACTAATGCATATTGGCCTGAAGACAGCTGATATGGAGCAATGAGCATATTTAACCAAAGACTAGTTTGAGCCATGTATCTTGTGACAATGGCACACAAATATTAAATTTTAATATTGAAGAACCTCATTTTATTTTTTGATATTATTCAAGAGAACATTGCAGTAGATATGACGACAATCTATTTCAGTTTACTGAAAAGTTCTCAGGTCAACACATGGCTCAAAATATTGTATTTTAATGACCAAACCTCAGAATATGGATTTTTTTTTATCTTGTCAGAATACTTGTAATCCTGAACTGATTCTCCCTAAAAGTATCATTACAATATAAAAACAACATAAAAAATGACATAGAAACATTTTCTTTCTTCACTTAAATCTTTCTTTTAATTAAACCCTTTTATAAGCAATCAGGATTCAAGAAAGACTTGATTCTTAGCTACAATTTTACTTTTGTCAAAATGAAGGAAATATTAGCATATACTATGATGACTCATATGAATATTAATGTGCTTTCAGGTCATAATCAGCTTTTGACTTAATTACATTTTTTTTTATTAAAAAAAAGATCTAAACTCTTTGTGTTGAATCTTCAAAATATATTAATAGTGGAATTATTTAAAGATGGTATTGTAATGGTAATTTTCTATGAATGGCTAGATTAAAAAAAATTGGTAGCTTTATTTGCTTTGTGAGGAAAATTGTTTGATCATACATAATCACCTTGTGTTGAATCTTTTTTTTCTTCAAAATAACTAGCTGACCATGCAGTTTTGTTTTGAAATAGGAGGATTCTATCCAAAAGCTGAAATTTAAAAATAATGGTCATTGTCTTGCCCCAAAGTCAGAGAGAGAGAGAGAGAGAAAAAATCTTAGCTATTTTCTCCATTGTAAAAATGAAAATGCATTTTAAATTGATAGATATTATTTGGACCCTCCTCACCACCCTCAGCTTCTAGTCTAGTGTGTTCCAAAAGTCACGTGACAATTGGCAGAAAACATATACTTGTGAAATAGCAACCAGGGAAAATTTGCATGACATCATTTCCCATAATTTGACCAATAAAATTTCTTAATAATATATTGTCATATACAGAAACATGATTCCATTTGGTAAATAATTATAAAATCTACAAGGTTATCAATGGTACTGTGACTTTTGGAACACTCTGTATATCACAAGTTGTAGTTATTTAAGATGCTGAATTTCAGATTTGTAGAAATTACTTTCCTTGCTCCTTTTTCTAAATTTATTTTCTTTTTAATTTCAGCTTATGATGTTAAACTGTTTGATGAGCAAGACTACAGTGAAGCAATTTCTAAAGAGGACCGATTATTTTTTGAAAAAGAAGCTGCAAAAACAAAAATGAAACTGAACACAAAATCAAGTTTTGATACAGATGGTCTTCTGAAGTAAGTTTAGCTTATTCTTTCTAATTTGACTAATGTTTTTGAGGTGAAATTATAATGACATCAAAAGGGATAATTTGCTAAGACTAGTTTTCATTTAGATTATTACTACTATTTTGACAATTATTTACATAAAAATTATGGCAATCCCCATTTTATTTCTTGATATTCTAAGAGAACATTGAATACATTATCCATTTACGGATCAAGTCAGAAGTAATGTGGTGGTAGGAGAGTAAGAATTTTTAGTGTGTTAGAGACAAAAATAAATGAAGCTAGTATCAAGTCAATAAAAGGAGATTATTTTGTAGTTTAGATAAGTGCTGTGTTTTAAATTGGAAAAGGTTTAGCATGTACATTTGTGTACTTCTAAAATTCAAAGATTTCCTCATTAAAAATAAAGTCAGTCTTGTTAGTTTTCCTCCTCCTCCTCCTATAATTTGCGTATTTATTTATATTCTATTTGTTACTGATAATGTTTCTTTCACTTGTTTCTTTATCCAGCGTAGAAGATGATTTGGACCAACTGCTGAAAATAACCAAAAGGTCTAAGAGAGCTCCCAAAATTAGCAAATCAGCTCATGGCACTGATGAGAGACCCAAGTCTTCGATATCATTGTCTTCCCCTGATAAATTTGATTTACCTACTTCTGCTGATGACTTTATGAAGTATATTGAGGAAAATAGCAGCAGAGATGAGGTTGACCTTTTCTCTTGAATCTGTGATGTTTAAAATGATAAATGGAAAAACAAATGTATCTTTGCTGAATCACAAAAACTATTTTTTAAATATTAGAAAGGTCTACAGTAATTTGCATGCATATATATATATATATATATATATATATATATATATATGTCTCCTTGCATGACAAATTGTATTATCTTTTGGTAAAATGAAAATTTGAAAAACAAAACAAAAAGTAATTTTGTTATTTTTTATTTTTTAATTCCATTACAAAAATTGTTATATAATAAAACTTGGCTAAAAATGTTTTTTGGATCCTGCATTTTTTTTTCACTTTTTCAGAGAAGCTGCGTCTCTGGGAATCACTTCATATAATACCTGATTAGACTACCAAATGATCTTTCTGGTGCTTCAGAAATACAGCCTTGTTTGATACTGTGCAATCAGTAAAATGGATTTTATAATTTTATCTTTAGAAAAAGAGTTTATTCTTTATATTGTCATTAAAGTAGCCTGTATGTTGGATTAATTTTTCTTCCTTTTCTTTCAAGACAAACAAGTTGGGTGAGGGTAAGCTATTAATTTAGTAAAATGACTACTACTGCTACAAAAAAGAAAAATGTTGAAGCCAACACTATTTATTAAAGACCATTTGAAGCCAAAGACAAGAGATGAATGTAACTACCACCCATCACACAGAAGTTGCTGATCATACTAGCTGCATGCAGTCTTCCAAATTGTTTGTTTAATGCTGCATATTCTGGGTCTTTCAACAATTCTGTTCGATCCACATGGAACCCAATTTCGTGTCCAACTCCTGCTTTTACCTCTAGTTCATGACGCTTTAAAAGTGTTTGGGTAGATTTGGGTCCAAATACAAGCAAATTCAGCAGAGACATACAAAGATTGGATCCAAGAGCACAAACCTGGAAGAAAGACAATATTGACAATTTTATAGATTGGTTTTAACACAGTAAAAATTAAGAACTCAAAGTTTATTTACTTGCTATTGATTAAGTAGAAAAGGAATTTGTTTTTCTCTTTATCTTTGAATACTGACTTTGCTTTTTGAATTTTACAAAAGAAGGGAAAACGAATCATAGTTGGGGACTAATTGAGCAAAATGCTGTCATCATCTCACTCAAGGCTGTTTATGTTCACTTCATATTAGGTCACCTTTTGGAAAGGCATGAAGCAACTTCTCCCTGGACTGTCAAAGGCTGTTCCGTATGTGATAGAATATTAGTTTGGAAGGACTAGTTTAATTTGGGGTGGTAATGATACAAAATTTTTTAGAATAAAATGTATTATGTTTTCTGATTATCAGAAACTAAATTGAAAATAATAAACAAATGGATAATTTAGTCACAATGCAAGACAGAAATGAAAATTTTGACTTAATAGAAAGTAAAAGCATAAAGCACAATTCTTAATGTATGATAAAAGTGACTTAGTATAAAAATTAATGAGAACCTTTTCATATAAAATTCAAAGTGATTGACTAAAATGCATAAAAAAATGTGATTTTTAAATACAGTAAAATTTAATTAATATTTATTTATTTATCTATCCATTTTTAAAACTTTAATATTTTAGCTTTTTAATTTATTTTGTAAACATATTAATGATGCTTTTATTTTACTAACAAACATAAATTACAAAGTAAAAAAGACAAAAAAAAAATCATTTTGATCTAGGAATGGTTTGAAAGTTGGGAGTGGGATGAGAGATATACATAATGTTTTGTTCTGGGATGACAGTGAAGTAAGTCTGGAGCCTCAGTTCGTCTCCTTTTAATTAAAATAAATAAAAGGTCACTGGTAGTAAGTAAATCACTCTTATAACATAGATTACTTACCTAGACAGCAGTAACAACAACCAATTGTTACATTTATTGTCAACATTAGTAGGCCAATCATCATCACAAAACAAAGAATTTTGTAAATTTTCAAGTTTATGAACTACCAAATCAACCTTCATGAAATACTATAAACATTTCCTTTTTTTTGTCTGTATTTTTTCCAATTTTTAGAAACAGATCAGAAGAGCAAAATAAATACAAAACTTTTTAATTTATCAACTAAGTTATGTGTTCAACAAGTAGGAGGTTTCTTCCATGGATTTGGCTAATGTAAAATATGTTATATATTATTTTATATAAAACAAATATATATTTTTTTTTCTTCACTGGTACAACTTTGAGTTTCATGTGCCCAGCAATCTTCAGGTACAGATTGAAAACTCTTTTATTAAAGAATTATTGAATTATAGAAAATCACTTATTACCACCAAAACTCATTGTGATATATATATACACACACACACACACACACACACTGCATTTCAAGTTATTAAACAAGGTGATAATTTTCCATCCTATCAAAAAATTACTGGTTGAAATTTAACAGAATGATCACAATGTGTATATACACCTACTCTGTAAAAATTGTAAAGTTCTTGAAAAAGGAACAGAAGTTACGTTCATTTATTTAAATTATTAGTGTGTCAAATTAGCAAGGTGCAAGAAAAAAAATACTTTAATTGCTTCATTTACAGATTTTAATGGATACATACAGTAACTAACATGAAATAAAAAAGTAAACAGAGTTAAAAAAAAAAGGTAATGGATTTGTTTAATATGAAATATATGATCCTTCTTTTAAAATGACTTGGAAAAAACACTGGTCCATCAAACATGTCAATTTCGGGATCTACTCTGATGTAATTTCACGTGTATCACGTGAAATTACATCAGAGTAGATTGATTATTTCCTGCCATTAGTCATCCTTGCTTCCATTCTCATAAACATATCACTTCAGAATGTTCCACAAGTTTTCAATTGGGTTTAAGTTTGGAGAATTGACCGACCAGTTTATCTTTTAAGGTTCACAGGTATGCCGTAGTTTTATGCACTAAATGTGAAGGAGCATTATCTTGCATAAATATGATGATTCTTCGGAAGGTGATTCTTTGCTTTTTTAGCTAAGATTCCAGGTGTTCTCTGAGAAAGGCTCTATAAGCATCCACGGTTATTTTCGTACTGTCAGGCACTCTCCATGGACCAACCATGATATTTCCAATAATACCAGCCCAAATCATAATACCTCCTCCTCCTTCTTGGTGTGTCAATTGTTGATGACGATCTCGTCCATTTACAACACAACATTTGCTCCAACCATCAGGGCCATCAAGTGTTGCATGCCTTTCATCTATGAACAGAACTTTTGAGAAATCGACCTTCATGTTCTCCTTTGCCCATTTCAAACACATTTGTAGGTGTACTGTTGTCAATCGAGGCTTTGTCACTGGTGTCACTGATATCACAACCTTTTTTAGAAGATGATAGCGAGTACTTCAGGACACTGTTGCTTTTCCAGTGCTCCACTGGTCAGGCCTGGGTTATTTACAGCTTCTCATTTCATTCGTGACAAAGAACGTTAGGGAAACAACCCTTGAGGGATCCTTATCAGCCCTCTTACGTACCTTTGTAGGAGCTGCAACAAATCTTTTTCACAGTTTGGTGATATCTTCAAATTATTTTGGATATTTCTAATGTAGATTTGCCTTTGGAATGTTCAGATGTTATAACATCTTTCTCAGAAGGGGTCATTTGTGACCCATAATTGCATGATTATAATGACACTTGTTTAGTCTGGAACACTTCTATATTGTGTTAATATTGCAAATGGCCACCATTTGTTTCCTGTTGCACAAAACAATACAGTTTTTATACATCCTGCACATATACCTATTCCTATTATACTAATTCTGATTGGTAGTTTTTGGACAAAAATGAAAAAAATGTCACCTCACTAATAATTTTAAACATGTGGGCATGTGTGTATATATATATATATATATATATATTATATAAAATTGTGGGTTTGGAATTGCCACCATCCACTTGTTAAGATGGCTGACACTACATCTCTCTAACCTGAGCCGAGCTCCATACAAACAAATTTAAACCAACATGGAATTGTATCAACCTCAATATGCAAGGTAATCATTGAGAACACAGATATGATACATACCTTCAATTGCAAAATATGCTTTTTAGAAATGTGTTATTGTTAACTGTAAGAAATTCTGGAGCATGCGGCCACAACGCTAAGGTTGAATTTTTAAAAATAAATTTGTTTGCGAAGATGTATTTTCGCCAATTATATCATTAACTTCACTAATCTGTTTTTGTATGAATGATTCATGTAATATAAATTGAACTGCACCACATATTTGATTTAAAAAGAACTGATCCCGACGTGCAACTTCTGGGATAATAGCTGCGACATTGCTGCATTTATTGAACAATTTATTTCATGCCACATTGACTGAAAAAAACTACTACAACAAAAGAATTCTCCAATTTCCATATTAGTAAAAAAAACGCATTCTCTTTTAAATTTTCAAAAAATTCAACCTTAGAGTTGCGACCACACACTCCAGAATTTCTTACAGTTAACAATAACACATTTCTAAAAAAAACATATTTTGATTCACATCTAATCTTTTGTGTCCCGTTATTACCTGGATGTATTTAAAAAAAAACAAATCAATTTCCATGCCTGATGATGTCTGTATGAACAGATGAAAGTACTAGCAAAAAAAGACCTTATACATGTTGAATTTATTAAAAACAGGGATCACAACATTCATCTAGAGGTTCGTGGGTTAATGTAATTTTAATAAATTTGTTTGTGAAGATGTATTCTCGCCATTTATATCATTAATTTCCCTAATCTGTTTTTTGTATGAATGATTCATGTAATATATATATATATATATATATATATATATATATATACACACACACACACATATATATATATATCTCCATTAGGCTGGCGTAGAAATACAGTGATATGAACAGTATAATGAGAACAATCTACTATTTGAATAAAGGATTCAGTTAAAATTTTAAGTTACCTATAATGACAGAAATTTGAAGAAAGACAAGAGTACAACAGCTGAAACATAACAACCAAGATAAGGACAACTGTCCAGACAAAAACACTCCTAATTGTAGAATATTCAAAAGTATACTTTGCCCTGTTAGCATGAAAATATTGATATTTTCATGCTAACAGGGCAAAGTATACTTTTAACTGCTATCTCATTCTCTTAAAAAATATTTAAATAGCACATTTTGTTCTCTTTATATCAAAATTAACTGATAAAAGGTCATGTTGTTTCTTGATATCTTACCTGAATAAGTTGAAATGTTTCCATAGATTCTAGGGAATGTTTAATGAGATAAGCCATCAAGCAGCTAGCAGATGTTATGGTCTGCAGATGGAAATATTTGGGAAACAATTGACTTTGAACCTTACCAAACTGGTGACGGGGTAGAGTCATAATCATTGTAGGACCTATAAAGAAGAAATTTTAAATTTATTTAGAATTTAATTTTTTATTAGGCTTTTAACTTATTCTTATGAGTAGAAAAGGAGAAGGAAATGTTTTTAAGAATTATACAGAGAAATTCTTCAAAATAAGACAAGCAATAAAAATAAATCACTTCTTTTCAATGTCTGCTGCTAGGAAAGTTAGATTCTGGCAAGAAAAATTGTGTAGCACAACATAATGAGCTATTGCGCATATTAATAAATTCAACATTCATCAATGGATTGGATATTGTTACCATGTTTGGTCTGGTTCTTCTAGGTATCTAGAGATTTTTGACAGAATTCAAAGAATCTGCAATGTTATTCGTCAAACATCTTGGTTTCAGTCACTTTCCAAAATGCAGCTTCCCTGTGCCTTTTTTATAAATATTTTCATGGTAACTGTTCTGATGTGCATTCCTCTATGGTACCTTGACTTCACAAATTTAAGTGCAGTACTAGATTGGTAGCTGGGTCCCATAATTTCACTGTTGGAATTGTTAGATGTAATCATAAGCTCAATGCTAATAGTTTCTTCTGTAACTTTTGGTAGGTTAAACTAAAGTTGTAGTAAATATCAAAAATGGATCAGTGTTTTATTCTGTAAAAATAGTTAACAAAATCAGTGAAGAACAGAGAAATTAACAAATGTATTTTCTTGTCAGAGAATTCACAAGAAGATTGATAACCAAGTGAAAGGGAAAAGAACTGAAGATAAATAGATTTAGAGGCAACCAATTCCATCACCTTTGTTTCTTTTCATAAACTTCCAGCCAGTTTATTCTGTAGCCGCCTTCAAATGCTTGATGGAGGCATGGTGGAGTAATGGATAGCAGCTTGGATTGAGGAATCGGAGAGCTGAGTTCAAATTCCAGTCTAATCCATTACATTCACTTACATGCTAATATCCCTGGGAAAGGTATGAACCCTCTTCTTCTCCAACCAACTATGGATAGATAGCAGGACAGACTGAGTTTTATAGCCTTGGGTGGCAACTGGTCTAGGAGAAGGACAACTCTGAATTCAAAACCTGATCCTCCAGGTTGGGGGTTGTGCAGTAGGCTAACAACTTGATCACTTAAAAAAAAAGGCTTGTTATAGGAACCGCAAAGGCATTATATATATATATATATATATATATATATTCAAATGTCTGTGCCTAGTGAAGGGTGTTTTAGGTGTTATTCTAGTTTTGTGTAGGCCATATTCTTTTGTCATAGCTGTGTTGGGTCACACCTTAAATGTGGAGTAGCCTTGCTGATATTTTGCTGTTGAAACAAATAACTACCAAAGTCAAGAAAAGAATAAAGACGGCTAGAGATGTCAGTAAAATTAAGGTGAAGTTTTAGTTTCTAAAAATGAAACATGGCAACAAAGTGTATTTGTTACATGCTTTTTTTTCTGATTGTAAAAAAGAAACTTTACAAAAAGGCTGTCTCTATTCACAAGTCAGGAACACATCTTTCCTCTTTTATGACCACGAAAACTTTCAGTTTCTGTAAAAATAGGATTTAGCTGATTGGCTATTAAGGGTCACATGACCAGTCAAGTGAATGTGGAAGAGGAAAGAAAGTTATTCCAACAGTTGTTTTTCTGACTTGTTTATGGTTTTCATTTTTATCATGTTTTTGCTTTCTCATACCATACATTTGTCTGTATCTCTATCTTTGTTGTTTTTATCACATTTTGGAGAATATATTTTCTTGGCCTTCCACTGGCACATGCTACATTGATGTCATTTTCAGAAGGTATTTTGTACTTTTTACAAATCCAAAGAAAATAAAATAATAATTTATTAATTTCAGATAGCAATTCCTGTTTGAACTCCTTTTAACATTTCCAGTTCTTTGATAAAAGAATATTTTTTAAGTATAATTCCTTACCTCAAACTTGGATCAGATTAGCAGATATTAAAAAAAAAGCCATCATTGTAATTTTACCCTCGTTGACTACAGTGCAACTAAAATTCATTAACTCTAAAAATAAATCACAAATTTCACATTTTAATTACACTAGAAAAGAAAATTATTTAAAAAAATTCTTTTGAAGTATAACCAGGTAATGTTCCTGTTTTTGCATGGAAAACCTTCTTTGTAGCATTAAAATGAATTAAGTAGATTAATTAATCAAAGTAGGCGAGAAAAATCATGAAGAAAGGTTAGATTGAACAAAGATTAATGAAAAAAAGAACCAATTAAAAATAATAATTAGAACCCATAAATGAACTGTGGAAACAGAACCAGCAAAATTGATTTAGTTGGTTTAACTTAATCCTGTTAACTAAATTCAAGCGATCTCCCTTGAGCCTGCCTAGCCGGATTGACATGATAAATAGATTCTTAGATAAAATGTAAGTGAATCAACCTAATGAAGACTTTTTTATTTTGTATTATTCAACCAATTCTATGTGAAATTATAGGAAATATCAAATCTTGAGTCATGCCAGACTACTTGCCAGCATTTGGAGCATCTGGTTTTCAGACAATGGAAGAACCTTGGAAACTTAAGATTAATTGCAAGAAAGTAGTAATATCAGTGTCAAGATAAATGCAAATTGTCTATTTAGCAAACATGCAGGGGATGATAAGGATCAGTCTATCCAGCTGTTATAAGAGATACTTTGTTAGGCAGACTATGAATGAACAAAAACACAGACATAATTACTATACTCTTTCATTGTATCAGCATAAAGATAATTCTACAAAAATCAGCTTCTTTAATGCATTATCTAATAATGTATAAGATAAAGAACAAATAAAGAAAAAGAAAACTAATTATATCTTTATGTTAAATAAAAGTTGTAGAATGTTAACCAGGCATTGGGTCTTTATTGATTGTACAAATAAATTGAAGATATTCCATTTCAGTCAAAGAAATGAGAGGATAAAGTGTCTTCTATGCCATGCACAAAACCAAAGGCACAATGTATTAGATAATCTTTCAATTTGGGAGCTGTTGTGACTGTAAAAATCACCACTATCAATCATGCATAGGAAGTGATACCTGCACATGTTTATAGACCTAAGTTTTAGACATTTTTGATATTTTAAATGAAGACAAAGACCATTTTTTTTAAGTGATTACATATCTAAACAATGTTTGTAGCATTTACTTACCTGCAACAAATGAAACCCAGTGTTGGGTGCCAAAATTAAGTGCAAATGTGCCAAGGTGAAAAGCATTGAGTGCTGCCACACCCACTGGAGAAGTCCAAGAGGTGAAGATTTTGTACAAGACTCCAAGGCTAACAGTGGCCCCACCCAGAATGTGTGCATTGGTAATACTGAAATAAGAGGGAAAAAAAAGAGCAACATTATAAAGGTTTATATTTTTGTGCACAATTAACTATAAATTATTAAATTTTATGTGCTTTAGAGCAAATGCATGTCACGTTGCTCTAAAGAACCCATTTTTTTTTAATTATATAATTCCAAGCAAGGCAACCAGTAACATGAAAGGGGTTAATGAGCATGAAAGAATATAAGAAAAACATTATTAAGGAGCAAGAACAATAAAAAAAAAAAGAAAAAAGAATTTAAGAGGATAGAAGATAACGATTAAAATTGCGTTTAAATTTTTGAAGATCAAATTTGAGTAGAAATACTCAGAGAAATTGGGGATAGGCATACTAACAATTCCTCAAATATAATATTTGAAGAAACCAAAACTTTTCCTGTCAAATATTACTTTTTGCCATATCACGTAAGGTCAAACAGACAAGTTGAAGAGTTTGCGGGTACTTTTAAGAGAACTTTGAAAAAAAGCAAGTAATGAAAAATTGGGTGAAGAAGAACTATAAAAATTCTTGAGAGTTTACCAGATAACACCGAATCCCAAAACACTGACAGGGATATCCCCGGCAGAATTGATGTTTGCAAGAAAAATTAAATTGGTGTTTGACAAGTTGTTACCAGGTCAAAAGGAATAAGAATAGTTAACAAAAGGGACATATTTTTTCAAAATTGGCAAAAAAGTGTTTTCAGAGTCTATAAAACTGAAAAAGAAATGTAAGAAGACAGTGTAATAAGGTCATGGATTGGAAAAATGATAAATATAGTGAAAGGAAAAGAAATGCAAACACAAAAGTCATTGGAATCAGTTAAAGAAAAATTTTACTGAAGAAAGGCCCGCAATAAAGGAAAACCCTATGTAAGTGCTGTATGATATTTTTGATGTATCAACACCCCCACAAAAAAAAAATCTCAAAAGAGGTGGGGATGTTGTGGAGTAAATAAGACATTCCCAGTAACACAAATGCACTAGGCAAGATGCCTTAAATAAAGAACTACAAATGAGTCAGGAGAATTCTGTTGGAGTCAAGCAGTTTGCTGCCATGTTTGCAGCTGACTTGATGAAATCTCTGCCTCTGGCCAAAGGGGAACCCAGATGAGGATATGCCTATGGACAGAATCTTGTCTGGGGAAGTAGACAAACCTGATCTCGTGTATGAGGGGTCTACGTGGAATTTTTGCCTGAGCCTATGGGCTCTGATTCACTCCACATACAAATCGGCCTTGTGTCACACCCTGCCTTGTGAAGAGGTTGGTAAATTCCAGTCCATTGGGATCAGTCAGAGAGAATTCTAATGACTTCATAGTGTGTAGGCTAAGCAAGACATGATATTATAAATGTTAGAAGTGAGTTATAATAATCTTCCACTTTTCCAATGTGCTTTTGAATTTCAGTATCACATTTTCTTTT
The DNA here is from genome assembly GCA_903632075.3 of Acanthosepion pharaonis. Lineage (NCBI taxonomy): Eukaryota > Metazoa > Mollusca > Cephalopoda > Sepiida > Sepiidae > Acanthosepion > Acanthosepion pharaonis. The sequence goes on along the minus strand of CAHIKZ030005637.1, from coordinate 1,140,197 downwards.
TGTCTGTTATAAACACTTCCCAGATTTCTATACTTGCTTCATTCTACATTTTCAATTTGATGCTTGCTTCTTGGGCTGCCCCTTGATAAAAACAATATGTTCTATCTTCTTACAGTTGTGAATTAGTCTGTTCTTCTCACTTTCCTTTACTATGCTAGCTTACATAATTGAGAGGAGATAGCAAGGTGATGAAACTGGGTTAACATTGAAAAGATTCCTTCTCTTGTTAGTTTTATCATCCAGGCTACTTTTTGTTATCAGGAATTGGAAAGTTTCCTCAGCCATCTCGGATCATAGTTCAATTCTTTTTTAATCAATTCACCCCAAGCAAGGTGATAATGCCACTAAGATGCAAGGGGCTACTGGGAGTGAAAGAGGAAACTTTAGAAGGAACAGACACCCAATCCTAAACAAGAAACAAGGGATAAACCTTTACTCCTGTTCAAAAGAGGAGGAGTATAAATTGGATGATAGGCAAACATATCTACTCCATAGCAAAACAAGTAGAATTATTGTAAAAAATGCAAAATAAATGCATTGTTACATGACCAATTGCAATGATTTTGTACTACTTGTAAGACTTGAATTTCCACCCATTATATTCTTTTAGAGACCAGTTGGAAATGTGCAGAATTATACTTCCTCAAGCACTAGATATAAGTCATACATACTAACATTACTTAGTTAATACCACACACTACTCCTCACATCCCCCCTCCCATCAAGTATCTAGTCACGTAAGCCATAGCTGAATTGAAGCAGTTTTTATGTAGTTTCTTGACTGCTTCTTGTGAACATAAGATACTTTCTACAAGTTTTTTTTTTTTTCCCCTCAAACTAGTAAAGATTTTTTTTTAATCATTTCATCCCAAACAAGGCAACAGAACCAGTAACATGCAAGGGGTTAATTAATGTGAAAGAATATAAGAAAAACATTATTAAGGAGAAAGAACAATAAAAAAACAGAATTTAAGAGGATAGAAGATAACGATTGACATTGCATTTAAATTTTTGAAGATGAAATTTGAATAGAGAGCAAGAAGCAAGCAGAGAGTTCCACAAGCAAGAAAAGAAACTAGAAATTATGGTTGCATTAACCATTTTGACTAAAATGACGAGATCTTACTACGAATCTAGTAATGCACTTAAATTCATAGTCAACGTGCCACAGAGTAGAGTTCATTAAGACATTTGTTACTGTTTGATTTTTAGACCAAAAAAGTTAAAATAGAGAATTATTCTTCTCTAGAAATGTTCAGTAAGGGAAAATATTTTCCCAGGAGTGGAACAGTAACTTTGATAATAATTTTTATAAGAATATGTCAAATGTAAATAGGAAGATTTTCAAGTTTCTCTAAACTTTAAGACTTTCTGCTTAATTAAAAATCTTATAATCATAATGGCTCGGAATTGTTATTCACAAACATGAATGATAAAATATCTATTTTTTTTTTTTTAGAAAGTTATGCTATGCCATGGGTTAAAGAAAGTGCTTAGAGCGTATGTAAAAGGGAACATTGACGATTGCGTTAAAAAAACAAACTGTTCGTTGCTGGGTGTTGACCTCAATGTCCACTTTATTTTTCTCTAATAAGTGCAAGACATATGTCTATGAACATGTGTGCAGGTATCAATTCCTATGCAATATTTTTTTTTAACTTCAGGAGTTTCAGTTTGTTAAAAAAAGAAGGAAAAAAATCATTGTTTAAGAATTTTTTTTTTAAGAAATAAAATGCTGAAAAGTGAAAATTATGACTCAAGAAAGAATACATACGTAAATTTCATATTCAAATTATTAGTCGGAATCGGACAAAAAAGGTCGCAATAACTTCTGTTTGTAGAAAACAATACAACAACAAATTTCAGCAAGCAACTCACGAATCAACCGGCAGGGAAAGTAAAAAAAAGTGGGAGTGACTTTGCTTTTTAGAGAGAGATATGATAAAAAAAAAAAAAAAAAAAAAAAAGAGTCAGAAATTATATAACTATTTCGGGGGAAAAGTAAATGACATCTTCTAGTTGCGAAAAAGTCAATCAATTTTTTTTTAAATGCACCAACCAGTTACCAATGTCTTCTCTTAACAAGTGGTTGATACTGCACATTTCTGTAAATTTTGAATGTAAATCTTAAGGTGTAAAAAAAAACAAAAAACAAAAAAAAAAAAAAAAAAAAAAACAACCTAAATTTATTGAAAGAAGACTTGTATAGCTTATACAAGTAAATAAACTCCTCAAAATGATAAAAATTAAAAAAAATGAATTAAAAATAACACGTTCGAAAATTATATCGAAATTAAGATTGGTATTTCTTCCAACTGCATATACTCAATGTTATTTTTCGTACAACGTCGATATGTAGATAAAAGGTACACATTTGGTATTAAGTTTAAGATAATTATGTTAGATAAAATGTGTAATACGAGATATTCGTTAAAAAAAAGAAAAAAAAAAGGTCACTTCCACTTGCGGCGAGTAAGGCGTTTTGGAATATGCAACGGGTCATGTGTTTTTGCAATTAATCACCAAAATGTGGGGCATCACAATTAAACTCTTGTGGAATTCATTATGTAAACAACTTGAAAAAAATAACTAAATTCGGTTGATTTTATAATTTTTATATCCTGTAGTGTAAAGTTAAACTTTAAAGATAACCAAAGACTTATGTAAGAAGGTAAACCAATTGGTATGGCAACGTTATCCGTCTTTCCAATAATACAGAAGAAACCTAAACAAAATCGGGGAGAGTAACCGCTTCTTTATAAAGTTTTTGCTTCGTTTTTGTTGGTTTTATTTTTTTTTGTTATCATTTATTTTTCGACATTTTTATAAGCATACATTTCGTATTTAGATTTAGTGCTCGGTTAAAATCAGAAACAAGCCCAAATTTACTAAAGAAAAAAATTATATTGCTAAATATTGCATTTTTTTTTAGTTTGTTTTTTATTGTTTTGTTGTGGATAGAGGTCACTAAAAATAACAATCACTTATTAAAAAGAGGAAAAAAACAAAACTTTCTGTTAAAGAAAAAAATAGTGAAATAAACAAAGATGCAGCATTTAATACTTACGGAACCATCGTGTTAAGTAGATATAACTATTTTTTTTTCGCGGACGGCAAGAAGAATGAAATAGCACGTTGTTGATTTGCTTAGTATTCGAGAGTTATCTTATCTTGTGACGATTCGTCAGAAAATGTAAGTACTCCTACTAAATGGCATTTGAAGCTCACTTTAGTCTGGTACAAGATTGGAGGTATTGCAAAATAGCAATTTCATAAGTGGGGAGAGATTCTTCTATAAAAACAGTTATATAATATAAAGAAGTTTAAAATTGTATAAAAATAATTAAAGGGCAAAAAATATTTACAATATAGACTAGGTTTGATTATTACACTTTCTTTTGAGAGGAATATTTAAAAGAAGAAAGTTACAAACACGGATCCTAAATAGAAAACAACAAAAATTAAAGCAGACGATTAGTAAAAATTTAATAAAATTTGATGTGTAAAACCTTGTATATATGGGGCTTGTAACAGCCTGCAGAGAGGTTGCCACATAAATAAAATAAGGAATACAGGAATATATTGACTGATTGACACCAAAAAATTGAGTTACAGCAAAGGCAGAATTCTTAGTAAAAAGGCCAAAAAGTTTTATCATTGGCAAAACAACCAACAATTTAATTACAATATATACATTTGTTGATTTGTAAGAACTGAAAGGAATCACCACCTTGTCGGAGTTAGCTCCTCCTTAATTCTCAAATTGTCACTAGGGGTCATTCTCCCTATACTATAAATACTGGGCGACTTCTCGCCTCGTTCTCTTTTTCATTTCTCCATTTCAGCGATTACAATGTAAGCTCTCTTAGAAGATCCGCGTCTTCCCATTTGTAGGAGACGCCATGAACATTATACACACATACACGTACGTACGAACATTCACCAAAGAACAGACACCGATGTTTACACACACACAAATGTTATTGTCCATTGTAAAATTGTTTCGTTAAATACATATATTAGTTTATATATATATATTTTGTTTGTCTTCTTTACATCTTCAATTGGACTTAACTTGAGTCCGACAATTTTTTTGTAGTTGGGACTTTTAATATTCTACCAAGAGTTACACACGTGTTTCAAATACAACAACACGCAAACACACAGACGGTCCTCTACGACCTGGTAAGGGGTGAAATATTAAAACATAAAAATTATTCCAAAGTGTGAATGTGTGGATACGATAATGTGGTTAATTAATTTAATCGTCGTGAAAAGAAGCAAGGTAATTAGATGCAAGTGTTAAGTCTTTGGTGATGTTTGTATGTTATAGTCATTGATGAAAGGATAAGTTAAGCTTGTTGCAGAGGTATAGATTATTAGGAGAATAGATGTATTATTTGCGTTGGCTACGTGAAAATAAACTTCTCCACAAACATTTAACTTTCGGTATAGCACAAGGCTATCAAATCCAAAATATAAAACAACGATATGTTTTCTAGAAATAACAAAACATTTTTATATCACCAATATACAAAGCTGAAGAATAAATTTACCCAGATAATTTAAACTGAGTTGCAAATTGTTACAAAGTGTATGCTAATGTAGCATATAATTAATAATATAGCAGGAGTTATTTACTTTTAAATGGAAATTCTTAAAGCCTTTTCAAGAGAAATATTTTGATCTGGACTCACAGAAAAGATTTCAGTTCAAGAAATAATAGTAAGTTTCAATGGAAAGAGTGTGTTCTTCGATAAGAAGGTGTTGTAGGCTGAAATTCGGTGTAAGATGAGTTCAAAGAAACCTGTTGCTTGAGTGAAAATGTAATCTTTACTTGAATATCGAAAAGTTTACTTAACTTGCACCTTAAATTGTTCACCGAAGAGAGATGAATTTGAGTGAGAGAATTCTGGAAAGTTCAGAATATGTTGATAAGAACTTTTAGTTCTAGAAGATTTTGAAGTAATATTTCTCGCTGGTGAATATTGACAAGAGGTGAAAGTTGTGTATTCTTGGACGTCATGTTTGTTGCTGAAAAAAATCTCACCGTTAGAAGTTGAATTAGTTTCTGTTGCTTGTAGTTGAAGGGGTGAATAATATTCGTTCGTAAGTGTGCATGCGTGTGTGTGCGTGTGTGTGTGTGTGTGTGTGTGTGTGTGTGTGATAGCGTCTTCAAAGCGGTTTCCCTTAAAGGGACAAACGCGATTTCTCCACAGATATTACATTTTGTACGTGAGAGAAGGCAAAAGAGAGGAGGAGTTGAAGATGTCGCTATATATTTATAATTTTGTATGTCATGTGATAGGCTCGAAACACATAGAGTTTTGGCAGTAAATTAATTTTAACCGTGCGAACATAGACGAAAACATGATATTATCATTAATTGACCAATCAGGAGTCAGTGAAATATCAAGGCTCTGTAATCCACTTTTTACAGATTTTGTCGATCGCGGTACCTTTACGTAGGAAATGTATTGAAATCTTTTTTCGTCCTTGATTCCGAATTAGATCGTAGCAGGGTAAGATCGGCAACTCACAACCCATATGTGAAACCATTTCGCGACTTTATCGACAGATCTGATTTAGTCGATAAGTTTAGAAATGAGCATCCTGTGGTAGTAGCATGTACTTGGACCAATAGGGGCGGCCCGGATACGGTAGTTCGTACGAGCTATATCGACTGGATTTTAAGAGAATCGACGTAGTGTGTCCAAGTTTCCATTCGCTAGTATTCTCGGACCTTAGGCTCGTCCGGGTGCGAATAAACTTAGGTAAGCCTAAGCACAGATTGACTGGTTACTGGAAGTTCAACACGTATTTGCTCAAGTTGAAGGATTTCCGCGACCAGTTATTACTAACCGTACCGAGGGAAATGACGGGGAGCGTGGTTGGGAATAAATGGTGGGGACATCTTAAATCTGTTGTCAGGTCATTTACCGCTGATTATAACCATCGGCTCAATCAACATAGATTAGCAGCGCAAACGGCAGCCGAATCTACACTAGAGGATGCTATCCAATCGGGAGAGAGTGCGGATGTATCAGTAGCTAAGACCGAACTAGCCTTCTTGCTTATCAAAAAAGACCAAGCTCTGGTAGTTAGGGCTCGTTTAATGAGAATGTCTGCCGAGGCGACGAACATGACCGCTGAACTGCGGCAAGAGGAGTTGCGCAGCGCATAGGATCGATGTTTTCCGTGTGTTCATTATCGGACGGACAACAGGTGACTACAAACGAAGGTATCTGTGAGGCCTTTCGGTCTTATTTCTGAGTGCTGTTCACCAGGGAGTCCGGACTGAGTTCCGCTTAGTTTGATACCTATCTAGCCGACTTTCCTCGTCTCGAGACGGTCGAAGCGGATATGTGCGAGGGGGGAGGACATCACTGGGGAGGAAGCGCTTAAGCTAGCCGTCCGAGACAAGAACAACAAAAGCGGAGGGGATGGGAGAGATTTTCGACCTTTGACTATGCTAAATGCAAATGTGAAGATTTTGGCGAGGGTCATGGCCAACCGTTTGCAGCTTGGCCTCTCTATTATTGGTTCTATTTGGTTCTGATCAGACGTGCTGTAAAGGACAGGACTATTCAGGACAACCTTCATATGATTCGCCAGATCATAGAAAAAGTCGACGGTGAAGCCGCGCTGAACAATTTGGATCAGTCCAAAGCATTCTATAGGGTGGACCATCGTTTTCTCGAGGCTGTCCTCGTGTCTGCTGGCTTTGGGTCGCACTTTTGCTCCTGGATCAGTCTCTTGTACAAGTTCCCGGGGTCTTTGGTAGAAGTAAACGGGATAAGGTCGGAGCCTTTCACCTTGTCTCGCTCCATTCGTCAGGGTTGTCTACTTTCACTTTTCCTGTACGTTCTTGCCTTGGAGCTTTTCCTGTGCAAGTTAAAAGCGAACCCGGTCCTTCGCAGAATCTCGTTGCTTGGTGCCACCAACACCGCCAGGTATTCCGCCTATGCTGACGACGTGTCTGTGTTCGTGAAGAACGTCGCCGAAATACATGAGGTCGGTAAAGAAATTTACAGGTATGATACGGTGGCGGGGGGCAAGATCGCGATGTCTGTCGGCTTGCGGTTGGGTGAGTGAGTGGGAGTTTCTTTCCCCGGACACTTCGGCTGGATGGACGGACCCGTAATGATACTCAGTATCTGGTTCGGGTTCGGTCTTCAGTTGGACACTAACTGGTCGGAGGTTCGGAAGAAAGTCGAGGAAGCAGTGCGTTTGTGGACTCAAAAGAATCTTTCCTTGAAGGGGAGGGCGCAAGAGTGCATTTCACACATCTACCCGATTCTCCTTTACCGGCTCTTTGTTCTTCCACTCCCATCTACCGAACGAAAATAATTTCGTTGATGACCTTTTCGATTTCCTCTGGACAGGGAAGGCTCACTTGGTACGTCGCGAGGTCTGCTGCCTCCATCCTGCAGAAGACAGTCTAGGAATGCCTAGCGTTGAAACTCGTCAACATACGCTGCGCCTGAATTTACTGAAACTGATGTATACCGAAAATGTGGAGGTGAAACAGGGAGAATTCTGGAAGGAAAACACTCGCCGATTATTCCCATCTCTGGAAAGTGGGCATACGGGGGAGAGATGGAGGCAAACCGAACGCCTCAAGACGAATGCCCTGACTATGGAGTGTCGAAATGCGATCTGCTGCTCCTTACATGTAAGGGATCGCCTCTCTGACAACCAGGCATTGTTTCAGAAGGCATTATATCGAGTGATGGTGAGGGTGGAAGCCAAATACAAATTCCAGGACGAGCTCAGTCTTACGAATGAGGAGCTTCGCTGCGTCTCGACTTGGGCGCCTGGGATGGAATGTCTCAATAACGACAAGGCATCACTCACCTAGCTTGTGCTGCGGGAGCGGGGGGAGCTCTCTGGGTCGGCAAGAAGCTTTACGCAGAGGGGCTGGCGGTTTCGCCAGAGTGTGTGCGCTGCTGCGACTGGGAGGAGTCCATTGCATACACTTTCTTTCACTGCAGTGTCGTACGCCCGTTGTGCAGGCTGATTGAAACCTACATGGTTCGTATCTTGGACGTAAAGTTTTTCGTCCTGGAAGCCAATGTGGTACCGCCAATGTCAAGGGACCAGCACTATGGGCTCTTATGTCTGCTCGGCATAATGCGAATGGTTGTGTGGATGACGAGACAGAAGGAGTTTCATGGAGGCGAGAAGTTCTCTTCTCGACTGGTCTCTTTCTTTAAGCAACAGCTTAAAGTTAAGATCAGGACAGAAAAGGTACGTCCCTCTTTGTCGAAATTCGGCAAAATTTGCGTGAGAGTTTCGCGCTTGGTGTGAGTGAAAGGTGCTGACCTGGAGTGGTTGTTGGATGTTACTCAGGAAAGAGGATTTTAAGCCTTCACGAACCATCAGTCGTCCCAGACCCTGTTTAAGGTAAAGTAGAACTTTTCGATTTCCAGTCATTTGACCTACTTTTTTCCTTTTAAAAGTAGCTAGGGTATGCAAGTGTATAGGCCCCCTTCTTTTTGTTCCACATTTATTTTCTTCTCCCCCGCCTTTTTTTAGGTGACAAATGTCTTTGTTCTCTGGCGAGATTAGATATTCTCAATATCTGGTCTTTTCCCCTAGTTAACCAGAATTTTCTGCCACGCTTTCTTTTTGGCGGAGGTCCCAATATTAACACATATATTTATATTGTTGTATATAGATTCCATTCATTGTATATATTCATTTGTTTCGCATGAATTCCCCTTCCGTGAATTGTGTAAATAAAATTTCATCCAAAGATTTTCTTTGAATAAATGAGGTAATTTGATGACTGTGGTGTGAGAGCTAAGTGCAAATGTGTTATCATGGTAAAAAGAAAATTGTAAGTACGAATGAGAGTGACTAGTTATTTGTGAGTTAAGACTAGAGAAGACCAGTCCTTTTCCCGAACACGCCTCTTCACCTTTGTGGCACATTTTATATTTCAATATGAATAAATATTAAGATCAGTGTGTAGTTATTTACATTATTCGGACTATTGTCCTCATCTTTGTCGCCATATTTGTCACAACGTTTCAGCCGTTGTACGCTCCGGCCTTCTTCAGGTGGTTGGAATGTCGAACTGAACCCTTTATTTCGCTCACTGGGGTAGACTCTTCTAGTTCCACGTGTCATGTTTAATGGATGTCAGTTATCAGTTATCTCCTGCTAATTTCCCTCTGAAAGTTCGCCACTGCCTTAACCGGGTATTGAACTCACACTCTTTGGGTCCTGTCATTGGATCTAACCAACGCCTTTATCCACTGTGCCATGTGTCCTCAAGGCAGTGCAGAACTTTCAGAGGGAAATTAACAGGAGATGACTGATAACTGACATCCATTAAACATGGCACGTGGAACTAGAACAGACTACCCCAGTGAACGAAATAAAGGGTTCAGTTCGACATTCCAACCACCTGAAGAAGGCCGGAGTGTACAACGGCTGAAACGTTGTAATAAATATGGCGACAAAGATGAGGACAATGAATGACTCAAAAAAAAAAAGAAAAAATAATCAGCTTCTTTGAATCTCAGTTTGTAAAACTGAACTATTGTTTAAAAAGAAAACAAAGTAGAAACCCGGTACAAACCGGAAAATTCTTCCTTCTCGTATATTTTCAACAGTTGTATCGAAGTAAGTGAATATTTTGTTGATAATAGTAACTGTTTTTTTATTAGCCTAACAGAAATGTATTTAGAATTGTTATCATGCCTAAGTGTTTGGTGCACAAAGAAAAATTTTGTGCAAACTTGTTTTGTAAATTTTGTATTCTTTATTATTTTTTTTTATGCCATTTAATAAATATATTTTTTTTAAATTTTCACACCAGAGTAAGGATCTAAATGCTCGGGATAAGAGATTTGACGTTGTCTCTTCTCCTTTTAAATACTTTTACTTCTTCAACGTGTCATGTCATTTTAGAACCTGGCTGATCATATCTCTCCACCAGCTTCTATCCTTTATAGCCCTTATCAACGTTTGACCCTTTGCCAAAACTCCCGCCCACTGTTCCAACATCTATTCACATAAGCTCATCAGGTAGGTGGTCCACTACTTTCCCCCATTTCACTTGCCTTCGATATACCCTGTGAGTGTTAAAGTCTCTCAGCCATCTTTTCTCATTGTATGTCCAATACATTTGAACTATTTCTGATTCTAAGTATAAGTGTTCATTTTGTTTCCATTTTTCTCAAGAGTTTTTCGTTGCTTACGCGCCCCATCCATAGCATTTTTAGCATCCTTCTGTAGAACTATATTTCTGTTGCCTCCAGTTTTCTCTTCACCTGCGATGAGATTGCCCAACATTCACTACCATATAAACGGACTGATATTGCATAACAGTTCAGTACTCTTTTCTTTGTTTCTAATAAAATTTTTCTTGTTTCTTAGTACTTTGCTTAGCTTTTCGAATACATCTTTCGCTAATACAATGCACGTTCAGAATCCAGTGTCGGATTTTCCATCACTTGTTCAAACATTTTATAGATATTTAATCTTCTTTGTTTGATGTTGACAACTCAAATTCATAATTCGCATCTTGGGCTGCCCCTTTTACTAACAACTACATATACTTGCTATTCTCTTATAGTTGATGTTTAGTGCTGTTATACTTCGCTTCAAATTAGATTTCTTTCTGGTTCGTTTTACACGTCGACCGGATTTGTACGCTAAGAAAGAAAAACCAGAAATAGAAAAGTCATCCTCTGTGCAGAGACTCCAAGCATCACGTCCGGCACACAAAACAAATCCCTTTAAAAATGCAACATGAAAAAGCATTTTTGTCAAAGAGAAAACATTAAAAAATATGAGTCCCGGAGCCACCAGAATTGCTTTAAGAAAACCACTCATAAACGAATGAGTCAGTTGCTAATTCCTCCAGGCCTTTTCTTCATCCTCCCGCATAGATGAACGAACCCTACATCAACTCCAGGACTTACCTCTACTTCCTATTCACTCCACTATATAAACGGACTGATTTGTCCCAAACAACAAACATGTTTCAAACAAAGTATTCATTTATATACTTTCATTAATATTTGTCCCAATTTCTTTATGTTGCTGAAATGTTTGTCTCTGTGTCTTAATTTTGTGTTTGTGTTGAAAATATAATAAGAGTTTTTTGTTTTGCTAAAAGTAAGTCTACCTTTGAACGTGTCTGTGTTTGTTTTCGTGATTCGTAGATAGTTGTTCGTTGAGTGTTTCAGGTGATTTCCTAATAGCAATGCGGCGATTTTTCAGAATCCAGTTGAGTCCTTTTTTTAAGGTTGGAGAAGGTTAGAAAATTAGAAAGTCACAATACCTCCCCCATTAATGCCTTGGTGAATGAGCACTTTTCCTTCCTGATTTTGTACGGGTAGACTGTGATTCGGTCGTATCAAACATTTTCGGATTGCCAGAATGAATTGTTTACCGGCGAATCAATTATGAAGAATGTTTTAGATTTACCAGGTGTGGACCTGTGTCGTTAATGGTTTCCGCAGTGTCGCCTATTCTGCTGAATTCAAATTTTCGCTCTTATTATAACGTCCATCATCTTCTTTTTTTAGGTAACTTGAGATTTTCTTAACAATGTTTTATTGTTAAAATTAAAATGTTGACAATTTCGTTCATCCAAATATAGAAATCCAGTTGTTGAAAATTGCGTTAGCCACTGTTTCTGCCGTTAAACTTACCATCGACCGGTACGCTATTTTTTTCGTTGCCTGGCAACGTTGGCACGTGCGAGAAAAACCAAAATTAGTAAAGGGTAAAGGTCTTTTTTCAATTTGAGAGACGGTAACGTTGTCGTTTGCTTGTTCCTCAGATGTTGAGTAGTTCTGGACAATGCGTCCGACCTTTTTACGTATCGGATATCTGCTGTGTACTTGATGTAATCTAAATGTCTTAGCAAAAATTCATATGTAATCCGGCAGACTTCTTGAATGTTCAAAATCCCTTTGGTTTCTCAAATGCAATATCTGTTAATGGCCAATTTTAAATTGCTTCAAAGGTGTGGGATAATTTGTTATTGCTTTGTTGTTTGTCCAGAAAAGAAAATCGAAAATAAAACATATGAAATCCCGAATGGAATCGCAATGTCGTCTTCCTCGATTGGCATCTGAGGTTACCCTTTATGCACGCCGGAATGGTCTTTAAAACCAAATTTAAACATTAAAAATATGAATTAAAGAAAACCACTGTTTGGGAAAAAAAAAAAATGTCCACGTTATCTCTCCAGACCCTTTTTTTTTTAAATTAAAAACACTTTTATCGTAAAATAGAAGAGACGGTTAGTCTGAGTTGCCTGGCATCTCGACCTATGGGTGCCAGGGGATGTCCGTTTCCCTGCTGTTTGGCGGTTGGTGATTTCTTAACGAACCCTTGTCTCAACTTGTTAGCTTTTTCTTGATACCAACATCATTTTGGTATTCGTTTGGTCTTTGTATCTGTGTCTTTGATCTCCAGCTTGTTTATTTCCTGAACGAACCTCTTTACCTATCATTTTGATAACTTTGAATTTGCCGGATACATCACCAACTCTGTGTCTTTATCAATTATCGCTGTCACCTTCTTTTAATGCCTAAGACAAAATTTTCGAACCCTTTTAAAAACTAATTTAAAAACCTGATTCAGGATTTCGTTGTCATCTTTTTGAGAAGTTAAAGCGCCCTAGCTTGGAATATCGCATCAAGTTGAAGGAACCACGTTTCACATTTTTCTCCGGGCATCTCGAGTTTGATGGCTTTTTGATTGGTTTGCCATACTTTTCTTTGTTACGCACGTCTGTTTATCAATTTTGTTGGTTTGTTTGTTGAAAACCTTCCAATTTTGTTGGTCTGAAGTACCAAGTTCGTCGTATGTTCACAACACCAAATTTTTGTTGGGAAATCATTTAATTAATCCTTCTTTGTCCCAAAAAAATTCAAAACAATTTCAAAGAAAACGATTCAAAAATAAAACATTTTTTTTTTAAAATTTGTTTGATATGTTGGTTGAAATTTGAATTTTGTTATTTTGTGTTTGTGTTGAAATATAAAAACCTTTGAACGTTTATTCGTATATTTTAGTTGAATAAATCAAAATTTATTCAAATTGCGGTAAAAAATGTAAAATTGTTTTTGAAAATTAATTTTTTTTTAGACTGACTTCTTCTTTTCTCCTTTTTATAACCTTTTGGGTTTTCGAAAAAAATATTTTGGCAATTTTGCGGGGATCTACCAATAGAATTGTTCTTCTTTGCATTTTATTGGTTGAAATAATGGAATTGGATTTTACTGTACCATACGATTTTAACCTATCTTAAAAAATCAAGAATTTTTTTTTTTTGTGGAAAGTTGTTGATACTTTCTTTTTTAAAAAATCATCGATTTTGAAATATTGACATGGATTTTACTGTACGATTTTTTAATCATCTTTCTTTTGGATATTGGTCGTTGCTGAAAATAAAGATGTATTTGCAGAATCGAAAAACAAAGTTTAATGTCATTTTTAAATGAGAATAATTTTTTAAGTAATTTTATTTATATTTTGAAAGAATCTGTTTATTTTTTTTACGAATGATCAGAATTCAAAATTATGTCCCTTGACATATAAAATAAACGGCTTCTTTCTCTATTTACCAACTTCTCCACAAGGCTAGATTTGATACAAGACCAGTTTTTAACGTGGGTCGTTCCGAGACTGTAGTGTAGACTCTGGCAAAAATTGCCCGGAGATTCTGTATACACGGTGTCAGGTTTGTCTACCTCCCCCAAAACGAGACTCTCCCCTTCGTCTGGGTTCCTCCCCGCCCGGAGGTAGAGAGTTCGACAAGAGAGGAAAAGGAAGAGAAAGCCTCCTCCTAGGGCTACCAAAAAATCATTGAAAGCTTTGTTGACTAATCTGTTGATTGTATTATTGTTTGTTTGATAACAATGTTAGAAATACAGTAATGATAAACAAATCACTTGAGTTTTTAACTGACCTGAAAATTAATTTCACGAAATTTTCTTATCAATGGGCTTTTTTATGGCGCAAATTTTTGTAAGCAGAAGAAGATTGTTTGATTTCTGAATGTGTTGAAAATTAAGAAGGACATACCCAGCTGGGGAAAATGTATTTGATTTTTTTTTTTTTTGCAAAAAATCAATTTTACAAAATCTAATTAATTAATCCTTAAAGGTATTATTTTTCCTTGAAAGTAATATTTTGAACAAATATTTTATTTTAAGTTTTAATTTTCAGTGTCCATCAAATTCGCCAATCGAACTGGGAAGAATATACTTTGTCTTTACTTTTTTGTTTAAAAATCAAGGACGTGGAATAATTTTTTTTTACGGATTAACTTTAAGTTATTAACTTTCATTTAATTTTTTTAAATTATTTCAACCAAGCAAGGCAATAAATGTCACTAGGATGAAGAGGTTACACTGCGGAGTAAAACAGAATGAGAAGACTTTTTTATTGCGGAAAAGGAATGGTTCGACATAATAAGAATTGTCTCTGTATTCTTTATTTTTACGAATTTTGTCTGTTGTAGTCCCTGATGTTCTATTCCTCTTCAAAGAAAGAGGCACAGGAGTTTTCACTGAAAACATTTTTTCCAAGTTCCTTTCGACCCCTGAAGCTTGGAAACCAAAAGAATGTTAAGGCTTAACATTCTTTTAGATTTATTTGAAAACAGCTTAACAGTTAAGCTGTTTTTCAAATAAAACTAAAATTTTACTAAAACGGAGACGTTTAAATTATTTTAGATGCGTTTTTAATTTTCTTTTTTTAGCTCAAATGTAAAATTTATCATTTACAAGTTATTTTTCATTTGCAAATATTTTTCTATGAATAATTATTTTTGTCATCGCACAGTCTTCTTAAGTTCTTATTTTGAATATTTTTATGCTCTGTTTGTTATAAATTACGTAATAATGTTAATGACTAAATAAAAATATACAGAGTTCAGCATATTCCATATGGTTGACGGACCGGATAAAATTTTATGTCATAACAGAAATAAAATAAAATAAAAAAGAACTAATACAAAAAGAAATTAAAAAAAAAACAAACTATAGTGTAAGGGGAATAACTTCAAAAATTGATCATAAGTGGTTCGCGAAAATTTTTTAAAGTCATTAATTAAATTATTTTCCATAGAAGTAAAAAGCACAATAAGTGTACATATCAAAATTAAAACACCTTTAAATTGATTGTATGAGAATATCATTATTATAATAAATAAATGGACATATACGTATTCAGTACTGCCAAAGATTCGCTAAAATGACCATGAAAAATGCCCCAAACTTAATGTCAAAATCTTTGTTAAGCGGAATGATAAAAGAATATTTTGATTATTAAATTATTTTTTTTAAAATTTAACCCTTTTTTTTATAAACTTTGAAATTTTGGTTAAAAATTTTGTTTTTCTTAAAGCAACGTGTGACCATAAAATTGTGGCGGACTTCACCACTTTGATTTAACTTTGATAAGAAAACAGGACTTACGAATAAACAAAAAGACATTGTTACACATAAAATATATGTATATTAACAAGATGTAAAATATAAATCAACTATATGAAAGAAAACGCATTTAAGAAAGGTTGAATTAATCAAGAGTTGCCTCCCTTCGATTGCATTTTAAGAGTTCAGTGAGAGAATTATTTGGTTTAAAGTTCACTGGATAAATGTTCATGAGTGTTTCATGATATGATTGTTCTTGTGATATTACTGTTGAGAAGTATTGTTGTGTCAAAAGAAGTTTTTTAGTGAGGGTGTACAAATTATCATCAGCATGTGGGTGTGCGTGTGAGTGAGAAGGTTGGCGCATGTTTCCAACTGTCGTGGATTCGTTTAGAATTTGAAGTCTCACTAATTGAGATGAGAAAAAATCTTGGCTTAAATAAGCGACTATAGGCTCAGATTCGTTGCGGGGGGGAAAATTATTCTTCACGTGCAAACGATCTGATTGGTTGGCATCAATCAATCAGTGAGCGAGCTTTGGGGAGACTTAAGGAAGCTAATTGAGCCACTTCTCCCAAAAGTGCACAAATTTGACTACTTAAAAATAAAGCGATTCCAAAATTTTCGTAAATTCTTGTAAATTGCCTGTAGAAAATGTATTAGTGGTTTATTAACCAATGATCGTTTGGCATTGTGCATGTGATTTTGTGTTTGTATGTATATGTTCGTGCGTAAACAGGTTCGCACAAAATAAATTAGTATGGGAAATTTTAGCGTCTTTTTGCGTGAAAAACATTTATTTGGGAATCTTTGCAAAAATCACATAATTAATTTTCAGATAATTTTAATGAAATTTTCAGGATTTGTTCATAGACGAATTAAATCATTTTAGAAATTATTCTTTAATAGAAAATTTTGGAGTTTTTTGTTTTTCTTTTTTACATCTGTTGTCCTCACTGATTTAATTTTATGAAATTTCAGGAAAATCATTTCTGTAGTGTTTAATTTTTAGAATTAGTTATGATGACAAATCCTTGGAGAATTTAAACTATCATTTTTTTTTTTCGAATAGGATTCCCAGTTAGAGAAAATCTGCTCTGAAGCGGACTCTCCACTGGGTGATATGTGGGGTCACCCACACATTCCAGCAGGCATAGCTTCGTATTCACAGGAACAAAAACATACACACAAATAACACTAAAAGCATATTAAATTGTAAATTAAAATCATGCAATTTATTTATTTCTGGGTCTTGGTGTGTGTATTTTAGTTACAAGTGTTTAAAGGTTGCATGTAATAAAAGGAAGAAGTCACTTCGTATTATAACAAGAAATGTCCCCAGGAAAGGAGATAGACGTCTTGACTTTCCGACGGTCGGTAGTGAAGAGAGACTGAATTCAGCATCTCTTTTTATTTTATTTGTAATATTTATTATTATTATTATTATTATTTTATTCTTATTTAATAATAATAATAATATCTTTACATCACATCCCCACTAAATTAGCAAAGATAATCGGTAGTGATGGAGGCCTATTTAAAGTAGAAATAGTCACTGTTTTTTGAAAAATGAACTCTCCTCCTGGAGCGTGTAGTTGTGTTTTTTTGATAAAGGTTGGTTTTGTTGATGTGGTTGTTTTGAGTGTTCAGCAGATTGTTTAGGTTATTCAGATTGTATAGGATGTTTGCTGCTGTGATTTTGTAGTAGTGTCACAGGTTTTAATCTCTCAGTAGAGACTACTCTAAAGTTTTTTTCATGTCTAGTAATTACTTTAGTCCAGAGTAAGGAGGATTGTTTAGCTGAATGTAACCGTCCTTCATAAAGGAGTGATTAGTCATCTCTTCAGAAATTTGCTTAATATTTTTTTGTTTTGTTTTTGCAACAGTAGGACTGTTATGTTCTATTAGTTATTTTGGAATTAATAATTGGGTTCCAGTGACAGCGATGGTAGGTGAAATATTGTCTTCATTAGGTACATTTCTGAATACAAGAACTATTAGTACGGCGTTTATCCATTTTGTTTTATAGCCATTATAGCTGTTATTAGTTTTCTCTACTGGCACTCTATTATTCCATTTGTTTGGGAGGACTGTGAGGTTGTAAAGATTAGAAAATATTTCTGGCTTTGTTCTCTCGTGCATTTGAATTATTCTCTCATGGAGTACTTCCTTGAAAAGAGCGTGAAAGTTTGTAATTTGCATATAGTATAAATGGAAGCTGAAGCTAGTGTACTGTTTTGTTGTTCCATGTCGAGAGTGTATCTAGGAATTTAGAGTGGATAAAAGAGAAATGCTTACTTGACTCGTTTTACCGCTCTCCTTGTTTTTTGTTTTTTTACGTGCCAGGCGCCGAAAGTTGAAAGTTGTTGGTGCTTAAATTAACTTGTAGGTACGGGCGAGTATCTCTGTCTCCTTCATTGAGTTATTAGCAGTATGGACAATAGTTTTTTGTGGTCGCCACGTAGTATGGTTGTGGATTTTTTTTACGTCAGGAGTTCCAAAGTGGTTTGTTTTTTTTTTGCGTATTTATCACCAAAATGTGGTTGGTTTCTGTTACACGTCGGTTAGGTGCGCATATGATTCCGTCCAGGTTTTCAGCTATCATTTTTAAAGTAGGTCTACTGCTAGGAAAGTTGGTTCACTGTGTCATGTATAAGAAATTAGGTCATCTCTCCTTGCTCCTGCTGCTACTGGAAGATTCTATTATCCACTTTTCATGGTATAACTCAGTTTTCAGCTCAAGAACTCAAATGAGACAAACGTCTCTAGCTGTCTCCAACGGGAACGGCACCCAAACCAGTGACGAACGAGAAGGTCCGCCTCTACAGAGAAGATATGAGTTCGAACCTTCCAGATGGCCCTCTAGACAAACAACATTTGTAAGAATAACAGATAAGTATAACCAACTATTTCTAACTAAAATGTATTGAAATTGACCTAGTTGTTTCACTATACCCGCTAAAAGTAGGTTTTTTAGCAACTCTCATTTCATATTTTGATGTAAATGTTATTGTTATAAAATATCTTTAAATTATTTAATTGTCACTTCCTTGTCATCTGCCCGACTTGATGTGGAAATCGTTAAAATCCCATATTTTGCTAAAAACGTATGTATATTTATATATATACGCAAGTAAATATTTGGCATGATGTGTCAAAGCACTTACTGACTGCAAAAATAATTTTAAAACGATATAAATCTAAGTTTAGAATTACAGTAGAATCCCTAACAACCGGACTAAGAAGGCCTTCCGGTATGAGAAATTGGTTACAAAGTCAGGATGTGAGGGGTTATATTTAGATTAAAATAAAAACACTGAATTCAGGTTTAACATTTACTTTCAATGTTTTATAGTAAACAAAATAAGATAATGGCGAGTGAAATATAATGGAACTGATTTCAAGGAAAAAGAAATAATTTATGCAATGTTAACGAAAATTCATTAAATCAAGTATGTCACGTATGCAAAACAAATAATGTAACGAGGATTTTTTAATCACTGTTGCATGATTATTCTTTCTCCTCTAATGTCATTCTCAACTTTTTCCGCATTTCGTTTTGCTTTTTGTTCTTGAAATTTTTTAAATGAATGACACTTTTTAACTCTGCGTGCGTTATTGCAATCGTCATAGCTGAATGCTGGCTTTCTTTCCATAAAACTGAAAACCTTTTCAATAGCTTTTTCAATATTAGTACAGGTTTCATCGCTATCTTGTTGCAGATGTGTCTCGTTGTCATCCTTTCCTCTTATTCCCATCACCTTTTGCACCAATACAAGCCATTAGGGTGAAATAAGCATAAGAAATTATCTAAAGTAAATTTCCTGAAAAACAGAAATTTCAAATCAGTTACATATCATCCAAATAGTTCAAATACACGCATCGAAATCATGTTCAGATATGCGGGATTCCGGATATGAGACACTCCAGATATGAGGGATTCTACTGTATTAGAGAAAAATAAAGATTTAAAAGGAAAGAAGATGCCATTATCAAAAATCTGGAAGGAGAAATTAGAGCTTTGGATGCTAAAATAAAAGAGATTTGTATCAAAGCAAACCTGAATTTAGTGGATGGTGGATTTATGGAGGACCGAAGAAAGAAATGAATTTAGGTTCCGGAGTAGTGTCTGCAATCGACTTGCTGACATAAAGGAAAAGGTATAAGGATCGAGTAATACTCACAGCAAAATTCGAATTTACGAAATTTTTAGCGCGGTTCAATAACTCTGTTAGTTCTATTGAGTCAAATAAAGCAAAGTTAGCAACACTGAAAAGCTATCTCTCTAACTATGCACTGCAGTTAATATCTCATCTCACATTAGAGGATGATAATTTCCACGTAGCGATAAATTTGTTGACGAAGGAATTTCTCGATCTACTATATATAATGCATGAGATTTTCAAACAGATTTTGGACAATTCTCCAAGTTTGACTCCGATTTGGGGACAGTAAGATAATACATGGCCGAAATAAGAGCGGATTTGTTAGAAGTGAAAAAAACATATAACTTGGATTTTTTTCGAAGATAATGCACCTGACTTGAAATTAGTTAGCTATATTCTTTTTGTAAAGTTATTGCCAAATTTAGGGTGGGAAATTATCCATAAGTTAGGCAATAATTACCCTACTTTAAATCAAATATCTGAAAATTAAAATGAGGCTATACATACCCTAGAAAAGAATAAGATGCCTTTCCGAGAATACAGTAAAAGAGTGGAAAGTAATAAATCAAAGGGAAAAAAAGAAAATCGAGCGGCATTACAGAATTTTGCCATCAGCTACAAGGTATCACGATGCAAATTTTGTGAAGTACGTGATCACCCTGTTATGAATAATCAAGAGTACTCTCCCCTTGTTTTGTTATTCTCCTCTTTGAGATAGCTATTTTTGTTTACTGGGACTATAAAAGGACACTATACACGAACCTTGTATTTTCAGTTGAATAAAGCTTTCTTAAAAGCTTACACCTGTGTACTTTTTGTCATGACGCATCTCATGTGGAAGTGCGCTAAATATCCTACATATGAGACAAAAAACTGCAAGATGCAGAATATTAAAATTGTGTTTTAGATGCGCCAGTGACAAGCACAAAAATTAATGTTCCTCTGTAAGAAATGTGCTTCAAAGGGACACATCACGCCATTATGCAACCGCCGTAACAAGGGAGAATCTCTTTTTATACATGTAAACACCAATTTCAGTGAGGAGAATGTTATTTTGCCGATAGTGCAAGTTACCTTGTACTGGAATAAACGAAAAGTTGTGGTTAACTGCCTTCTAGATACAGGAAGCCAACGATTGTACTTTTCAATTGAAAAATTAAAGACATTAAAATGCCTAGCTTGGAGAATGAGTTTGATTGATTACAACGTTAAAACCTATCTGGAAGAAAGAGGCTGTAACAAGTTCGTGTAGGGAAAGTGTGTGTAGGAAAGGAGAGCACTCTCTATTCCTATTTTATTAGATGATAAATTCGATGTACAATTTGAGTTTAAAAGCTTCGGCCGAGTAATAAACAACTTAACTAAGCTGAATTACAAGCTAGTCTTTCATCACAACAACAACGGAAATTGAATAAGAATACAGGGAATTGTCGGTGTTTGTATCTTACAATATGTGGACAGTGTCAATTTTATCTAGTGTTATGAACGGAAGATGCCTAATGAAATCACTCCTTTCGGAAATTATATTGATTTTTTTGCATAGCCAAATAACGTCAGTCAGATCAAAAGTTTTTTAGCAATTAAAAATTACAATTTAAAAATATATATATTTAAATTTTAATTTTTCAATGCAATTTTGAAATTAATCCCTTTGTTCTTCATTATTGCAAGAGTTTATACTTTATTTTATTAAAGACATATTTGACTTGAGGATTTATAAAAATGTAAAGTTTAATCCGATTTTCGACCTTTTTTAAAAGAATTCTATTTGAAATTTTTCCTTTTAGCAACTGTTAGATTATTTTTGGTAACACAATTCAATATCAGTGGATTATTATGATATTGTAGCGATAGTGTTACCAACATTTAACTTTGGCTAGGAAAGGTGGGATTAAGGACAGTGCGTAGACGCAATGCAATTTATATTTGACGTGAATCGCACATAGTATAAAATACAAAACTGAACGGAATGATTTCAAAACATAACAATTGAATTTATTAATATTTGATCTACATGCATGCGAAATGAAAAGGTAGGACAGAGTCGTGTCCCTTTGATTAGGTAATAGCTGTACCTGAGTTCATATTAAAAGGAAGTAATATTAAACTGTAATTTAGAAGAATAAAGTTTCTTTAGTATGTTTGGAATTGTGTATTGTACAAGTTGGTAAAAGTTCAGAAGAGATTTCAGAGTTCGTACTTGCGTGGATGTTGGTAATGGTCTTTAACGTCTGATCGCAATGGTTAAGACGGGAATTCTTGAAGATTACATCATGGTACTTGG
This sequence comes from Acanthosepion pharaonis, assembly GCA_903632075.3. Lineage (NCBI taxonomy): Eukaryota > Metazoa > Mollusca > Cephalopoda > Sepiida > Sepiidae > Acanthosepion > Acanthosepion pharaonis. The sequence continues at coordinate 1,118,334 of CAHIKZ030005637.1, read as the reverse complement.
TAGCAAGGAATGAGACGCGCGCGAGAGAGATGAATGAAAAGAAACTACTCAGAGAGCTTACACGTGTTCTGTTTATATAATGGTCGTGTACCACGTGGGAGGCTCCCAGCATATTGAGCGGGAAAACAGATTGGTCGCGTGCAGGCGGTATAATTGGTCGGAACTGACCAATCAGCAAGCTAGATTGAAGGTGATTGACCAATGAATACTTGTTACATATTTGTAAGATTGTGATGGCGAAAATTATAACAGGACTAGTGCATTTCCTAGCAGGGGTTAACTAGCTTATTGTGGAAGAGTCCACAATACCCTCTCCCAGAGTAAAAGTTACAGGAACGAAAAACTTTTAGTCTGAAAAAATACTGTCCTTGTGGCTGAAAAGAACATGTGTCTAAGTGTGGTTGAGCTGTGTGATTCGACGAAATGTAGTGTTGTCTTCAATGTGTCGCATATTTCTCGTGGATATAATTGGCGCACAAAAGTTAATAGAAGCAGCGTAGTTGTGAAGTTGAGCAGAATTTCTACCGAGTGTCGAATGTATGTCTGAGAGAATTTGGTATTATTGACGATAGAATATCATTCTCGCAAATTCTTCGTTCATTCGAGTCGCATCATTGCAGAATGAGATAAAGGACGGTGAGTCGCCTTTTGAGATTAAAAATAAAGGACTTCTGAAATATATGCGGTGTGTAGCACAATGTGAGTGGATGTGTTGTCGCCGTAATGTAAGCGTGGATTTGTAGTCAGTTGATGTCGTGTTGAATAGAATGCCCACGTGTGTTGAGAAGAATCGCCGAAATTTGTTGAAGAGATTGAGAAGATTGAGAAGCTAGCTTAATTGCCAAAAATGTGCGTAATTCTGTGAGTCGAATTTGTATAAGTGATGTTGAGTTGCAATGTCATGACGAGGTTGAAAAATAAAATTTGCTTATTAGTGATTATGTAGTAAATCTTTACAGAAAATTTTATGTGGAAGATGCGTTGAAAATGCTTTCCGAAACAGTGAGTCGTCCGAAAAAAGTTTGAAGCGTGGTAAGTGATGTGGGGCCAAAGTCGGGACCACAGAAGGAAAACACGGAACACGGATTAGATGTAAGAAAGATATATTAACAACAGGTTACAGAGATAGAGCGGAGCTTACTATATGTTAGTGTCCAATACTGGTAGTCATACGCGGCTCTCACTCTCTCTCTGTGTCTCTCTATGTCACTCTCTGGAGTGCTATGTCGCCTACTTGATATAGGCCTGGAAGAGTCTATTGTGTAGGTAGTTCCGGTCTCACAATACCCCCCTTCCAAGAGTTTTCTTTTTGAAAAGGAGAAAAAAATAAAACTGTTAATACTTTTTTCTCTTGGGATTTACGTCGAGCGGTTGAGTAAATTTCCTTTTCCTTCCTGAGCGTCGCACTTCAGGAGAGACTTGGGGCATGTCGAGATCGAACTAGAGATCTTGATGCGTGAGCCACAGCTTTTCGCGAACCATCTGGCAGTTTATGTAAAATGCAAGCACCGATGCCTTACGAGCTTGCATCACTTGCGACTATGATGTCGAGACTAGGGTCGTAATGGGTGAGGGAGAGGTCCGAAGTAAGAGTTTTCTTGATCTTCTCGAATGCGTCTTGGCATTCCGGGGTCCATGACCATGGTTTGTCCTTTTTTAAAAGTTGGTTGAGTTGGCCTAAAATGTTGATCTTTTCGCTAGTTACGGATTTTGCTGTTTTATCCGTTTTTAATAAGGCCGGCTTGTTCAATTTTCGCCAAGTACGCCAGTTAATCGCTGAAATATCAGAACCCGAGTCAAGCTGAAATTTAATGGACTTATTGAAAATATCCACTGTTACGTATTTTCTTAAATTCCTATCGGCAATATCGTCAGATTGAGCTTGCCTAATTTTATTTTTGGGTTTTCTCGTTCTGTTGGCGTACCAGCACGAAGTTAAAGCATGACCACTTTTATTGCAATTTTTGCAATATTTTTTGTTAACTGGACAGAATTTCATCCCATGCCATTTACCACAATGGTAACATAGTCCGGGCGGTTTCTTTAACCTATTTGGGTTTTGGTTACTGCGTAATTTAGGACATGAGATTTGCCTTTTGTCTTTTTGAGGGGAATAGGAAGTAGACTTACTTCTGATTTTATTAATCTGAGTCACACCTGATTCCTCGATAGTGTTTGAGTCACGCTTTACAGATATTACTCTTTGAGAGTCCTCTGCCAGTTTTTGGAGAGTCAATCCTTGTTCGTTCTCAAGCTTGGTCAGTACCCGTCGTCTGACTTCGGCGTTTTCTGCTGATACTAGACCTTGTGCGAAAACTAAGCACTTGAAATCATCGGCAGTCAGTTCGGCTAGTTTAAAATCATTACATAGCTTGTTTACCGATGCTGCAAACGTTAAAAAATCTTGCTGGTTGTCTCTGACTGTGTTCAGGCATTTCCAACGTTTGTGGAACAAGGTTGTGTTAGACCCGAATAGTTCCGATAGGAGCTTAATAGTCTCTGAAAAATCCAAGTCAGTCGTTTTCTTGGGTAGTATGAAGTCTACGAACCTACTATGTTCTGTAGTTCCCAGTTTTCTTAATACTAGACGTACCTTTTTTTTTACTGGACCATTGTTCACAGTCTACGTTGGAAATATCTTCGTAGCGCCTGTAAAAAGCCTGGAACGTTTTGTCTTCCTCTGGTACGTATTCAAAGGTTTCCATTGAATTGTAGATTGTACTCTGGGAGAATATTATATCTTTTTCAGAGTTTGAGCCTTTTAATGCATTTACGAGTAATTCTTTAAGTTGTTTCTGTTGTAGTTCAGCATTCTGAAGCGCAATTTTTTGGAATTCCCTTTTTTTATGTAATTCCAAAAATAGTTGTTGTCTTTCTTCTGATTTTTGTTGCTGATCCAAATTTAGTTTTAACATTTGGGAAACTACTTTTTACAAATCTTCCATATTTAAAAATGACAGCGCTTTTTTTGCTTTGAAACACGTGTACTAGGAGGAGATACACAAAAAAAATCTTGATAGATTTTTGTTCCTTTTTTTCTTTTACAGAAAAAAAATATGGACAGACAATTAGTTAAACTAAACTAATGTGTTTAGCTTTTTGCAATTCCGTGGTTCCGTTAATTTTAACGTAATTGTATAAATTTTTGCCACACTTATGTATTTTTTTTATAGGATTATAAAAAGAGAAAACTCACCTCAGTGAATTTGAGGGGAGAATAATTTTATGCACGAGTTCAACTCGGTTACATAAAAAAATTTTTTAGATAGTTTTTTTCGAAAACTCGAGTACAATGGTAGTACTTCCGCTCTTGTATTGCCAGTTTGTTTCATGAACAACTGTTTTTTTTTTTGTGTGTGAGTGTGTAAGAAATCGTTCTTGTTATTTGGACAGACTTTAATATTCCGTCGATGTCGAAACACTTCTCGTCACTGATGTTTGGTACTGGAATATATGTAGACGCTGGGTGTTTAGCTTTTAAATCGCTAATATAGTAATACCATCTTCTCGTTCAACATTGCTGTAGGAACGCGTGTAGTTTGTGTATTTTTCAAGTACTGTCGCTATTGATATGGTGAGAACGAAATTCTCGAATCTTTTTGTCACCACTGTTATGGGACTGACAAAGAATTGCGGTTTTTCGACGTGAATGCGTTTTTCGAATTCTTCGTCGACACAGATGTGGGACTGGTAAGGTATTTAGGTTTCGTCGTGAGTGCGTTTCTCGAATCCTCGTCGCCACTGATGTTAGGCCAAAGTCGGGACCACAGAAGGAAAACACGGAACACGGATTAGACGTAAGAAAGATATATTAACAACAGGTTACAGAGATAGTTAGAGCGGAGCTTACTATATGGTAGTGTCCAATACTGGTAGTCGTACGCGGCTCTCACTCTCTCTCTGTCTCTCTATGTCACTCCCTAGAGTGCTATGTCGCCTACTTAATATAGGCCTGGAAGAGTCTATTGTGTAGGTAATTCCGGTCCCACAATAGTAAGCAAGTAGTGGCGTGAAAATGTCGCCACGTGGTGTAGGAAAAATGTATGAGCGCGCTTTTTAAGTTTCAGGATGGAACAAGATACAAATGCTATGACCAGTAGCATCTAGTGAAAGAATGCGGAATTTGCAATATTATTAGCGACGAATAACGTGCATGCAAATCCTCAGTGATGTCGCATCGTATATAATGGAGCAGTGAGTCGTCTAGAGAAAATTGTACGTTCATTCCAGTGAAACTTGAGTGTTGCTTCCATGTCAGAATAGAAAATACTGTAGAAATTGTTTGAAAATTCAGGCTTGTTGTCACTTGTCACCGATATTTTAAAATAATTAATTTTCGTCACACTTAGTGGTTATGTTATTGCTCTGAAAGAAAAAGGTGTACAGCGTGCGTATTAAGATATGTTGAAGAGTTTCCTTAGCGTCTCTGTGAATTATATGTGTCGGACAATTGAATTATGTGACTTCTTTTAAAGTTTCAGAGTGAGATCGTCTGACGGCATGTGGAGGAAACTTGCCAATTTGGTCTGGTGTCTGATATTCATCCTGTGTGTACGCACGTGGTGACAAAAATATTAATCTAAGTTCATTCAAAGAATTCTATTTGATTTTTTCCTTTTAGCAACTGTTAGATTATTTTTGGTATGAATATAACACAATTCAATATCAGTGGATTTGTTGGGGATGTACAGAATAAACTAAGGAATTTGTTGTAGCATTGAGATAAATCAGAACGAATTTTTTATGTCAGGTTGTGTGAACTTTTCTGCATCCACAACAAATAAACAATTCCGATATAAACAAGACAAAAACATGCATGCAATTTAAAACCAATAAATGCATTCATATACAAATAAGATAATATGTACAGAATATTTTTGAAGGTGTTAATATGTTGGTATGTTCGTAATATTTGAAGTTTTTTGTATGTCCTTTTTTATGTCTTGTGTATCTGTGTTACAGCCTTTTTAGAAAATTGTAATTAGTATTTAGAATGTAGATATGTTTTTTAGAATTGATTCATTACAAAGTAGTCTACCTTTGACTGTAAATGTTGAGTTCGTTCGATAATGTTATTTACTTAGAATAGTAGTGAGTGTTAAATTCACTTTAGAATCAGTAAAGTCGTTCGGATAGAAGTTTCGGTGTTCACAGAGTGTTCTTCGGTTTGGGCTTGCGAGTGAGTCAGTTGTGATTTAGTTTGTGAGGGAAGATTGCAGTTGCAAGCGACGTGGATTATATTATAATATCTCTGTGCTCGTTCGACTGACTGAATTATCGTAGATGATCAAAGAGAATGTATAGTTTGAGATTCTTGAATGACGAAGAAGTTCGTAGAAGATATTGAACGGGAAAGATTTGTCGTCTCGATTATCGAGACGGTAATTAGTAGTCGTCACATTTTTAAGCTTGAGTAAGCGGGCGATTTTGCACCAAAACTTCGAAGTGCACGCGCGGGCGACCTGGTTGGTAGAAATGAACCAATCAGAGGGCTAGATTTACGAATGAAAGTTGGAATAGTGCATTACTCAAAGAAGGTAAGATTGGGCTAATGGACGAGCCCAGTAGATTATTATGGCATTAATCTGAGTTCATATCTCCCTAAGAAACTTCGAAACATATCTCTAGCCTTGTATAATTGTTTAATCGTCTAGATTGTTTTTTAATACACGTTTTTTTGAGAGAAGTGTGTAGAGGACCGGGTGTGTGTTTATGTGTCGTTGGGTTAGAAACACATGCTGTTTATTCCTGCTAGAGAAGGTCCACTACAAGAACAACATGGTGGATTTAGAAATTTGAATCCGCCATAAAGAAATGTAAATAAGACAAACAAGACCGATATATATATATATATATATATATATATATATATATATATATAACCAGACAAATATATGTATTAAACAACAAATTTACAAGTGACAAAGACATTAACATTTGTGTGTGTGTGGTGTGATAAAAAGAGTTTGTATTTTGGTGAATGTTCGTATTTTGTACGTACGTGTATGTTTGTAATGTAATGTTCATAGCGTCTTCCCAGAAGTGGGAAACGCTGTCTTTTGCGAGAGCACACATTGTAGCGATGTTCGCGGAAATGAAAAAATGAAAAAGAGGATTTACCTCACCTTCACGCGAGGTGGGAGACGGCACGAGGCCTAAAGAAAAAGAAAAAAAGAAAAAAGGGGAGAGAGGCGAGAAGTCGCCCAGTATTTATAGTATAGGGAGAATGACCCCTAGTGACAATTTGGGAATTAAGGAGCTAACCCCGACAAGTGTATCTTTATGAAGACCAAACGGTTTGTGTTAAAAACTGTTACAATTGTATATCTTTTTCGACTCAGATGTTGAAACCCGCCAAAATTTGTGAAGGATCTATTTCCAGTTTATAGAAAATTATTTTTTCTGACCAATGATCTCAAGCTCTGGTAACATCCCGAATAGTGGGGCCGGTGTGAGCCTAATTTTCTGAATAAATAGAACTCAGGCCAGTAGATGCAAGGAGAAGACTTTTAGACAGCAACGGGACAAGTCAGGCTAACATTAAAGAAAGCATTTGATATCTAGAAGCGAACATCAAAGAAGGTACCATTTATCGGACAACTGCAGAGACTAAAGAATTTTGAAGTTCAAGTTTTGAAGTCCAAGTGAAAATTTTCCTGAGTTTGGACAGTCAAAAACGAAAAGAATTCTAAAAGATTTTCTCAAGCACGAACTGTTAAAAGGGATTTTTTTTAATTACTGTAAATTACATACACTCGTGCGGCAAGTGAAAGTATTTTTTTCTCAAAGGTTGTTGCAACTTTGTTTTTTAGGACTTTGTATTGTTTTCTCTTTTTGTTATTTTCAAAATCCTTGCCTTTTCCTAAACTGTATTTTTTGTTCATTTTTCGATCCTTTCTATCTGAAATTTTGTGCAAATTTTGTACTTTGTATTTGTATTTTTTTGTAACTGTGTAATAATTGTTTTCCTTTTTTTAAATTTTACGTAGTGGTTGAGTCCTATTTTGTAATTTTGCGCCTATTATGTTTTACTATTTCTACTAGACTAAGTTTTTGTGTCTGGCACAAGAACTTGGAATTGATAGGGAATAAAATTTTTATACTATTTAAGAATTTAATGTCTGTGTATGTGTGTGATACACACGTGTGTGTGTTTAAGAGGTCAGTCGAGCTGGGAATGGGACGTTCTCAGCGAGGACGCCTTCATCTATGTACTGCTACATCTTGGAGAAAGAGGGATAGAGGATATGTTTTTTTTATAGAGCTTAAAAAGCACCACCTAATGAGCGGTTGACGAAGCAAAATGGGGTAGCTCACAACATTTTTCGTATACAATGGCGGCGCGATGAGTCGATGAGTGACGAAAAAACGTACCAATGTTTTAAAAATGCCCCAAAAGTTTATTTATACATGCAAATTATTTTTTATTTTCATATGGATTAGCTTTAGTTAGACCATTATCTTTTAAATAGAAAGGAAATTTAAGTTCAAAGAAGGCATACAAAATATTTAAATTGTGTTTTTCGGGTTTCTTTTAGAAAGTCCATGAAGGTGTCGGAGTTAACTCCTCCTTAATTTCCTAATTGTTCACTAGGGGTAGCTCTCCTTACATTATAAATACTGACCAATTTATTGCCTCGTTCTCTTTTTACTTTGCATTTCAGCGGATACATTTAAAAATGTGATCTCTGACAGAGATCCGCGTTTTTGCCCACTTGTGAGAAAACGCCATTAAACATACATACTCGTACGTACGAACATGCACCAATATACAAACTCTTTATGTTCAAACACAAAAACAAATGTTAATGTCTATGTACACTGTAAATTTTGTTGTTTAATACATATATTTGTTGATATATATATATATATATATATATATATATATATATATATATATATATATATATCTCGGTCTTGTTTTCTTTACATCTTCGGTTGGACTCAACTTGAGTCCGCCATTTTCTTGTAGTTGGACTTTCTTTTAGCAGGAATAAACAGCACGTGTGTCTAATTTAACAACACACAAACCCACATGGTCTGCTACAAAGGTACGTAGTATTTTTGTACGGAAAACTAGCGGTGCGATAGTCAAGAATTTGTTATTTATGTTTAAATTTTTTTAAACCTCATATAATCGATAGTTTAAGAATAAGATTTTTCGTTTTATACGCTTTTATTAAACTTAATATAATGAATAATTTTATTTTTTATACTGACTTAACGAGAGATATGATAATATAATATAATATTCCTCCAATATTGGACGTGAGATATTAGAATTATTTCCTTTTTGTACATCCATATAAAAAATAATCTAACAGTTGCTAAAAGAAAAAAAAATTTAAGTTCACACTCGAAAATCACATTAAACTTTACATTTTTTTAAATTTTGAAACATGTCTTTATTTAATAAAATAAACTTTTGTGACGAACAGCAACGGGATTCATTTCAAAATTGCACTGAAGTATTTTTTTAAATAGATATTAAGTTTAGTTTTTTCTGTTAAATCAGAAAAAAAAACTACGTGTGTTATTAAATTATGCAAGCACCAATACTCCAAAAATATTTTTTGAGTTTTATTGAATTATTTTTGCCTTTTGGCAAAATTCGAGCCAAATTTTCCGTATATTCACACTCTATATTACATATATTTTTTTACTTAAAATTATCTTCAGGGATTTCTTTTTAATTTTTATATAACTGTAAAAATTTTGCACACGCGATATTGAAGAAGGGTGTGAAACGTATCTCCTCAAAATTTTTATAAAGTTTTTTAATAAAATAAGCTACTTGGTAAAACATTTCTTCACTATCCAATAAGTCCTGAAAATTTCGTTTGAATCGGATAATTTCGTGAATTTTGGCAAATATTTTAAAACAAGGGTATCGATGTTTTACATTCATTACAGAAAAAAGGGATCCATTTTGGTGGTACCTAGGCTGTATTTTATTAAAATTGTGTATCGACGACTCTCCACAAAAATAATTTTTGAGTATTCTTTAGTTCTTTTCAGAAGATTTCGGGACATATTTTCCATGTGTTCATACTTGATATAAATTCTTTTTATTTAACTTGGTAAAAATGTAAAAATTAGGAATATACACAATTCGCAGAATTTAAGTAAAAGGGTGGTATAACTGACCTGAAAAAATATTTTCAGAAACTTTAAAAAAGATTCAATATGGGGTTAATTCATTAATGAATAAATACTGAAAATTTCAATGAAATCCGATAATACCCTGATATTTAAAAAATTATTAAAAAACAAAAGCAAAAACAAAACAAAACAAAAAACAACAACAAAAAAACAAAAACAACAAAAAAAAAAAACATAGGTAAAGTCCTTATAGCAAAATCAATAATGATAATGATGATGATTGTAAGGACTTCCGGTCACATCTGGGAATGCTGGAATCAAAACGGATCCAGCGGGAAGTTTAAATGAAATACGTTGTTGAGGAGTCGTGATATGTTCTTGATGCGCAATCTAATTTAGATAGCTATGATCTTGAAACTACCTTAAACTAATGTTTAAGCAATGCATTAAAATTAAACAAGTGAATTTTTGAATGAAGCTAAAGACAGATTTTTTAATAGCAAATAACCATTTATTTGATGTTTTTTACACTGTGTGGTATGTTTAATAAAAGCTTTGAGAAGAAGGGAAAAGTTCATTTACACATACTGAGGTGTGTTTCATAAAACCCTTGAAAGGTGTTGCGGGCCATTAGTAACGTCGTATATTTTAGTTGGGAAAAACACCTCTCCTGGAATACCCACAACAAAAATGGCGGACTCGTTAAGTGATTCCACGTGAATAAATGCAAAGAAATAAGAACCAATACATGTACAAACAAATGATAATGTATTAACAAGAAAGGTTATACAAGTGAAAAAGACAATGATGTGTATAGCAAAAGAATGTGAAAATCTTTTTGGTCCAAAGGTTGTGAAGTGAATGAATGTGCGTACGTACGTGTGTCGTGTGTTCATACGTTTCCCAATGGGAAAATGATCGCAGAGTATTTATAGTCTGGAGAGCATCCCCTAGAAGTGGTTTCAGGAAAGTAAGAGGAATTCATCCCACAAGGAATAAGTAGGTACTTTGTTGGAAAATCTACGTCGGCAAAGCGGGAAATGTCGATTCAGTTAATAAGTGATCCGTGTCTGAATTCACAACACGGAATCCCCTTCACTTCTTTTATGTTTGTTATTTATAGTTACCAGGTAGCAGGTGCTGGCTCAAAAATGAAGCCATTCATAAATGCTAGGGAAGCGATGTCAGTGGTCGAATCATAATCTGAATTTTATTTTAGAATATTTTAAAATGTTGCCGGAAGTGCCACTTGAAGCCTATGCGTAAATGTCTGATTTTAGTGATTCAACTCCTGACTTTGAGACGGCAACTTCCGGTCGACCAAACAAGTTTACTACGTGTCGTGTCGTCTTTGTGTTGCTTCGACTTTTCAGCGGCCAGTCTCATATAATTTATCCTTTCACCGTAAGCCCAGTGGAACAAACGTTTTTTTTTGTTTTCATTTCGAAAAAAGAAACAAAAAACAAAAAACAAAACAAAAGAAAAAAAAAACGCTTCTGATTTCATGGTAGCTATATTAAAAATACCACCGTATTTGTGACCCAAAGTAGGTTATCAAGGTTGCTTGTTTTTAACATTTGCAATGACTGATACAACAATGAAACTGGTGTAATTTCAGAATCTATTTGAACATATAATTGAGGTCCCCTACCAAGATCGGATTACGAGCAGAAAATGGCCAGGGAAAACGTTTAAAATCCTCCATTAATATATACTATGAATCTGATAAGTGTATCAAGGTTATATAGTTAGGGTTTCAGGGTGCTGTAAGCTTTTGTGAAAAATAGGATTGAAAGTGAGAAATCCAATCTGGTTATCAAACTAAGTAGCACCGGCCTGGTGTCTTGCGAACCTAATCAGCCTTTGAGGCCCTCCAATCAGAGCTGCAATTAGAAATGATCGACTTGCAATCTAGTTTGATGCTGAATGGCACATACAAAAAGAGACAACATTAATTAAGTCCAAAAATGTCTTCCAGATGAGATATATCCTGTTTTAAAATGCTAAAATCTTTTTAATTTCAGCATTTCGTATAACATATGCATGAGAAAACATTTTCAAAGAACGAGTCTAGTTAATTGATCAAAATTGACAGTCAGTTTTAATGATAGGAAATACAGATTTTGGACCCGAGTTTTGACTTAGTATCTGTTATATATTGCATATATGAACACTAATGGGTATGTCCCAATCCTCATAAATACGTTGGACATTATTGTAAGTGGGGGGAATATGCTGTCTATGTAGTGATTTTCCGAGCGTAGCTTGGATGTGGCACAAAGCCGAAAGTATGGGGCACCCAGTAAGGATCGAACTCGCTACTCAGTCGTAATTGTTCTAGCCAGACAAGCTTGCTAACCATTACACCACTTCGAGGTGCCCAAATACACTGTCTATGTAGTCCATCAATAGCAGTGATTTACCCACTTCACGTTGCTGGCGAGTATTGTATTTTGTTGATGTTATAAAAATTACCACTTCTTTTCCAACCTCCGTTTTGGTTATTCCTCATTCAGTAACCCTTTCTAGGTTACAACAGTATCACCTCAGAAAAAGGAATTTTACCATTTTCATTGACACCTTCCAGGACAATCGACTGTTGCAAAACTGATTCAGTATATAAAAAAACCCCTCAAAAATTAACAAAGAAATTTACAATATCGAACTTTTTATATCATGGGTTTTTTTTAAGTAGATTCCCTGCGAATATGTGGTATTTTGGTAAGTAATGGCTTTGAAGAAGGATGAGTCCTTATGGTGAATGAATCAATTGTAAGAATGAATGGGTCGTGAATTTAGGAATTAGATTTAGGAAAGTAGTGACGACCAACCTTTTCTTCCTTCCCCTATGGTCTTGTGCCACAAATATGTGTTTTCATGTTAAATAAAGCCTAGGATCAAAGTGTAGTATTTCTTCCAGTAGCAGACAGCCAGTGCACGGCTCCAGCCATCAGAATCAGCAGCAGTATCAGCCATCCATCATCAACCGCAGGTTCCATCTATTTTCCAGCTCTAGCCAGCCGTACTCGCCAGCAGCAAAGGTAAACTTTCAAGACAACAAATCTCAACGACTATAAAACTGTCCTTTTCAGGACAACGCTCTTTTCACCCTCTACATGAACATGCAGAGATAGTTTTTGCCTTGTGCACTGTAACCTTATTTTTGTCGATGTACTTTCTTTAAAGATAATAAACTTGGCAATTTATTTATTTTTTTACTTAAGTCTTATATTTTGCTTGTTACTGTCTTCTGCCATTTAATATCTGTTTGAGGGCCAATATACCACCCGCAGCAAGCTTAACAAATCATTTACATACATACACCTACAGATCACATCACATCGGGTAAGTCTGAGTAAGATGTGGTATTCCCCATGCATGTATGTACGAGTATGTATGTATAAATTTGTTATTTATTGTAGAAGAGTGTCCAGCGTCGAGGATCGAACTTATATTAATGTTTTTAATGTTTGTAAAACACGTTTTAGCTGAAAGTGATTAAAAAAATAATCAATAAATAAGAAAGACGTATGAAAACCCCCTGATTATTTATCTGAGAAAGATTCGCTAAAACGGACGCCAATGATATGTAGACATATAGACGTTTTTGAGCTAATTTCCAAATTTGACCAATCAACTTAAAGCAAGCAGCAAACTCAGTTCGTTGGATTCCAGACCGAATTTATTTCTAAATTTTACCAATTTTTAAGATAATTCAAATTTAATTATTATACGTCTTTCTATTTAGATTGGGAATTTTAAACAAAACCTGCTGTTTAATCTGTGTGTGCGTGTGTGTATGTGCATGTGAGTACACCAACTGAATTTCAATTTATAAAATCTGCTTTTATTAAAAATATTTGCAATAACTTATTATGATGCAACTCAAGAATTTCGTCTATATTTCTGAGATTGGGTATTGTAATTAATTACATTATTTACATTAATCGGGCTCTTGTCCTCATCTTTATTGCCATATTCACAGTCTATATTTCTGAGAAGGGGGTATTGGAATTATTTACATTGTTTGGACTGTTGTCGTTATCTTTATCGGCACATTCATGACGTTTCGAACATTGTACGTTCCGGCCTTCTTCAGGATGTGTTTATATTTCTGAGATAAGGTATTTAATTATTTATATTATTTACAATGTTCGGACTGTTGTCCTCATATTTGATGTCATATTCACGACATTTCGGCTGTTATATGCTCCGGCCTTCTTCACGATCTG
>CAHIKZ030005637.1:967500-1100000 GCA_903632075.3 Acanthosepion pharaonis | reverse complement strand
TAATTACATTGAATCAATAGCTTCATCTACCGCAAGGAAAGTTGGTTCTCTATGTCGCGCCAGAAAGTTTTTCTCGCCTCGAGTCCATCTTTCAAACCTATAAATCAGCCATTCGTCCTTGCATGCAATACTGCTGTGATATATGGTCTGGAGTCCTCGTTGTTCTTCTCCAGGTCCTCAGCAAAATCATCATCATACTGGATCATAACAATCTTATTTTGCAACAAGTATTGATAAACTAAAGTAAAAATGCTAGTTTTTCAAATTTTTTAAATTTAAGAAACGCTCATAAATATTTATCAGACAAAATGAAAAATCTAGTTAAATTATGGAAGATGCTAAGTGATATAATTTAACGTCCAATAATAATAATAAATAAAAGTGAGTAAATTATGTTGAATTTTGTTTTATTCATACTGTCTTTTTCTCTTTTTTATCTATTTTTCCTTGTCTTTATTCATACTGTCCTTTTAGAGATATATTTTTAGTTATATCAGAAATTTTACACACACACACACACACACACACACACACACACACACACACATATATATATATATATATATATATGACATCACACACTACGAAATGGACAAAGTCCGACAATTATTTTAATATATTTTATTGTTATACGTTATTTATTACAAACAGAGCATTTACTTAAATATTTGTGTTTATATAAATAACGTATATGAAAATAATTGTCGGACTTTGTCCATTTCTTAGTTTAAGACGTCATTTGTTTACGTTTATATACGCCTCGAGCAGATATGGTCATTCAAGGGAAATCATGGAAATTATAGTTTAAAAGCAGTAAAATCGACCTTGCTAGCCAGACGCTCCTCTGTAGCTAAACTGGTATAGCACGTCAGGCTATATATATATATATATATATATATATAAGATGGACTCACCCGTCGATTTCGACATACCGACAACCTCATTCAGTTTTTATGTCTGTGTCGTATGTGACACTTCAGTTCCGCTAATGATCTGCACACGTCAACATATTGTGTAACAGCGAGGAACTCGGTCCATAGAAACAAGAATATTTGAATACGCTTTTCGCCGTTCTATTACGTCTCTTAGCCGGTAAATACGACCGATTTCGAAATTTCTGATACCACTCTGGCATCTCCTGTTATTTCTATACAGGCCAACTCGCTCGACGTTAGTATGAGGCACATTGACAGCTGAGAAGTTACTCTTCAGCTTGTCTCTATACTTCAGCCATGGCTGTTTAACTGTCTTTTGTTGACTGTTAAGCTGTCATGAGGACCTGAGGTATTCTGTCGTCACTCATCTTAGAAACATGACAAGCTCATCAAAGTTGTGACTGCATCAGGAAAGTCTCAATTCTACCAATGTTGCATTTTTAGAGAAGATCAGCACTGAACACCCTATCATCAAAAGAATAGCCACAGATTGCGCGGAGACAACTTTTGTGGAAGATTTCCCTCTGTCTTTTCTACAAATACTTTCATGGTAACTGCTTCGACAAGCTACTTTCGTTGCTTCTCAAACTGCATGAATTTAAGCGTGCTACTAGGTTGGCATATCAGTACCACCCTTTCACTGTCGAAACTGCTTAATATATCCGTCTCTTATACTCCAGTAGCTTCATGTCTCGCACTTCCCATCTGTGGAACTCCCTTACTCTTACTTGCTTCCCTGTTAGCTATATTCTTCAATTATTCAAATGCAATGTCACATCATGCCTTGATCTAATTCCCCGCCCTTCTCTTTATCCTTTCCTCTATCACGTCCCTTTACTCCTGCTTCTATTCTCTGTAACCCCTTGCAAGTGAAATGCTTAATATATATATATATATATATGTGTGTGTGTGTGTGTGTGCGTGCGCGTGTGTGTGTGCGTGCGCGCGCACGTGTGCGCGTGTGTGTAAGAGGCCAATATAAAGACAAAATCTTATCTTAGTCGCTGTGTTTGATCCTCTGCTGGAGTTTACCAAGGCAAATATAATGAAGATCATTGATATGGTACGTATATGAGGTCCACGATTCTGAGCCATTCAGCAGTTTGGTCAAAACGTCTTCTCTATAAACCCGTATTTTGGTGCCCAATTTGATACCTCTGTCATTCATATATATATATATATATATATATATATATATATATATATATATATATATATATATATATGGGGGAGTGATCGTAATATCATGAAGTAATAAAATATGAGGAAATAAGAGATGAAATTAGTTTCCTTTAAATGTGACAATATGAAGTAAAAGAGAGGAAAAAAACCAAAGTTTCAACTGTCCCAGCTTTTTTGTAATCCAATAAGACTAGAAGCTCTCAAATTACAATTAAGCACTTGTCTGTTCTAGCAAATTCGATTTCCTTTCGATGCTCGATAAAAGCAATCATGTGCCATAGGCGCCAAAGTCCAGTTGGATGTCAGCATTAAAAATGAGTTCTTGGCTTCTCAAACTAACACATTACATTAAACTTTCAAGCGTCGGTTCCTCTCAAATAATCCTTGAGGTCATACTGAGAATTGGTTAACAGCTAAAATAGTTCCCCTCTTCCAACATAGATTAGCAAGTGTGTCGTATATGACTGAGCGACATTACCCCCGAGTGTTGCACGCGTGCTGGTAACCGTCGGTCGTTTCGGTTTTTTTTTTTTTCCCAGAAGAACTATATCTGTATGAATGGCTCCACATGGTGAGGAAATCTGCGAAA
Source organism: Acanthosepion pharaonis (assembly GCA_903632075.3). Classification (NCBI taxonomy): domain Eukaryota; kingdom Metazoa; phylum Mollusca; class Cephalopoda; order Sepiida; family Sepiidae; genus Acanthosepion; species Acanthosepion pharaonis. Next base: position 1,097,294 of record CAHIKZ030005637.1, on the reverse strand, counting down.
GAGAGCCCGAAATAAAAGAAACCCAAAACTAAGTTGGAACAAAGAAAAGCTGTAGAGTCAGGAAAAGGAAGACGTAATGAATATGAAAGTGTGCAGAAATCATCACATTTTTTATATAACGTCTTTCTTCTATCTATCTATCTATCTATCTATCTATCTATCTATCTCAGCTTGTTCATATCTATCTATCTATCTATCTATCTATCTATCTATCTATCTATCTATCTCAGCTTGTTCATATCTATCTATCTATCTATCTATCTATCTATCTATCTATCTATCTATCTGTTCTATCTATCTCATTTGTTCATCTATCTATCTATCTATCTATCTATCTATCTATCTATCTATCTTCATATCTTCTTCTATCTATCTATCTATCTATCTATCTATCTATCTATCTATCTATCTATCTATCTCTATCATCTTGTTCATATCTATCTATCTATCTATCTATCTATCTATCTATCTATCTATCTATCTATCTATCTAAGGCGAGTCCATTTGTATAGCCTTGATGTAACTTCACAACCAGAGCGGATCTTATATGTGAACAGATACTCTCTCGTATGGTTGAAATTGAATGAGCATGAATACTGTGTGATCATCCCATTTACAATGACCGAGTTAGTAGATTCATATTTATTTATATCATATTTAATTCGGTACCACCAAAGATTCACGATGCGTAAAGGTTAAAATGAATTTTTAAACACGAAAAAACTTTCTTGAAACTTTTAGTTTTAATTTCAAGCTAATAGATTAAATTTAATATTTCCAATGAGCAAAATACTTTTCTGTATTTCAAAACTAATTTAAATTGTCTGGAAAGAGTTTTTGTTTCGAAATCAATAACATTCGCTGATTTTAGCGCCATTTTTAGCCATCCGTCAACCTAGTGTAATTCTCTTTATTAAAAAATCTTTCAAAAATAAAATATGAGGACTATTAGCTGATTGAAACTAATTAATTTGATTTGAAACAAATATTACTTACTTTAAGTTTAAAATATCGCAGAATTGCATTTTTTTAACACGGCAGTAGCTTTTTATTTGAGGTGTTGACAGCTTGAATGATAAACGTAAGTTTATCTGATTTTCTACGGTGGATATATCTGTAAAATTTATTTGAGGAATATAACGTGAGTGCCTTTTTTATATGATGTTGAACTCCCCAGTAAAGAAATTTAGGAAAATGTCCTCTATAATCTAATATTTTACTGGATTTTAGGTACTTTGTCTTTAAATCTAATATAGTTATTGCTTTTATTTTCTGATGTGTATGGACGTTTGTATTTACAGAAATCGGCACGTTTATACACACAAAAATAATTCAAAATTAAAAAAAAAATATTCATGTTTGATGATTAGTACTAAATTTTTCCATTTATATAAATATAGTTATTACATAATAACAATATCACCTACCAGAAGTAAATTAATACAGAATTTTGAAAGATTTAATTTTATATATTATTTTGATTAAATTTTTAAAAAATGATAACAATTCTCGTAAATTTTCATTATTCACCGAAAAAAATGTTTTGTTCATATATCTTATTCATAAAAGCAATTAAATGTTTTTCTAATTAAATAATGTCTTACTTTTATTGCATTTTTTATTTTACGATTCAGACCAGAATTTCAGTAACTGGTGTTCCTGTTTAACAAAGGAAAAAAATGATGATTTTAATTCTCCAAGGACTTCTGCTTATAACTAATATAAACATTAAGTAGAACTAAATTTCATTTTTTGGAAATTTTATAAAATTAAGTAAGTGGCGTGCAACAGATGTAAAAAAAAATACCAAGATTTTCTAAAACAGAACATATCTAAAATAAATTCTTTGGGCATCGGGCTGATGTAAAAATAACGAGATTTTTAACCAAAATTTCGAAGGATGAAAAATATAATTTGCACTATTTACATTAACCGGACTATTGTCCTCATCTTTGTTGCCATATTTATCACAACGTTTCGGCCGATTTACGCCCCGGCCTTCTTCAGGTGGTTGGAATGTCGAACTGAATCCTTTATTTCGCTCGCTGGGGGTAAACTGTTCTAGGTCCACGTGCCATGTCTAATGGATGTCAGTTATCAGTTATCTCCTGTTAATTCTCCTCTCCAAGTTCTTCACTGCCTTAACCAGGTATTGAACTCACAACTCTTTGGGTCCTGTTAACTAGAGCTAACCAAAGTTCCATGGCACAGTTCGACATTCCAACCATCTAAAGAAGGCCGGAGCGTACAACGGCCGAAACGTTATGATAAATATAGCAACATAGATGAGGACAATAGTCCGAATAATATAAATAGTGTATATAATGCCTCATCTCAGAAATATACATATACATACATATATATATATATATATATATATATATATTGGGTGTTTCCATAAAAACTATTGTTCGAAGCCTCCAGAAAATTATAACAATTCGACAATGTCGACTGCTCATATTGCGCGAGTTCAAATTGGGACACAAAAGCTCAAGGAAAACTCAGCTTGGTATTTGGGGGTCGTGTTGTTAATGCCAGAACTATACAGAAATGGTTCCAGAAATTTTGTTCGGCAAATGAAAGCCTTGAAACTGAACCAAGAGGAACGCCTAATGGAGTCATAAAAATGATCCACTGAATTCTTTGGTTAGACAAATCTGAAAATAACAGTGAGAAAACTTTTAGGAAAACTTGGGACATCTTACCTGTAAAAAAAGAAGAAACAGCCTAGACTACTGAATAGAGTTGACCCAAATCTGCTTCATGACAATGCACGGCCTCACACTTCATGCGCCCCATCTAAATATTGCACAGCCTTGGTTATGATATTTCAGAGAGCCCACCTTATTCAACAGAAATCTCTTTCACTGATGATCAATTATTTAAACAAACTGGATTAGAAGACACTCGAAGCATTTGAACAATTTCTTAAAGCAGAAACACACAGGGGAAAAAACAGCTGAGAGCTACGTTGGAAGAAAACCGTAAATATTATTTAATTTATTTTTTCCAATGATGTTCCCCCACCTGTATAAGGGCTAAGAGCCACTCAAGGTAGAGAGTTACAAAGTAAGAGGCATCACCAAATAAGGTGATAATGCTACCAAGACGCAAGGGGTCACCGGAAGTGAAAGATAATGAAAAGGCATTAGAAGGAACCGGAAACTCAGTTCTTTTGGATTAAATAATGAAAGTGTTTATTTTTTTTTATTCATCAAATTACAAAGGAACAGCTTAATAAAAAATATCAAAATGTTAGACAATTTTTGTCTTTATTTTCATCCGAAATTAAAGCAAATATACGGAGTTTAGAACGGCTCATGATCAAACTTAATAGACATTCATTGTCTATTATATTTCTCAATATATATATATATATATATATATATATATATATATATATATATAATAAAATATAATTTTAAGATAAGGTATATTTGTGGGTAAAAGTGATAGAACGTATGCAATATAAATATAAAAGTTAGCATTAGGGTCAACACAACACCGAGCGGCGACAGTCTATTCAATGCTTGTACGCAATCTTCGTGCCATGTGTGTTGTATGTTGGCTCGACTATTTATACATGGTGGTAAATGGTGTATTATGGGTAGCAAGGTCTATTATATTATCCTAACAGTTGTTGGGTAGGCAGTAACGGATATTTTAAAATTATTCTGGAGGCCTTTTAGAAATGATTTTATAATGCAAATGCCGTTATTTGTTGCTATTGTATAGTGTTGTTTGTTAACGTTTTATTCATTATTTATTATTGAATACCTTATTATTTGTTGTTGATTATTATTGTTACATTGACATGTGCTTTTTGTGCATTCGTAGTTTATTAATTTCTTTATTATTTACTTAATTTGTTTATTTATTATTTTTATTTATTTGTTATTTTATTACTTTAGGTGGATGGTTATCATATTTGATTAGTTTAAAGTATTAGCTTTAATATAAATATAAAAGTTGGCATTGAGGTCAACACCAAGCGGTGACAATCACTTTCATGTTTCAGGCCAGAAAAATTGCGTTCAAGCATGACACAGATTGTCGTCCTTTGGTGTTGACTTCAGTGTCCACATTTATATTTACATACGCTCTACTTCTAGTATTGGGAACTTTTACCCACACATATAGTATATCTTAAAACAATGTTTTTTTTATCACATATTATCTCTCTCTCTCTCTCTCTCTCTCTCTCTCTATATATATATATATATATATATATATATATATATATATATATATATATATATATATATATATATATATATATGATGTGAGTTTGTGACCTGGGTTTCACAACCTTGCGATCGTCAGCGTTTGTCTGTCGATCGCAAGGGCGTGAAACCCAGGGTCACAAACTCACATCAATACAACTAAGTATGTTATCTCTATCACTGACATTGAGCACTTTCCAGTATAATATATAAATAGTATATATATATTTATATATACATACATATTATACACACACAAACATATATATATATATATATATATATATATATATATATATATATATATATATATATATATATATATAAAAGGCAGGATGTGTGTGTGTAACGAATGCACGGCCGCAATTTAGCGGGAAGGCCAGGACCGACTTTGCATTTCCCAACTCCCATCGATAGTGGGAATAAACGATTTTTTCATGCTTCTACGGCAGTTTTCATGTAGTTTCTACTGGCCAGAGTGAAAGCCTATAGCTGGCTGCCACGAATAGGCAGGAAGATTGTATTGGCCAGCGTGAGAGACAACAGCTGATTGACACGAATGTTAACTAACATGCTAAAAAAATCGATAGCTGCATTCGTCACAAGTAGGAAAAATTTAAATCATCATGGCACTTTACTCCAATTGGCTCATTCGTTTGCTTAAACTCAACGTTGATTCTGATTCCGCAGAACTGGGTTGGGTGTGAAAAAGTATTTGTTGTTAACATTCTTTTTTTATTCGGTTTTTCCAGTTACGAGTCCTTTTTTAAATCTGATCGTTTTGTGTTCATTTTGTTTAGTTCTTTTTTCGTAACAGATTTAATATTTAGTATAGAGCTTAGAAAAAATTTGCAGTGTGAGATAGGCAAGAAGTAAGGCATGTAGCAACATTAGCACGGCAAAGGGCACATTGAAGTCAACACTGAGAGGCGACAGGCTGTTTCATGCTAGCTGCAATCGTCAAGCCGCGTGTGCTGAAAAAATCCAACACACTGCCTGACGATTGTGTCTAGTATGAAACAGCCTGTCGCCTTTGAGTGTTGACTTCAATGTTCACTTTTATATTTATATTTACATACGCTCTATCACTGATATTGAGCACTTTATCCCATAAATGTAGCACACATTAAAAGTATATATATATATATATATATATATATATATATATATATATATATATATATATATGATGGACTCTCCCGTCGATTTCAACGTATGAGGTTCGGACAAAATTCATTTATGCTTTTGCCTCTGATGACTTTTTAGTCCAGCAAGGGATTTGCAAACAAGGCCACAAATAGAACATGAATGTGGATTTAACGCTGCAGACATTGGTGCGGCTGCCAGTCGTTTTGCTCTTTCTCTGTTTTCTTTCAGTTGGCTTAAGCTTTCAGACTGTAACTTCTGGAGACCTTCAAAACACCTTGATCTCCATCCTATGCGGTCACTCACTTCATCTTCAAGACTCCTGTATGGTATGTTCACCGCAGACAAGTTACTCTTCAACTTGTCCTTGTACCTAAGCCAAGGACGTCCGACATTCCTTTTACCACCTTCAAGCTGACTGTACATCGCAATTTTTGGAATTCTGTCATCGGGCATCCTCAAGACATGACCAGCCCACCGCAATTGCGATTGAATAAGGAATGATTCAATGCCAGATATTTTGCATCTTGTGAATAATTCGGCATTTGAAACCTTGTCGCGGAGGCTAAGACCACATATGGCGCGTAGACAGCTTTTGTGAAAAACGTCCAGCTGATTAATGTGATGTCTGTATGGGGTCCATGACTCAGATCCATAAAGAAGAACGGAAAGAACAACAGCACGGTAGACAAGGATTTTTGTGTCCAGTCGAATACCCCTTTCGTTCCACGAGCGATGGCGAAGATTTCCAAAGGCAGAAGTGGCTTTAGCAATCCTGTTGACAATTTCATCGTCAAGAGAACCGCTTTGGTTCACTTTGCTACCAAGGTAAGGAAAGGACTTGACATAATTGATATCATGACCGTCGACTTTCAGCTTGCGCGCAGGAAATCTATACTCTGGTGGATTTTGCTTTACGCCCTCAACTTGTTTTGGAGTAGGGTGTGGCTGATGCACTACCTCAGTCTTCCTTATGCTAATTGTCAGGCCAAAGGCCCTGCACGCGGCTGAAAAACAATCAAGAAGAACCTGGGCTTCTTCAAAGGATGTGGCTACCAGTGCGGCATCGTCAGCGAAGAGCAAGTCGCGAATAATTTCGGTGCGAAGAAGAGTCTTGGCCTTAAACCGTTGATGGTTAAATAAGCCACCGGATGACCGAAATTGAAACTTGACACCAGTGTCCAAATCACTAAATGCATGTTTCAGCATCAGTGAAAAGAAGAGCGCAAAGAGGACTGGCGCCATTACACATCCTTGTTTTGTCCCATTCGTAACATCAAATGGATCAGACATCATACCATCTGAGACAACGTTGGCCTTCATCCCCTCGTGAAATGAAATGATCACGTTCAGCATGTTTTCTGGAATACCAAGCCTTCTTAAAACTTGCCAAAGAGCATCACGATTCACAGTGTCGAAGGCTTTCGTCAGGTCAACAAACACCATATACAATTCCTGATTTTTCTCACGGACCTTTTCTGCCACCTGACGTAAGGAAAATATCATATCAATGGTGCCGCGACCCGACCAGAAACCCACACTGGGACTCTGGATACACCTTATCAACGAGACGCTTCATGATTCGGTTTAGAATGAGCCTAGCCAGAATCTTTCCTGCAATTGAAAGCAGAGATATCCCCCGATGGTTGTCACAAACATTCCTGACTCCCTTATTTTTGTAAAGATGTTTGATGCAGGCATCTTTGTAGTCCTGTGGAACTCGGCCTGCTTTCCATATCTTTACAAAGAGAGCATGGAGCTTTTTACCAGCGCATGCCCACCATGCTTGTACACTTCAGGTGGAATTGGATCCTTTGGTGATGGGGACTTGCCAGAAGTAATTTGTTTGATGGATTCCCATACCTCCTGATAAGCAGGTTCAATGACAATTCTGGAATATCTGGATTCTGAGGAATAGAGGACATGACATCGTCGTCAATGACAGATGAGGTGTTTAAGACGGTTTCAAAGTGCTCCTTCCAACGATTGAGAATATCTGATTTATCAGTTAGCAATGCCTCTCCATCAGCTGTGCTCAATGGGAAAGCACCACCTTTCTGAGGACCAAATACCTCTTTCAGACCATCATAGAAGGCTTTCGTGTTCTTGCTGTCAGCAGCTTCCTGCAGTGCAATTGCCTTATTGTACCACCATCGTTCTTTCATAGCTCGGAGAGCTCGTTGTACCCTCACCTTTACACTTTTTTGTAGGCCATGTGCTTCACTGTTGAGTTTTTGTCCTCAATCCAACATTTGTGAGACGAGTGCATTTGGTTAATCAGTGCTTTAACTTCATCGTCACTTTCGTCAAACCAATCCTGGTGTTTTCTTCTCGGTATTCCAAGGACTTCTACTGCTGCAGCTTGAGTTGCTTCTCGCAATACTTTCCAAGAAGATTCAACATCATCAGTTACATCAACACCCTCAAGGTTTTCATCAAGCTTATTGGAGAGCTCAGTTTTCTTTTCCCTGGATTTAGAGGCCGCACATCAATGCGTTTGGGGACTGTTGATCTTGTAACTCTGTGCCTTCGCACATGCAACGACAGCTTACTTCGGAGAAGGGCATGATCCGAAAGATAGCAAGAAGTGTGGAAAGAGCGAGTGATTTTGAAGTCACTCATGTGCTTCCGCTTTGTTATGACGAAGTCAATAAGATGCCAATCTTTCGAACGAGGATGCATCCATGTCGTCTTTCGGTGTACAGGTTGTTGGAATATGGTATTGGTAATACAGAGGTCAAACTCCTACAGATTGTAAGAAGTCGTAAACCATTTCCATTTACCTTGCCTATGCCATGCTTACCAAGTACACCGGTCCAAGACAGATGGTCACTACCAACACGAGCATTGAGATCGCCAGCAAGAATGAGTTTATCTTGGTGTCGAACTCTGGAGAGGACATCACGGAGGGTATCGTAGAAGTCATCTTTCTCTTGATCTGAACTGGCTAATGTTGGGGCGTAACAACTAACTAGCGTCACCCTGGTGTTTCCTTCCAATTCTAGGGAAAGAGTTGCCACACGATCAGATATGCCTTTGGGCAAAGACGATAAGGACTTTGCAAGCTTGGACTTAATGGCAAAACCAACGCCTAATTGGTGGGGTTCATTTTCTGCCTTTCCTGACCAAAAGAGGTCATATCCACCCTTTTCCTCTCGAAGTTGAGAATTGCCAGGCAAGCGAGTTTCACATAAGACAGCAATGTCAACATCATACCTCTGTAACTCAAGAGAAACAAGGGTTGTCTTGCGCTCGGGTGCAGCATCATTATCCTGGAGGGTACGGACATTCCAACACCCTATTGAGAGATTCTTTGTTGAGGTTTTTGTCGTATTCTATTGTTCTGACTGCGCAACTGGATAACCAGACAGCTGCAGCAGGCTGCCAAGATAAGTGGCGAGCAAGCAATTTTAGGGCTCCTTTTATCGCCCCCTCCCCGGCATGGGGAAAGCAGTGCTATCCTAAATAGGGCTGCTTTTTTCACTGATGGAGGACACGAACAGCACAATTGCTCACAGGTTTGTGCTAGAACGGCCATCTACCATCAGCCGCCACTGTGCAGAGATCCGGCTGAGGACTTCCAGTAATATCCTTTACCTGTCCCCGTCGCTTTCACTCCATCGCCAGTGGACTTCTTGCAGGACAGTGCGAGGTTTTCATAGTGAAATTATGATAAGCCGTCAGAAACCCACACAAAGGATTTGATTTAAGTGGTGAAGGCTCGTGTAGGACCATCCACACTTTTTGGAACTGTTGATTAACTCATTCGGTGCAAATTAATTGCCACAGAACAAGCAGACAACAGCCCTCAGGTTTGATGTAAGAGTTTCCTTCTCTTAGTGGTATAACCGCGCCCCCAGACACCAACCTGGGAATTTCCTTGTACCGGCGCTCAAGAGAAACAAGGGCTGTCTTGCGCTCGGGTGCAGCATCATTATCCTGGAGGGTACGGACATTCCAACACCCTATTGAGAGATTCTTTGTTGAGGTTTTTTGTCGTATTCTATTATATATTCTATATATGTATATAAATAAAAAGAAAGAACAGTAAGATATAAAATCCGGTGTTCTTATAGATATTTTTATTTTTACAAAATAGTGCTCAATGTAAATTTACAGAGCATTAATATTATAAATTAATTGATTTATAAAAAGTATTATAAAAAAAAAAACCGAAAATCTTTAAATTTAAAGAATGACGTTGAAATTTTTTTACCGTTAACAATTTTTTTTTTTTTTTTTTTTAAATCCAGACGACATCCATTCAACTGATGTTAGGTTTCATTGTAAAATACATCCCTACCCCTTACCAAATTGTAGCTAATAACTGATACAATGATACTGACATAAGGAAAATCTAGACATCCCTTGTTCAATTTAAGTAGAATATTCTGTAACCATGGAAACGTGATTTTAGCTGTGTCTTTAAAACCCGGTAATTTTTAAAAGTTACTCCAAAATTCGCTTGAAGATGAAATGGAACTAATGCTTTTAATTTAATTGCAAAAATTAAATTCAGGGTTTTTAGCGTCTATTTTTGAAACATGGTTGGAACTGTGTAGCGAAAAAAAACATATTTTAAATCAATTAATTTATAATATATATATATATATATATATATATATATATATATATATATATATAGTGGACGCTTCGATTTCGACTTGTGAGGGCCTAAAAATTCGGGTGTTAGAACTGAACCGCTAGACTAATCCAAATTATGATTTGATTATAGTCGTGAAGGCTTTTGTAAAATAAGCCACACGGACTGACCAATAACAAAGAACTTGATGACAGTGAGCCACAATGTCTCAAAGCAGTTTTCCACAGGTTCTGAATTCTGAGATATTTAGAAGTCCTACCAGGATTCATTACTTGCGGCCATAATCTTAGCAGCATAAGATATGCAGATAACACAGTGTTGATAGCAAACACAGAAAGGAAACCACAAAAGTTCCTATAGAAAGCAGTGAAGGAAATCGAGAAGAAATTAGATATAAAGTACAAGAAAACAGAATGCATGGTTGTTAGCAAAAGGGACGGCCCAACATGCGAATTACAAATTGGGGATACCAAAATCAAACATGCACAACAATTTAAATATCTGGGAAGTGTTTTAACAGAAGCCGGAAAGTGTGACACTGTAAGCCGAAGGCGCATTGGGATAACGAAATACGCTTTCTAAAACATAAGCAAAGTATTAAGAAAGAAAAATTTCGCTAGAAATAAAGAAAAGAGTACTGAACATAATATCAGTCATATGATGGATAATTTCCTCACCGATAAAGAAGAAACTTGAAACAACAGATATGTGGCTCTACAGAAGGATGCTGAGAATATCATGAACCAAGAATGTAAGCAAGGACGAAGTTTTAGAGAACATATAAACAAAAAGTACACTTATACTGAAAGAGACAGTTGACATTTCTACGTCACATAATGAGGAAAGAGTTCTTAAACAGGACAGATTGAATGGAAGGCAAGAGGGACAGAGGAAAACAGCCTACCTAATGATCTACATTTGTCGGACTAACTGATAACAAAGAATTTGTTGACTGTGTGACGATGTCTCCAAACAGCTTTACTCAGATTTTGATTTCAGTGTTGTACTTCTCTTAGATTGGAAACCAACCAAGGATAGATAGCTCTGTCTGCCATGGATGGATATATACCTTTCCCGCTTTTTAAGATGTTGTAGTACCAGTCTATATAGGTGAAAGATTGTCTTAAGCCCTAAAGGATTAATTCGTTTAAAAACATTTTCAATCAGTGGTATGAGAAAACGTTTGCATATAGGTGATAGTTTAGACATTACGGAATGGGATCGACGCCATACATGACATCTATATGAGAGTATAGATCTGACGAAACTAAGAATACAAGTGGATTTGCTTGTATAGAGATGATATTGTTATTTCTGAAAAGAGTTGGGCGCCATACACGAAATCTATAGAAGAGTCTAGATCTGACAAGACTGTTTAAGAACAAAATTGAATTGCTTGTATAGTTTAGATATTTCTGAATGTGTTGGGCGCCATACATTTTATCTACATTGATTAGACAAAATAATGTGAACACCTGGCTTAAACATTTGTGACGGTTACACACCTGGCCCAGGGTCGAATCCTTTGGTTACGGCGCCAACTGTGACGTCGCTCCTCCTGGTCGCTCCTCCTGGTTCCAAGCGTGCCGCTCCAACTCCTTGGTTGGATGATCACCAGCCTCGCCTTTCCCAACTCGCTTCCAATACCTGGTTACTGAAGCAACTGTACTGATCTCCGGTCTGTCTACCCACGCTGTGTTTAGATCTTAGACAGACGGGACCAGCAGGGATTGGGGCCGATACAAGTTGAGTCCGACGGGGGTGGCAAAACACAAGTAAAAGAAAAAAAAAAAAAAAAACTCACGAGACAAAAAACCACTGATAAAAAAGGGTGACAACCTTTTATATCTAATGTCCGTTACATAAAGAAAAATTGTTCTTATTTCCCGACCCGCTTTGTGGACTATGGCACCAAGCTTCTATCACACAACCTAAGGATTTCGAATTGCCTACTCTTTAGAATTGTGTATGTCGGAGTGTGGTTTAGTTCGACACTGGGGCTGATTTTTATCGATCATTCGCAGTTGATTCTTCTTCTTCGTCGACTTAGATAGAACTTCTCTTGTCTTCGACTTGGGCTGGATCTTCTCTGCGGCTTTCGAGTAATCTTCTTCTTCGTCTACTTGGGCTGGAAGTTCTCTTGTCTTCGACTTGGGTGGAAAGGATTTCTTGCCGCAACTCAGCCGCTACTCTCTGTCGTCCGAGGTGATCTCTTCTCGCTGCCGTCCGGGGCTGAACTCTGCCGTAACTCTGCCACAACTCTTGGCGTCCTTCGAGCAATCTCCTTCTTCGTCTGCTTGGGCTGGAAGTTCTCTTGTCTTCGACTTGGGTGGAAGGATTTCTTGTCTGAGGATTCTCTTGCCCGCAAAGGGGCGAGTGAATCGGGCCTGATGCCCGCGTTCAGGCTCTATCCCTGCCCGCGGTCCAGCTGCAACTCATTTCTCTCGACTGGGGTCCTGCTTTTATTGACGCCGCAACAAAACGGGGTGGGTTTGTCGGCGTCAGGGGTTTCTCGATAATTCCAATAGCCGCATTATTTCTGTCTTCCCATTATCGCTATTGTTTTCACCCCTACTTCCTCACAGTGCCTTTGGTGGGGAGGCGCACACCCATCTTTCCCGGTCCCTCGTATGTCAGGTGACCGCTCTCGACCAATGATTCCTGATCGACCAATTGTTATTGATCGAGCATCCTTTCTCCTCTTTTCGGGCGTGGTTTACATCGTTCTTGTTTTAAAAAAACAAAATCCAATTTTGCCCTTTTCGCACGTACGAAAAAATGACAATCTTGGCTTTTTCTCACCTGGGCTCTGTCAAAACAGCCTGCCGCTAATTAGATGTGACTTCAGGAAAGAATATTGGCGCCATCTGTGAGCTGAGACAATCGTTTTTCACCTCTTGTTTTTGTCAGACCCGACAGTCAGAAAATCTTAATTATCTACATTGAAAATGTCCCCACTTTATTATCGTGGGTTTCCAATTCTTAATAGGTCAGAATCTGTATACAGTTCCACCGGTCACTCCCCTCAACCCAAAAGACACTTTTTCTCCGATTAAAAAAATTTCGTTTCTATTGTTCTAAAAAGAAATTCCCCTTTCTCCAATTTGACAATGAGTCTTTCCACGCAAAAGTAGGCTAGGTGCTTTGACCGATATTCTTATCAATCGCCAATACACTGTCATCAAGCCTGGTTCTTTTTCTCCCTCTAAATGATTTTTCATTTCAAATAACAATTCTCTATTGTCTTTTAAAATTCGGCCAACACGCAGGCCAAGATATCTTTCTGACACCTATCTTCGCTTATGACCGGGTCATGCATCATCCATCTCTCTTTCCTTTTTTTTTTCTTTCTTCCTCTTTTCTTTCCCTTTCTTCCTCTTTTCCTTGGATCGTCTAAGTACAACTTTAGTGAATTATTTTCAACTCAATTATTTTCCGTTTAAAAAAAAAATCAACAACCTGTTTAATAAACCGAGTAAAAAAAAAAATTAAATCATATTTCTATGAATATTTCTAATAATGCAAGGTGCCACACATTTATTTATTGACTAATAAGGTGTTGGACCTCCATTAGCTTCTAGAATTGCTTTGATTCTACATGGACAGAATTTTTCAGTTGAATTCTATCCCAATCTTCAACCAAAATCTTGGAAAGTTGCTCCAGCGACGATAGGGGAGGAAATATGTCCCGCACTCTCTGCTCTTGAGCTCCCCATAATGGTTTAATTGTGTTGAGATCAAGTGATTGTGTTGGCCATGGAAGATGTTTAATTACGTTATGATGCTCATCAAACCATGGCTTCACTTTTTTTGCAGTGTGTATGTGTGCATTATCATCTTGGAATATGACACTTTCTGGCAGTAGTATTGTAGCGATTGTGAAGACTGTCATTGAGAATGTCGAGGTATTTATTGGCAGTAATTCTACAATTAAGAGTGATGATAGGACCAGAAGAATACCAGGAAATTGCCCAAAACATTACAGAACCACCTCTATATTTGACTGTCAGGTCTATGCAATCCGACTCAGGCTTCACGCGATGTTCTCCAGACATAAACACGCCCGTTTCTATGAGATGACATGAAAGAAGACTCATCAGACTAAATAACGTTTTTATATTTTTCGAGTGACCAATTTTTGTGATTATCATGCCATTTTTTTCGCAAGTTGGCATTCGACTTTGTGATCAGAGCTTTAAGAATCGCAGCCCTTCCGTGGATACCAGCTTTGTGGAGCTCCCGACGTACTGTGCGTGTAGAAGCTGTATTGATTAAGGTGAGTAATGAATTTTAATATCACTTTTACTGCAGTAGTTTGTTGATTTTTTGCCACAATTCGTTTCTAAAGCTCGTCGATCTCTTTTTTGGTCAACTTTCGTTTCCGTCCACTATTACTCTTTGCTCATGATGTTTTGCTTTGTTTTATGTAAGTTGTCACAACCGTGAACACTACAGCTTCAGACACATTCAATAATCCAAACGTTTTAGTCCGTGAACACGACAGCTTGTGGTACATTCAATAATTCAGATGTTTTGGTCACAGATGTTCCGGCTAATCAAGCACCAACTATTTGTTTTCTTTGAAAATCCGACAAGTCTCGCATTTTAGTATTTAACTCTTTTACCTGAATATAAATAAGGACTTAGTTAAGTAGAAAAGCGTACTTAGCTTTTTATACCAGTTTGATGTTCACAAATATCCAGAAATGCCGGAATTGAAAAAAAAATTGCTATTTTTGCAAGTTGTTCACATTGTTTTTTCTAACCTCTGTATATGAGACTCTAGATCTGACGGGGCTATTTAAAAAATGATTCGTTTTCGGTTCAATATTTTGGTTTCGTATTATATTACAGTGTTGAACAAAAACACTCTTAGCGAAACTTATCCACTGTTCGATATAAGACGTGATTATTTACTCAATCTGACATAAGCTTTTAGTCGCACTTGTATCTGATTAGTATCGCTTGTAGAAAGTATAAGAAAGGAAGTAGTTGTAAAAAGTAGTCAGCGTATGATTTGCCTTTGAGAACCAGATAAATTTTTTTTTTAAATTGTCGAAAGCGTCATACAACACAGTCTCTGACTTAGTGTAGGCGTTCTAACGAAATTGTAGACATGATCAAAACGAGACTTGCTCGAGATTCTGTTGTCACCTCATCTGTAAGTCATTACAGCAAACTTCAGTAGTTCAAATTGGACTTAAAATAAACACATTTTCAGAGCACTGCTCAACATAGGCTTGAAAGTCAGGGTGACTTGAAAAAAGCCGTTGATAAAAAAAATAAACATATTTAAGCAAGGCTCTCTTTTGCCAGAGTGTACATATCTCGTAAAATATAATGTGGTCAGATGAAACTAAATAGCTTTACGTCACATTCAAAAGCGTATGTGTGTCGGAAAATGGGCACAATGTACTATGCAACAAGCAGCAGATCTGACTGATGAGGGCAGTGCGGGGCTGTATTGCTTCAAGGATGTTTTACTGCATCTGTGTCAAAAAGTGTGTTAGCAATGAAGAAATAAAGCTCAGTGCCATGTACTGTCGAATCAATTGAAATCAGCCAGGAAATTTATTTTCGATATTTCACCTTCAAATAGGACGATGTCCCAAATCAAAAACTATTCACACGAAAGAGAATTGGATTGATCAAGTCAAAGTTCACTTTGAATCGTATCAAAAACTTGTAGTAAGTTGTGGTGAATTACCATTTAATTTGGCAGAATTTGAATAATTTAATCACAAAAAAAAAAAAAATGCAAGAAAATACTTTCTACTCAATGTGAAGAAAAATGTATAGTCACTTATTGAAAGTATGTTATATCTGTGTTAACCCTTTGAAGTTTCTGGCAACAGGTGTTTTGCTGTTTTCCATGTTTTTTTATGGAGTAAAGTTTCTAGTTCTACAGGTTTTGAATTCAAAGTTGTCCTTCTCCTAAACTGGTTACCAACCAAAGCTAGAGATGTCGGTCTACCCTGCTATTAATCCCTAGCTGGTGATGGCTGTGGTGGGTTAAGATATAGTTTCATACCTTTCCAAGGGTATTTGTGCCTCGTTTGGAATTTGAACTCGAAACACTAATGCCACTTTCCGCGGCAATAACTGCTACGCTACGTGTACATCCCAGTTATTTTAAAGTGGCCGCGTATGAAATTAATTAGACAGATGGGGTTTCGATTAAATATTAGTAAAGAAGAAGCAGCTATTAAAAAAGATGGTATAAAGACTTTTGCAAGACTGAGTTAAAGAAATTTCTAAAAGTAAACTCAATAGTGCCTCCCCACCGGAACTTTTTGTCATTATTGGGAAATTTTATATATAAGGTTTTATTTTATTTAATGTAAAAATTGATTCGTTTGAAAAAGATGTCTGAATAACATCCAATTTTGAAAGTTTACATCAAGCACTAAAGTGGGATTTGCGTGTCGAGTTCAAATTCCAACCAAATTCCCTTGAAAAGACACGAATCCATCTCTGCTCTTAACAGCTATGGGTTAATAGCAGAGTAGACCGCACTCTCTAGCCTTGGTTGGAATCCATCTAGGCGAAGGTCAACTCTGAATCTAAAACGGATTGGATTTGGTGTTAGCAAATCCACCCTGTTAAAATAAAACAAAAATCTACTTGCTACGGCAATCAAGACAACAACAACGGTGAGTTTGTGGCTTTAGATTCCACATGGGAATTTACGGACTTAACTTATATACAAACATATATTGGGTTGGTCAAAACGTTTCTTCAGTTTTCATTGGCAGATAGCACGAGGGGCGTTTCGTTTTAAGCTCATAAAAAAGATAGTTTTCTATTGTATTGTGGTAGCTACAGTTTAAGTACCTAGTAAAAATGGTCAAATATCGTGTATTTTTCTTTATTGATTATAATAGTGAAAATGGAAGGAAATAATCATTTTTTTTTTAAAGAAAGGTAAACATTTGAGTGAGACGTCAAAAGATTTGTGCAGTTTATCGATCGCATCAAAAATGATTTGCAAAGTTGTTTTTTTTATTTTTTACTTTAGTTCACTAGATACAAGGCTCAATGGCCACTCAAGGTAGTGGGTTAATGAATGAAATGCTTGTGACGAGGAAGGAGAAAGAAGGATGTGCATATTATGAGGATATATACAATAGATAATGGTTGACCATAAATTTGAAGAGGTTAACATTGTAATGATCAGGAAGCATCCTCTCGGGAGTAATGATTCTGGGGAAGAAGCCATCTGAGTGGAACTAACTCCTTACCAATGGAACACAAAGGGAATGGGGATGATATACCACCATGAACATGGCAAGGCGGTGCTAGCTGTGCCGATGTGAATGTAATTCGTTAGAACATTTGCCATAGTAATAGCAATAGAATAGTGAGAGGCTACCAACGTTTCGTTTGTGGGATAAAGGTTGCAGAGTGAGAAATAATTCATTATCCACAAAGACGCAAAATATTTTGAACTTTATCAAATGTTAAAAGTGATAACTAGGTGGCAACAGACCGGATATGGCAGCAATCTCCCATTCTTGGTAAAGATAGAACCTGGCAGTGGAATTGGGTATTTTCTGGAGTACTACAAGGAATCGACCATATTTCTAGCATCTTTAGCGATGCACATATATACGAGTTCCATTTGGGGTTTGAAGTGAGCTTTAGACCTCGATCAAGAAGACCTGGTGAATTTGATAGTAATCAAATCAAAACATTAATTCAGTACAATCAACGAAGATATTTAAATCAAGCATTGGAAATTATTTGTAGCTGTGTGATTACATTAAATAGCAGGTTAGACTGGGCTCTCTAGCCTTGGATGTCGCCTAGTCTAAGATAAGGAACAATTTTAATTCACAATCATAAGGTGAAGAGAAACTACACCACAATGTTTTCCAAGAATTCATGGCAATTCAAAGATAACAAAGAAAATGAATCTCAGGAGAGTTGTCTACGTTCTGGTGGGACCTGGCATTTAAAGAAACTATTCAGTTTTCAAAAATCCCGCCCTTCATATTTATAAAAATATCTTCTGATGTTTTACGTTTCCTTTATGAAAGAAATTCAAAGGTTACAGTTCTTCTTTTATGTGCCGTGTCCCTTCAGGACGTAGGTGATCATGGCTCTCCACTTCCCCCTATTCCTTATAGCTCTCAATATGTTTTGTCCCTTTGTTACTTCCCCAAGGTCATGTTCTGTTATCCACTTGCTAGGTATGTTATACGTTGCTTTCCCTTGTCTCTCTTTCCCTCTCTTCGATCTTTGAGTATCAGTTTCTTCAAGCCCTCCTTTCTCATTACTTGTACCAGAAATTTCAGCTGCCTCTTCCTGATGTTAAGTATAAGCTTCCTCCTTGTTTGCATCCTCTCCAAAACCTCATCGTTGCTCACACGCTCGGTCCCTGACATCTTTAGCATCCTTCTGTAAAAACATACCTCCGTTGCCTCGAGTCTCTTAAATTTTTATGATGTCACCGAACGTTAATATTTTCCGTCGAAAAGAAAAAAAATCTAGTATTATGTCGAGAGAAAAAAATCAATATTTTACGTCGAAAAGAAAAAAATCTAATATTTTACGTTGAAAAGAAAAAAATCTAATATTTTACGTTAAAAAGAAAAAAATCTAATCTCTCTGGCTAGAGCAGCAAATGACTTTTAAAATGTACCTCAACTCGGATCGATGATCATGTGACCTTGTAAATTAAATATTTTTAATGAACAGTCCACTTTTATTTATTTGTTTATTTATTTATTATTTTTAAAACAATATTTCGTTCTTTTGCTGTTATGTTATGTCCAAAGTCAGTTTTGAAACCGTTACCTGTTCAATTTATTTACATACGGCCTTCTATTAGATATTTGATATGATATGACCTCTGACTTTTTATTTTTAATTAAAAAAAAAAGAATATATAATCTTGATTTCATTCTATTCACCGCCGTCCGCACTTTTACAGTTTTAAAATTGAAAGGGAAAATATCACTTTATTCAAGTTTTATCAAACTTTTTGCACAAAAGGCCATTCATCAAGAAATTAAAATGGGAAATCGTCGAAATCCTGGAGACTATGAAGAACTCAGGTTAGTTAGTTTTTTTTGTTTTTTTTTAATTATATTCTATGCAGACTTGTTAGAGTAAAAAACGCATTTTGAGTTGGCGTAAATATCATACTTTACAGAACGTCTATGTACGCACCTAATACATATGAATGGCTTCCACAATGATTGGGGGAATTTGAATAGCAGGCATGAACCGAATTTATTAAGGATTTTATAGGTACCCTTTGTCAGCCAACATTTCCATGGGGAAAATAGTTTGAAGAAAACACTTGGTGTGAATCTAATTAATTAGGGTTTCCGGGTCATATTTTGGGGGCTATATCTTTTATATAAATTGTTTTATTTTGTATTAAGCACTTTTTAAAAGTAAATCCTTACTCCATCTGTTCTTTCTCTCATTTGTGTGTGTGTGCGTGTATATATATATATATATATATATATATATATATATATATGCGCGTGTGTGTGTGTGTGTGTATTTACGCAACAAATTCTCTTTTAGGCGTGTCTGATTAAATAAATTACGGTTTGCGTGTGTTTTTAGGCATGGTCCCTTATAAAATTCGTTATTGTGGGAGTGGCTAGACTATTTTTCTTCGTTAAGTGGTCAGAGAGTTAATTCTTATCAATAGATTCATCATCTTCTGAGAGGTTTTGCGAAGGTTGGGTAGGGTATCTATTTCAAGGCCAATGTTTGTAATGGACCATGTCTAAAAACACACGTAAACCGAAAGATAGCTTATTCCTAAAATTTCGCTTGAAGATGAAACGGGACTAAACACCTCAATTCAACTTAATTTTAATAATTATTTGGATGGTTTCGGCACTCGTTTTTGAAACATGAGAACTCTTATGTAGCGAAGGAATCTTATTTTTAAACAAAAATATATTATATATATATATATATATATATATATATATGACGCTGATTTTTGACATGAACTTGTTAAAAGCGTTAATCTCCCAGAAATACAATGGTCGATTATTGGGTGGGTGACGAAATATAATCTTTTGATTATATATATATATATATATATATATATATATATATATATAATAAAAAGTGAACATTGAAGTTAACACTTAGAGGCGACAGGCTGTTTCATGCTAGACACAATCGTCAGGTGGCCTGATGATTGCGTCTAACATGAAACAGCTTGTCGCCTCTAAGTGTTGACTTCAATGTTCACTTTTATATTTACACACGTTCTATCTCTGACACTAAGCACTTTATCCCATAAATATAGCACATCTTACCGTCGATTTCAACATATGAGGATCAAGCAACTCAGTTCCTAGAAACTGACAGCTATACTACTTGCACAAATCAATTGATTACGGTAGTGAAGGCTTTGTGCAGAACCACCCACACTTTTTGGAAGAGCCGAATACAGGGAACTGTTGCACAGTATGCCACAAGGTCCCCAAACAACCCTCCGCATGTTTTGAATTCAGAGTTGTCCTACTCTTAGACTCTTAGACGCCCAATGGTATAGAACCTAGTCTGTCCTGCTATTTACCCATAGCTAGGTGGAGAAGAGGATTCCCAAAGGCATTAGCACGTAAGTGGATGCAATGGATTCGACTGGAATTCGAGCTCGAATATATATATATATATATATATATATATATATATATATATATATATTATATATATATGCAATTTTTATATATATTATTTATATATTATATATGCGCGGTACTTATTGGAAAGCGCTCAATATCAGTGATAGCGCTAACATATTTAGTTGGATTGATAAAACACCGATATACGCAACAATAAATCCAAAATTTAAAAAATTAATCAGTTTGTCTGACGATCGCAGTTAGTGTGAAACCCAGGATTACAAACTATATATATATATTTATATATATATATATATATATATATATATATATATTATTTACATTATTCGGACTATTTTCCTCATCTTTGTCGCCATATTTATCACAACGTTTCGGCCGTTGTACGCTCCGGCTTTCTTCAGGTGGTTGGAATGTCGAACTGAACCCTTTATTTCGCTCACTGGGGTAGACTGTTCTAGTTCCACGTGCCATGTTTGATGGATGTCAGTTATCAGTTATCTCCTGTTAATTTTCCCTCTGAAAGTTCTCCACTGCCTTAACCGGGTATTGAACTCACACTCTTTGGGTCCTGTCACTGGATCTAACCAACACCATTGGAAAATTCGTAAACTTAAGGAATCAGCACATATGCTAGGCCACGAAAATCTCCTGAGCCGACCAAGCCTAGAAATAAATACAATATGGGAACCAGTGATAAGGTGTGCCAGAGAAAAACAATGATAAAACAAAAAGTTGCAATATAAGCTCTGGTAAAAACATGTAATGATAATAGCAAAACTGCAATATGAGCACTGGTAAAAATGGTTGCTGAGGACATTAGATTTATAATACCCAGAAATTCATACCCAAAGACACATGGCACAGTGGGTAATGGCTTCGGATTTCTGGTTCTTTGGATCCAGAAATGTTATAATCGCTAATTTTTCTTGTTGGTAGAGGTTGTTGTGATTGTTGTAAGGATTTGCCATTTTAAAAATTTTCCACGTTACAATTGGATCTCTGTTGGTTTTTTCTTTCTTTTAAATTTCGTACATGGTTAGCTAGTTTGGTAGAGTATCTAAGATTTGCTAGCTTAAATGAATATATATATATGCTTCCATTATTTGTAGCATTTTTACATATGGATGAGGCTATTATATTTGTATTATCAACGAGGATGTTACGAATAGAGTTTATTAGGTCTCCATGTGTATTTAAATGAAACCTAATTGAACTATGGTCAGGAGTCTTCTTGTTAAGCATGTTGTAGTATATCCAATATAATTATTTACGAATTTCAATTGGTCAGAAACACAGTTCCTGAAGGAATATATGAATTCGTAAATATTATAATAGTAACTATGAACACGGTCACAATGTGCTGACCATGTTTGGAATATAAAACATTCTTATAATTCGAGGTACATACATAAAAAAATTCATATATTCAGTTAAAAGTAAAATAAAATTAATCTTTGATAATGACTAAAAGTATAATCGTAAACGCTTGCATATAAAACATTTTTGGGGAATTTTTATATAATTTATGTCCTGAAAGAAAAAAAATATAAGAACAAATGAAAAATTATATAAAAAATTTAACCACGGCACCTTGTCAGTCTTTTTAACGAAAATTTTATTTTTCTTGCGTCAGCGGGAAGACCAAAGATTATTATGGCAAATTTTGGCATCTTTTTTTTTCGGTGAAAAGCTAATTGATTTGGAAATCCCTGTAAAAATCAAATAATTGTTTGATTTCAAGGAAATTTTAGAACTTATCCACAAATGAACGAAATTATTTTAGAAAGATGGTGCCGACAGATGGTTAAAAATGGCGCTAAAATAATCGATTTTAGCGATTTTAACACAAAAACTTCTCCCAGTCAATTTAAATTATTTTTGATATACAGCAAAGTATTTTGCTTCCTGGAAATATTAAATTTATTTATTAACTTGAAATTAAAACAAAAATAAAAAAAATTAATAAAGATTTTTCATTTTTACTAATTCATTTTAAATAAATTCATGTTTCTTTGGTGGAGTAATGGATAGCGGCTTGGATTGAGGAATCGGAGAGCCGAGTTCGCAATTCCAGTCGAATCCATTACATTCACTTACGTGATAATACCATTGGGAAAGGTGTGAATTCTCTTCTTCTCCCTCCAGCTATGGATAAATAGCAGACTTGGATGGCAACTGGTCTAGGAGAAGGACAACTCTGAATTCAAAACCTGCGGAGGTTCGTTTGGGGACCTTAGTGCACCAGGTGCTCTGAATACGGCCCTTCACCACTATAATCTCATGTGCCGCTGTCGGTTTCCTGGGAACTGATCTGCTTGACCCTCATACGTCGAATCCGACTATGTATATATATATATAGTTTTAATGTATGCTGTATTTATGGCGGAAAGTGCTGAATATAATGAATGGAGCGTAGAAGAAATATAAAAGTGTACACTGAAGTCTGTTTCACTCTTGAACGTAATGTTCATAGCTTGAAGATTGCTTTTCAAGAAACAAACTTTCACTGCTCTCTCTCTCTATATATTTTTTATATATATATATATATATACTAAGTAGAATAATTGGCAAAGAAAATAGAACCGGCGGTAAACGGATATCGAATTTCAGTCAGCTAAAATTTCTTACCTACACATGCACTTGGTTGCAACCACTCTCCAATATATACTACACAGGTAGCAATAGCTAATAAAAAGCTGCTACACTCTTTGTCAACCTTGACAATAGCTAACATATACTTATTGACTTATTGTATCATGACATGTTACAGAACATTTACACCTTAGACCTGAGAAACCCAAGATACTTATACTTTTATAAGGTCGTAATATAAATATTTTCATATACTTTTACAAATGATAAGTACGTTCAAAAAGCAATTAAAAAGTACTACATAGTGATATATTCTTTTAATAAAAATGTTTTTTTTTTTAGTTTACATACTTCTCACAAGTAACACGTGGAACAGAATTACGAACAATGTTATCATGAAATTTATTTCATACGTTATCTGAATTTTTTTGGAACATTCAATGAGAACAATGCTTCTGTTTCATATTATCACATATTTTTTTAATGTTTGGCTTTATACTTTAGAGCAGAGGTCGGCAACCTTTTGCTAACGATGTGCCGATTTAGGCTTTTAAAATAATTCAGTGTGCCAACAGCATATGTATTTTTATACAAGTCAAAGTCAGTATACCTGTTCTACAATATATTTTAGATAGTAATACATAGTATACAGTGCTGTTCGATAAAAGTGACTCACCTGATTTTTTTACTAAATGTTCTCTTCTCCGATGAAACGAAAGTTGAGCTAAATTCAAAGGATAAGCGATCTAAAATCCGAAGAAGAAGCTTTGAAAGCTCTTTGAATTTAGCAGTAAGTACTGTCAAGCATCCATTCAGTATAATGTTCTGGGGATGCTTTTCTTTTCATGGAACTGGTTTCTTAAAACATATTGAAAAGATCCTCAGGAGCGAGCAGTACAAGAGAATTTTAGAGTCTTGTCTGCTCCCTTCTGCTGAAAGGGTGCAAATCGACCCCACCAAGCTCATTTTTATGCAGGATAATGCTCCCTGTCACAAATCAAAATTGATGAAGGAATACTTTGATGAGAAGCAGGTGAGTGTTATGACATAGCCGCCCCAATCTCCTGACCTCAACCCCAAAGAAAACTTATGAAGCATTATAAAGTACAGACTCTCGAGAAAGCAGTTGAGCAACAAAGAGGATTTGATTGTGAATTTCATATCCGAATGGGATTCAATGCTTGGAGATGAGATTTGCCAGAACCTAATCAAGTCAATGTCAAAAAGGGTTGAAAAGTTTATTCAAAATAAAGGAGGACTCAAAGATTATTAAATATTTCGAACTATATTACCTATTATAAATAAATTATACCTCTATTATTCTTTATTTAAAGCTGTTCGGTTATGTTTCTATTGATTAATAGTTGCAGGAAATAAGTGAGTCACTTTTTTTGCACAGAGTTTTTCCCTAAATCTCATTTATATCCAAAATTATAATTATCAATAGAATACCTTCAGGTTAGTAAACTTTTTTACTAGGTGGTCAGGAAGGGGTCTTATATTAGTAAGATTAAAAATTAGTTTGACCCCATAAACAATAGGCGAAAAAATTTTTAAGTAAAAAAATCAGGTGAGTCACTTTTATCGAACAGCACTGTATATACTTTAGAATATATTAAAATTGAAACAGCTAAATATCTTCTTTGCGTTGTCGTATTTATTGGTTCTGAGTTTGTGATGTCATTTGTGACTGCGTGCCATTGGAAATTGCTTGGCGTGCCACGTATGGCACGTGTGAAAAGAAGTTGCCGACAGCATCCCCCCCCTCTGCCTTAGAGTTTGATTCTCAAGTCAGCAGCAGGATTAAGTCTACTTCGGTATTTAGATTTTATGGCAGTTCAACAAGAAAATCCACTTTCACATTATTGGTGTTGTGTTTTTAACCGAAATGTATAAACACGGAAGTTACGCCAACGAGAGTCAATTAACAGCCATAACTTTTTCCAATATGGCGAGAAAATTAACTTTAAGATTTATGTGGTGTCATAGTACACACATGATACCAAAACCAATAACTACTTTTCAATTCAGTAGTAGCATGACACAATTGTCATTACTAATATACAATAAAAGAAAGCATTACGAGATACATCACAACATTATAGTACAATCTAAATCTATTGGCAATTATTTTTTAGAAATTATTTACCAACCTTGATAATGTGTTATGTCAAACATTTATTACTCTGAACTTTTGTTACGGAACCCCAGACACTCCTTTGCGGAACTCCTGGGTTACTTGGGAACCTCTGTTCTAAATAAAAAAAAGTATCCGGTTATTTTTATATGAACTATATTTAATTGAATCCCATATTTCTGTACGTATGGACTCTTCGACGTGGTGTCTCCCTAGATCAATTATGACTGAGTAGTGAGTTCGATCCTCACAGGGTGCTCTCTGTTTTCGGCCTTCTGCCACATATAAGCTACACTTAGTAAATTGCTATATTTCTACAATTATTACTTAATTAAGCTAACCGTGTTTTTATTCGTCATATCAAAGATCGCCAGAATTTTTAAGTTATACTGTGGGGAGTTAAAATTGTTGCAAATTTGTGGGGCGCGCTGGGGTGCCTGGTTTGTGTATTTAGGGTAGGCTGTATAGCTTGGTTACAGTTGGGTGGGCATTCTATCATTTTTTACATGATTTCTCTCCATTTTAATGGATTTATTAAATTTCTGTGTCTGTAAAATAATATTATATTCTTGAATTTTCTTATAATTATTTGTATGTCCAAGGAGGAGTTCTATTTTTTATTGTACGTATTGGTGTCCAATATGGCGACCTACCTCTCAATGTCAGGTATTGTAATAGTCACATGTTTTTTTAGATAAATTCTCAAGTGATTTTACATACCTCTAAGGTAGATTGGCTTCGTATCCTGTCTATAAAAATACAGACTTCCTGGGAAAATAAAAACTTTACCAGGTGAGATATCAAATCTCTGTATACAAATAGACCAGGCACATTTTTAATAGCATAATTTTTTTTCTTTCAGAAGATATTTTAGCATTCCGCTACCACTTTTTTTTTAATCGATTTTATGTCGATTTCTGTGCAAAAAGCGGATCACAGAGCTTATCCAGCTTCATACATATTTTCAGAAAACCTCAACTTCTGATTGGTCACTTAATATTTAAATCATGTTCGAATAACATCGACCTAAAAAATAATTCAGCCCAAAATCTATCAATGTCTTTCGAGCCGGTCATGTGATTAAGTTGATTATAAATACCAGACACGAATTCGTTCTTCCTCTTCCTTGATTTCTTTCGCTACAAAAATGTAGTTGTAAAAAAGAGATCGCGTCTCGACCCTTTGTGGGCGGACGCTATGAAAACATATTCACACACGCACACATACACGTACGTACGAAACTTTACAAACTACATTACAAACATACGAAACTTTTCAAACTTCATTACGAACATTACAAACTTAATGACAAGCAATGGAAACTTAATTACAAACATTACGGAACATTCACTCCTTCAACCCTTCTGAAGCTAAAAATTTACTCAACACGTTCTCGGATTTATAGTTCTTTCAACTCTCTCACAGTGAACATTTTGAGCGGCAAGTGCATTCAATGTTTTATGAGCTCAGATTAAAAAAAAAAATATTTCATTAGTAAAAATTTCACTCAAAGGGACATAACACCAACAAAAAAGTAGGCCCTATGCGTATACATCATTATACAAATATAAATCTCGTTGTTGTTATAAAACCGTATGGTGTTCCTTCTTGTTTCTCTTGTTGCCTTTGCGTTTGCTTACACATTCGTAAAGTTAAAAAAAATGTGCGGGTTGTTTAGGCCGTTAATATCGCTACAATAATGGTGACTCCGATTACTAGTGTGCGTGGCAAAGTATTAAGCAATATTTGATAAGAGAACAACTGCTATATTATTAATTATAAATGCAGCAAAATTAGTAATTCCGACGCTCAAAAGAAAGTCTACCACAGCTACATGAATGGCGACTACAACAGGTCGGTGACAGACAAGCCCCGATGCGTAAAATCCACGAAATATTTTCTTTCTAAATAACATTTTCGAAGAACATTCTTGCATTTTGTCATGAAACCATTCAAACTTGATCGTCTACAATCAGAAAATTATGCAGATAATAAGTTCAACATCCAATTTTCTATGGCATTTACTCAACTAAACTTCAATCGGCAGACACCGTATGGACATGGAAGCATAACAATTCAACACGTTTCACTGGATTGAACATATGATATTTCTGGACGACACATTGTTCCTTTTGTCTACTTATGATGCGACACGACTTTGAGAATTTGTAAGAACGTTATTTGTTCGCTATTAATAATGCAAAATTCTTCATTTTCTCGCTACGCTGCTGTTACGATGAAAAACTTCCGTAATACAGACGCCGTCCGTCACTTCGTTCAGCGATCGCATTCTATTCAATCCAACATTCACTGCCATATAAGAAGACCGATATTATATAACTGTTTAGTACTCTTTTCTTTGCTTCTAATGAAATTTTCTTGTTTCTTAATACCTTTCTTGGCTTTTGGAAGGCATCTTTCACTATCCCAATACATCTTCATCTTTCGGAGTGGTATTTTCCGTTCTGTGTTAATATCTAGCCCTAGATATTTGTACTTGCATGAATTTTGACATCTCCAATTTATAATTTGCATGCTGGGCTCTCCTTTTTGCTGACAACCCTGATTCTGTCTTCTTACAATTGGTGTTTAGTGCTTTTTTTCTGGCTTTCTTTCACTAACTTCTGTCTGCTATCAACACTGTCATCTGCATATCTAATGTTAAGATTGTGGCCACCAGTAATGAATTCTGGTAGGAATTATAATTCTGTCAGAATCACCTCACTGTAAAGGTTGAATAAGTTTATTGAGAAGTGTGGTGGTAAAGCCACGACTCAACTGATAGTAGCAGATAGGAAAACGCGAGGAGGGTAACCGACAAAACAGTGTCACACGTCCAACCTTCTCACGAGCAAAAAAAAAAAAAATCTCAGTGCCCAGAAACAAAAATGTGCCTGCTTTATATAGCCGAGGACCGACCATGATTTGCATGCGAATGACGGGACAACGAGATTTCGCGTTAACTGTCCGAGACCGCCCGGCATAAAACATGGGCGCCGCCATTTTGGTTCTTTTTACAGTTGAGCAATCGGAGTTTGCACGACGCACAGATTCGCGGGCGTTTCCGAGGTAGGCCATTTTCACAATTTTCCCCACAAGAAGACACATCCTTGTCTTACACCCCTTTCTACTTTTATGTATTTACTGAATTAAATTTCTATCCATATGCAGGCGGTTTTCTCCCAGTATCAGTTCTGGATTATTAATATCCTTCTCAAATAAATCAGGCTTACCTAACAGTTCAAATAGTTCTTTGTCATGCATTTTATCAAACGTTTTTGCATAATTTCTGAGTTAACAATGCCAAATGTGAACGATATATCACATTTGCATTCTCATATATGAGAAAAAAACATAGCGTAACTTGTTTTGTGTCTTAAAAGTAATATTTTTCTGTACACACAAACACATTTTGCGGTGGCTATTTTTTTAGCCTTATGAGGTATATTTTCTGATGACGAGGGTTGACCATGGAAATTCCACGGTGATTATCAATGTAAGATTTACATATTTGTAAGCAAGAGATTTGAAGTGATTATCTGTGTTATGATTAATATATTCATGTAAATGGGATATTAAAACGTTTTAGGCCAAAAAGCGAATTATAAATTAAAAGATAAATTATTAGATATCATGTGAGACGATCAGATTGCTAATAGGCACTTAAAAATTATTAAGAAGAAAATATTCCCTTTTTATTAACAAAATACTATCAAGAATAGGATTTTGTTGAAAACAAAGCATTTTCCTATGATTTGGTTATTTTAAAGGTCACTAGGTTTAATAAGTTCGAATCTGTCAAAATTCAAGACAGTTGTTTATTTTTTGCTTCCGTCATCGGTCTCAATATTGAAAGGTCACTGCGAGGTGAGTTCATAAAGGCTGAAGCACTGAGTTCTACAACAAGTAAACCGGAAACGAAAAGTTAAGAAGCATATCTTCCCCTCTGACTTCAGATTCTCTCCAGCCAGTAAAAGACATTTTGAAGACCCGGTTCATTAAATAAAACCCCAAATGACTCAACATTCGATAATCACATGCTGTAGTTCCGACAAAACTTCTCCTCGTGACTTTTTTCTCTCCCACTTGGCCACTTTAACGTCTATTGAAAAGAACTGTCTTCCTTTAGCGACCAGCTGGCAGAAATTAGCATTTTCTATCCTTTATGTATTGTTTCACAATCGTGTGACAATGAATAATTTTGTTATTTGTTAACGGAGAGTACTGCCATTTTCTGGGGTTCTAGGCCGTGCAGCAGTTTCCGGTGGGGCTTCTCGATGCTACGATGAAGTGGACATCTACGGTTGTGCTTTCTGTTTCTAATTCGGGCGTCATTTTTTCTATCTATACCACTTGAAGTGTTACTATCTCGTTACCTTGACTTCTCAGTCCAGTTACAAAAATGAAAAAAAAAAAAAAAAACATGCTGAAGAACCAAACCAGATCAACCATACATAATATAAACCCAAATTATCTTCACTAATATAAGGGGTCTATCATTCAACTATTCAGAGGTTGAGCTACACGTTTAAGAGATTAAGCTTGACCTGTTCCTATTCGAAACTGGACCCAATTCGTCTATTCCAATTCAAGACTACACAATCCCGGTCTACTGCTCATCAAACATGACCCTCTAAATAGACATGACCATGTGCTTGGGGCCGAGATCAAGGATGAGTTTCCCTGTGACAGAGACGGCGTCTGCCATCCAACTATCCAGAGATTGAGATACACCTTCAAAAGATATTAGCCTGGCCTCCTGTTCATGTCAGAAAGTGGACTCGATCCGTCTATTCCAATTCAAGAATTCACGATCCTGGTCTACTCACCAAATATGAACCTCTAAATAGACACAGCTATATGCTTGGGGCCTACATCAAGGATGTGTTTTCCTGTGGCAGAGACCCTCAAAACGAAGATCTTGACTTCTCATTCATGAGCTTTCGTTCATAGAATGTTTGACATAATTGCGGAGATATTCATTCCTTTATCCCTCATTCACACTTTCACTACTATTTCATTATTATCATGTCAGATGTTCGGACAAGTTACATTCTTTAGTATCACTGACTCGGTCCTTCGTAGTTAGAACACATCATGCTGTATCCACTGTGGAAAACCATCGGTATTCCTTTGATAAAAAAAACAATTTCAACTTGGGCAGCTTCATTATCAGAATTGTTACTTGGAACAAACTCCCGAGAGGATGCTTCCCTGGCAACAGTAATATTGGCCTCTTTAAGTCCGGGATCAACCAATAACTTTTTTACATATCCTCATAATACTCACTTATGTCCCCTCCTACTCCTTTACAACCTCATTCAGTAACCCTATACATTGAGTGTCCCTTGGGCCTTGTATTGGGTGGACTAACAAAAAAAAAAAAAAAATAAAAAAAACTTGATTTATTCTAATGTATCCAATACAAAGCTATTAAATGTTAAAATTGAGAATAATCCCTTACATTATTTTGATAGTAGGTGTTTATTTATGTTAAGTTATTTACATATGGGCACTTTGGTGGGGGAATTATTAATGAACACAGCTGCTTAACTATTACTACTGAGTAGTGAGTTTGATCCTCATTGGGGGATCCATGCAAGCACTTTCTAAGATCAATAGTTAAAAAGGCTTTAAGCAAGTGTAATATGAGAGTATTGATAAAGACCATTTTTCTTCAAACACTGTGGACTGGCGCTACAGAATCAAAAAGAATGAACTATACCAAATAACAGAAACCACATCACTTGAAGACTATCAGCTGCAACAGCAACAACTAAAATAGCATATGTAACTTGAACAGAAAATAATGACATAATCAAGATGTTGACATTCCACAATATTTCAAATAAAAGGTTAGGAAGGAAACTGTCACCAATACTGGAAAGAGTGATAACAGCTACTGAACTTGAAAAAACATGTTTCCCTGAAAAATTGTTTTAATAGAAAGATTTTATAAATTTCAAACGAAAGCAGTAATGGCTGCTCAGTTAATGAATGCCAAATGTTTCCTTATAGGGAAACGGCTAATATTACCATTACCATATTAGTAATTTTGCTTAGCAGATGACAGTACCTTAAGTTCTCAATTCAAATTTCTTTTTATGCCCATGAACTCTTGTTGCTAGAAAGACATAGCCATAACATTGTGAATCCTGTAGCCCATCAGGGTCATAGGGACCCCACATGCGCTGCATCTGCAGTAGAATTGGTGTTTTTTGGACAAGATAACCTGATGGAACCCAACCTTCTCCAGTTTGAATTCAGAGTTGTCCTTCTTCTAGACCAGTTGGCATCCAAGGTTATAGAACCCAGTCTATCCTGCTATTTACCCATAGCTGGAGACAGGAGAAGTGGATTTATACCTTTCCCAGTGGTATTAGCACATAAGTGAATGTAATGGATCTGACTGGGATTTGAAATTGGCTCTCCAATTCCTCAATCTGAGCCACTATCCATTACTCCACTGTGTCTCCTTCCAACCATACCATACTCCTATAACATATTCAATAGTAAATTAAAAATGAATGCTCTGAATTCATCATAAATAGCATTCAGCAGGATTTGAACCCTTAACTTTATATTACATGCAGGATGTGATGGTACACTTAATTTTTTGAGATATGCTATATATTTATTTTATAAAAGACAGAGTATAATAAAGTCTTAATCGGTATTTTACAAATGATAGATTAAAAAAAATAGGTAGACTACTGTATGAGGTTTGTATTTACCCTTCTGAAGGGCATACACTTATCTTTTGAGCTAAGCGACCTTAAAAGAGACTGTAGCATCCTGAAAATGTTTACAGCAAACAGAGATAAGAGGCCGATGCACTTTTTTAGTTATTATTTTTGTCAACAAGATCAGGCAAATTACTTTGATCGACTTAAAAGAAAAAGTCAAAAGCACAATTTTAGTGTCATTGTTGTTAGTTGAAAGCTGCTAATATTTGTCATGAAAGGAATGAAAGGTTAGATTGGGGCTGGACTTTAACTGACTGCTGTGCATCCTGGGTTTGATGGCATTGATGCAAACATTACTGGAGCAGGTTTATTTTCTTCTTGCTAACATTACCAACCACTTTTACATTAAATTGGTTGATGGTAGAGAAGGTCTTTGTGTTTTAATTTATAATTCAGTGTCAATATCTATGAAAGAAAGCCTCTTGTCAAAAGACTTATGGTTAAATGGTGTTGGGATAATTTATGTGAGATGTGTCTATTGGATAATTTGCACGAGTATGTTATGAATACTGGCCGCTGCATGTGCTATCTTTAAAAACATCATAACAGTTGTAGCTCAGTGTTTAGGAAATAAATTGATTGATTCATTTTTATGGTTTATCAACTCTTTGCAGGTTATTTAAAGCCAGAAAATATTCTTAAATTGTAAGAATTTCTTTTTCAGTTAATAATGATTTAGTGATACAAGTTTTATTAATTAACCCATAGATAGGGGGAGGCAGAATCATGCCTAATCAGAATTTTATAAACAAACAATAAATTATAAGTGGATATAAAGTGGGGGATCAGTTTTATACTACAATAAATATATAAACTAATTCCTCATTTCGCGGCCACGGTAGATGCTGGGTGTTTTATTGATTGATTTGTTTCTTATGTCTTATCAACCCTTTTCAAGTTATCTAAAGCAAGAAAATATTTTTTGATTGTAAGAGTTTTTATTGAAGATAATAAGTTTAGTGACACATGTCTTACTAATTAATCCATAGCTAGGGGAAAAGAGGTGAATTCATACTTTTCCCAAGGGTATTTGCAAGTAAGAAAATATAACAATCTTAACAGGAATTGAAACTCGGCTCTATGATTAAAAATTTTGAACCATTATTCATTACATCATTCATATATCCAAGCTTATGGCACATGGTATTCTCAAATGGTCACCCATCTAGGTACTGTCCAGGCTCCATGTTGCTTAACTTTGGAGGTTGTATGGGAACTGATGCTTCAACATGATGTGGTCATAAGCCTTTAGAAAATAGAAGTACAACCCATAGAGTAGTTAATCCTCTTTTGGGGTGAGCAATATCCCAATATATAACCAAAAGTGTAGCAAGCCCTTTCAAGAGTAACCTAGACAAGATCCTGCTGACATAGATATGATCTCACAGGGATCCTATGTTGGCATACATCAGTGTTGTCAAGTATTGCCTTTGCGAGGTTTAACCCTGCATATGAGGAGTATTCATTCCAAGAAAACTAAACATATGAAGGAAGGTGGTTACGAGGTCTGATGTCATGGCACCCAGAAGAGGATAGGTTCATCCTCAAATTCATGAAGGATTTGTAGAAAAAGTTCCCAAGAAAGACCAATAAGTGAGAGGTTATTGCTTCCCGCTTTAGCTGTCGCACTCCCGAAAATATTTGCAAGAGTCACGAAATACATTAAGTTTATTGTCTTATATGATCATTTAGGTCCAATATGGCCCACATACCTTTTTACTTGTTTACTACAAGAAATTGTTTACTTTCACTAATTTAAAAATAAAACAAAAACAATGTCTATTGCTTAACACTCTCTATGCAATGGACAAGATTAAATTATCCATTTCTTTGCAGCAAAATGATCTTAAAATAATCTAAGATTTCAAAACTTTTTGCTAAATCTGACTCGAAGTGCCATTATATCAATAAACATAATTCTCTCTTTGACTTTTCCAATCCAGACAGTTATAAGTCTGTCTGTATCTCTTCAGGACATGGGCAATCATGGTACTCCACAACTTTTTATCCTTTGTAACTCTTAGTTAGGTTTGTCTTTTATGTTATAAAGGAGCACTGATATTACATAACAGTTGAGAACTCTTTTCTTTGTTTCTAATGAAATTTTCCAGTTTCTTAATAATTTGCTGAGCTTTTGGAAGGCATCTTTTGCTGTCCCAATATGACTTCGGATTTCCATATCACATTTTCTGTTATCTGTTAGAACATTTTCCAGTCTGGCAAAGGTCAGGTAGGTTTTATCATCTCCCAGTTGCATCTTTGTCTTTGGGCAGAGTGTGACTCAGTTGTGACTCCATCAGAAGACAGAGGTGCAACTGAGGAAAATCACACTGTGTAGTGCTCAGCCCTGGAGAACAGATGCTGAAGGCTGCACCCCTCATAGCACAAGAGAAAGAGATTGGTGCTAACCCTAACCCCGGCCAGTGTAATTGACAGTTGCAGGGGTTTGGGGAATTTTTATTCTTGTCCTGACTGTATGGGCTCGGGTTTCCCACATTAAAATCTAACTTTGAGTCACATTCTGACTCAGTGATGAGGCTGGAGTAAATATACTTTCCAGATATTTAAATTTTTGTACTTACTTGATTTTGGTGTCACCAATTTGTAGTTTGCATAAAAGTATACATATAATTGTACTCTTCTGTTAAATCATTATTTTGTTTCACTCTGAATTTGCCACCCATTCCCAATATGGATTTAGAGTACTATGGTTATCAGTTTATTTATCTTGTAGGATGTGTAATTCACAGAAAACTCATAGGACACCTATGACACATTTATTGCACTACTCCTTCTCTATTATACATATTACAATGTTTGATAGTAAAGGTGGTAGGAGGATGATTTCAATAGTGGTAGTAGTCATAGTAGGCAGTGACACTTGGTCTTTTTTTCTCTGATTTTCAATATATAGTTTCTAATAAAATAAAAGGTTATAAAATAGAGGCAACAGAGGCAAGGAAAAGCAGCAAAATCAGTGGGACAAAGTCAAGTGCAATGCAAGAAACTGAAACCTTCTCTGAATGCTAGTTTTAAATGAGGATTATAAAATTACAACAATATGATCTGTTTCTTCCTACAGACAGAATTTACTGTAACATTCTATATGGAACCATTGAAGTAAATGAAAGTTTTTGATACTTTTATTGATAATGTCCTACCTGTGATATCAAGGGTTATGTATACATAAAAAAGCTAGTTATTTAAGTAAGCAATAAGATATTCATAATTTCAATGATTTTCTTTGGATTTTCATTAAATTATTTGTTATGTTTGGTTTGGCTTGTTTTGTTTTATGACATATGAACCTCAATGGGTTATTTAATGCTGACAAGATTTTTTATTGCTGGTAATATTTTTTTTTCCAAAAATGTATTGCTGGTAAAAAATTTTCCAAAAAAGTATTGCTGGTATTAAAACCGATTTTTATACTTTCATAGTGTTTTGACCACTTGGAGTGTGGTAACCATCTGCCCATAGCTAGGACCCTAACAGGTTCTACATATATATATTAGAAACTACATATATATATATATATGCATGTTTCATTAAAAACGACAGACAAGGTACTACGGTTGAGCTTTTTATTTAATTTTTCTTGTGTTCTGACAAGAGCTTTCTTTTTGGACAAAGAGTGTGTAAGAACTGTCCGAATGTTCTGTATTTCCGAGCGCTTTCGGCTATACCTTTAGCCATTATCAAGGATGATTCAATTATCAGCTTAGTAGAGTGTGTGTGTTCTGTGTATATTCAGTGTGTGGTAGTGATGTTTTTAGTTTCCGAATACGGTTAGCACATTGTGGCTTTGTTCATAGTTAATATTGTTAAGAGTTGGCTTTTTCTTTTTTTTTATTATTAGAGCTTCCATTATTTTTAGTCTTTTTTTGCAAGTGGATGCAGTTAATATATTTGTGTTTTCTACTAGTATGTTCCTAATAGTGTCAGGTAAATCTGAGTGTGTGTTTAAATGTGTTCTGATGGAACTGTGATCAGATAGGTGTAATGTAAGACGTCTGGATAAACATGTGGTTGTGTCATTGATGTAATTATTTATGAGTCCGGTTTGGTGAGGAACGCAGTTCCTTAAAGGGCATTTGAACTCATAGATAATGTTTGTTCTTTGTAATTTTGACTTAGTTGATGTGTTGTTATTTTTGAGGATAAGGTTGGCTGTCTTAAATTTTTATAATAGATAATAAGTTTGATTTTTTATTAGGATCAATAGGAGTAGTATATTTCTTTATAATATGTCTTAGAGAAGATTCATCTTGTTTGTAATTAATATGCATTTGGTTATTGTAATAAATGTGTATGTGATTTTTAGTTGTGTGTTCGCTATCGTTATTACTTGCTTTGGGGAGGAATAGTCTAATTTGTTGGTCTATAAGGTAGTTAGGAAACCGTTGTTAATTAGTGTTTGTTTAACGTTGTTAAGTTCTTTGAGAAATGCATATTAATTATTAAATTACAAAGAACAAACATTATCTATGAGTTCAAATGCCCTTTAAGGAACTGCGTTCCTCACCAAACCGGACTCATAAATAATTACATCGGCTACACAACCACATGTTTATCCAGACGTCTTACATTACACCTATCTGATCACAGTTCCATTCAAACACATTTAAACACACACTCAGATTTACCCGACACTATTAGGAACATACTAGTAGAAAACACAAATATATTAACTGCATCCACTTGCAAAAAAAAAGACTAAAAAATAATGGAAGCTCTAATAATAAAAAAAAGAAAAAGCCAACTCTTAACAATATTAACTATGAACAAAGCCACAATGTACTAACTGTATTCGAAACTAAAACATCACTACCACACACTGAACATACACAGAACACACACACTCTACTAAGCTGATAATTGAATCATCCTTGATAATGGCTAAAGGTATAGCCGAAAGTGCTCGGAAATACAGATCATTCGGACAGTTCTTACACACTTTTGTCCAAAAAAGAAAGCTCTTGTCAGAACACAAGAAAAATTAAATAAAAAGCTCAACCGTAGTACCTTGTCTGTCGTTTTAATGAAACATGCATAAAGGAAGGATTGTCCTAAATATACACATATATATATATATATATATATATATTAGAAACTATATATATATATTATATATTAGAAAATATATATATATATACATATATATATATATTAGAAACTATATATATATATATATATATATTAGAAACTATATATATATATATATATATATATTAAAACTATATATATATATACATATATTAGAAACTATATATATATATATATATATATATATATATATATTAGAAACTATATATATATATATATATATATATTAGAAACTATATATATATATACATATATATATATATATATAGAAACTAACTATATATATATATATATTAGAAAACTATATATATTTACATATATATATATATATATATATATATATATATATAATATATATATATATATATATATATATATATATAGAAACTATATATATACATATATATATATATATATACATAAATATATATATATATATATATATATATATATAGAAACTATATATATATATATATATATATATATATATATATATATATATATATATATATATATATATATATAAAAACTATATATATATATATAGAAACTATATATATATATATATTAGAAACTATATATATATATATATATATATATATAAATATATATATATATTAGAAACTATATATATATATATATTAGAAACTATATATATATATATATTAGAAACTATATATATATATATATATATTAGAAAACTATATATATATATATATTAGAAAACTATATATATATATATATATATATATATATATATATATATTAGAAACTATATATATATATATATATATTATATATATATAAACTAAACTATATATATATATATTATATAACTATATATATATATTAGAAACTATATATATATATATATATATATATATATATATAAACTATATATATATATTAGATATATATATAGATATATTAGAAAAACTATATATATAGATATATTATATATTAAAAACTATATATATATAGATATATTATATATTAAAAACTATATATATATAGATATATTTTATATTAGAAACTATACTAAATTATTTACACTATTTACATTGTTCAAACCATTGTCCTCATCATGATGTTTTGGCTGTTGTGTGTTCCAGCCTTCTTCAGATGATCTACATCAGTATTTTGACCTGAACCCTTTATTTAGTCAACTGGGTTAGAATGTTCTCATTCCATGTACCATGCCTCATTTTGGATGTATCAGTTTCATTTATTTCCCTTTACTAATTCAACATTCTCCAAGTTTTTGTTCACCTCTGCTGTAGCCAGGTATTGAACTTACAACTCTTTGGGGTCAAGTCATTGCCTTACTTCAAGCAACTTCATTCACTGGGCCATGTGTTCTTGGGGAGATATATTACCTAAAGAAGGCCGGAGCATACAATGGCTGAAACATTGTTAACATGACAATAAAGATGAGGACAACATTTTGAATAATGTAAATAGTGACAATACCTCATCTCAAAAATATAGACCGGAATATGGCAATAAAGTTGAGGACAACAGTCTGAATAATGTAAATAATGTAAATAGTTTGTAGTTGATCCACTGAATGATGTGCGATATAATATGGCCTGTGCATTCCAATAAAGGATAGATGTCACAAAAGGCCCACTAACATTTTAAAAATAAAAGATGTGAAATCTGACAGACCAACAAGAGGACAACAAATGACAAGCTAACAAGACATTAGTTTTTTTTTATAATGCCTGCCCTTGATCATGTGAATGGTGTAGTGAAGGGGCTATGATAAGTTACAATACTGCATTTCAGAAATACAGACAGACTATACTGAATTGTTTATAAAGAAATAGTTCACCAAAATTTAGCAGTCTATTGTAATTTGAAGAAAAAAAAAATGAAAGGAGAAATAGTGAGAATTTGATTCTTCCTTTAAGAGGATCTAATTTTTTCAGGGCTCATCAAACACTGATTTCACTGAGTGTACATATTTAATACTGAATTTCATAAAAGCATGCATTTATTTTTCCTTAGAAAAATTAGTACATTTTTTTCTGAGAGCAATAACCCAGTGGATCAATGGCTCCTCTACTATTTTCACTGGTATGAGTTGGATCCATAGTAGGCATCCTATATTTGCTAAGCTTAATAAACCTGTGTCACTTGACCAATCGAAATAAGCTTCATCTCTTTATTTTACCTTTCATAGTTTTTTTTTTTTTTCAGTCAGTCAGCATCCAAACTTATTCTCTACTTCTTCTGACAGGAACATCTGCTGTTTATTGTAGGCCTGTGATACTTGATAAGAGAATTCAATCAATAAGATAGCAAGTCGGACAGTCACAGCCAACATAATGCCATTGACTTTCTCGACCCAATTTCTTTTTACTGAAAAATGAAGCTTTGTTCTGTTATCATTAAAATCATTGATGATTTTAAGCGATAAGAATATTTTCTTTTCTCTGTGAAAATCTTTTTTTAATAAATAAATAAATAGGAAATCAATATAAATGAAAAAAAGAAAACAAAAAAAAGCAAAGAATAAAAAAAACCATAACATATTTTATAGAATATAAGAACACCCACTTGCATTATTTGGACTGTTATCCTCATCTTCATTGCCATATTCACAACGTTTCGACCATTGTATGTTCTGGTCTTCTTCAGGTGAATATGGCAGTGAAAATGAGGATAAAAATTCAAATAATGTAAATAATGCACGTAATCATAATACCTCATCTCAGAGATATAGACAGATAAAGAACACTCACATTTACACATTTAAAAAAAAAAAAAAAAATCAGTTCACCCAAGCAAGATGCAAGAAGCTAGAGTGAAAGAGAATGGAAGAGACTTTAGAAGGAACTAGAAACCCAATCCTAAACTGGAATCAAGGGATAAAACTCTACTTTTGTTCAAAAACCAGGGAGGAATGTGAACTGGATGATAGGTGAACATATCTACACCTACTAAATATTACAATTATACAGTCAAAAAAAAACAAAACAGTAATATTTAAGTAATTTTGCAATTGCAATTAAGAAATAATATTTCTTATACTTGCTTTGTATAAGGATCAGAAAATTTGTTGATTTATACGTAAATATAGACCAGAATGCTACACTATTCAATTATGATGAACTTTATAGTTTCCATTTAAATTTTTTACACTATTATTCCTCAAATACAAGGCCCAAGAACCGCTCAAGAGAGAGGGTTACTGAATGAGGTTGTTTTATGGATGTAAGTGCAGGTAAGAATTGTAGATTATAAGAATATGTATGACAGATAATGGTTGACTGAACTTGAAGAAGCTAAAACTGTATTGGTTAGGGAAGCAACCTCTCAGGAGTCTATTCTTGGGAAGAAGCTGTTTGAATGGAAGTTCTTTCTAACCAAAGGAATATCAAGGGGATGAGGAGGGTTCATTCCTGTATATGGCATGATGGCTCTTAATCGTAAAGGTCTCAACTTCTGAAACTAAGAAATGTAGCTTATCAAAACATTTGCCGTAGAAATAGTGATAGAGTAGTGAATGCCATGCAACATTGCATCTGTGGGAAAGGGGTTATCAGGTGGAAAATAATTCATCACCATCAAGGCTAGAAATGGAGGATCATGCAGCTCCAACCTAGATATGATAGTAATACTCTAGTTTTAGTCTGATTTGACTCTTGTGATGATAGAGCATGGTAGGTGGAGTCAAGTACTTTCTTTAAATTTAAAAATGTTTGAATCTTTTTCATGTGTATTTTAAGTTGATGTAATGACAAATGAAATCCAAAGAATCAAACTGAATTAGTGTCTGAAGAATTGTTCAAATAGAAACTGTAGGCTCAGTAGCAATTCATCTGGGAAGTGTTTGCACAAAGGACAGAAAATGTGACACAGAAATCCAAAGCTGCACTGGAATAACAAAAAATGCTTTCAAAAAAGCTAAGCAAAGTATTAAGAAAAAGGAAAGTTTTGTCAGACGCAAAGAAAAGAATGCTGAACTGCTACGCAATGTCAATCCTCTTATCTGGTAGTGAATGCTGGGCAATTTCTTTACAATTAGAAGAAGCATAAATATGGTTCTATAGAAGAATTTGAGAATACCATGGTTGGATCATATAAGCAACAAGAAAGTTTTAACGTAAATGAAAAAAAGAAAACTCATACTTAGAATCAGAAATAAACAGTTGAAATTTCTAGGACACAATGAGGATGGAAGGGTTGGAGAATTTGACACTGACAGGACATATCAAAGGCAAAAGGAAAATGGGGAGGCAACAGGTCACCTACCTGACAACCATGTGTGAATGGAGGGGTGGTAAAATGATAAACATTATTAAGAGATACAAAGGATAGGAAGTTGTGGAGAGCTATGATCGCCCATATCCTGAAGGGACATGGCACATAGAAGTAAAAGAAGTTCAGTAACAAAGCATACTTGTAGATAGTTGAGTTTTCTCTCATGAGGTGCCTGAAAAACAAAGGTTCTATATTTTTTGGTAGGTTCCCAAATAATGTTGTTTCAAATTGTTTTATCTTTTGTTGATTGACTTAGAAATATAGTATGGGGAAGAGGTAATCAGATCTTTGGCTGACGAGAGGGGGTCCATTTTAATGCATTCCAAACAGCCAAAACAATTTGGTAATTTAGGCTATGGATGTCCAGGTATTCATATCAGCATACTATAGAGTTTAAAAGTTGTGTGTGTATTGTAGATATGCATGCATGTTCACATATAAACAATTAATGTAGAAGCAACAAAAATGGGTTTCTAATATAGACTGTTTATTCTCTCTTTAATAGAAACTGTAAGGAAACAAAGTTCTCAATGTCTTTTGGGTATGTCTGTTTTCTTTTTCTTTGTCCAGAAGTAAGTCATAGTAAATAAGGATAAGAGCTGTTAACATTGTCAAGCTCAAATGAGCTTTGCACTGAGTTGGAACGACCAAAATATTTACCTCGTAGCTGAAGTTGATAAATACATTTGAACTTTATGTGTTGGAAAGTGGAAAGAGAGATTCTTTTTCTGGTCCAGAAGCAAGTTAGGGTAAATCATTACAAGAATGTTTAATTGGTTGAGCTCAAGTCAGCCATGTGAAGAGTTGGAATGACCAAAGTACAGGTTGTACTTACTTCATCCATCAGTCGACTGAGGGAAAGAGGACATTTCCCAGTGGGAACATCATCTGCATCTTGGAGTAAGAGGAAGAAAAAAAGAAAGGAAGGAAATGTTTGTCTTTTTATAGAACTTAAACACCACCACCTAAAGGACGTTTGACG
The DNA here is from genome assembly GCA_903632075.3 of Acanthosepion pharaonis. NCBI lineage: Eukaryota > Metazoa > Mollusca > Cephalopoda > Sepiida > Sepiidae > Acanthosepion > Acanthosepion pharaonis. The sequence continues at coordinate 1,054,865 of CAHIKZ030005637.1, read as the reverse complement.
ATGACAAGTGGCATAATAAAATTTCTGGTTCCTTTTTTTACTCTTAGCATCACTGCTAATCACAGTGAATGACAGCTCTCCATCTAAAAAATTATCGTTTTTTTTTACTTATTATTTTTTAATATTCTAACCCAATTTGTCATTTGATTAAATGAAAGTTGTACCAAGAATAGATGATACATGTAGTTTTCTGAAAAGCCTATCAATATTTCTATTTCATGATCGATACCCACAAATCTGAAATTTCAGGTAGAAAAAAAAAAAAAATATTGATTAACAAAAAAAGTATGTTCTTTCTTCTTATCTGACCTGACATATATTGCCAGTGACCCAAATTTTCTGTGCTTTCAAACTCTTTGAACTTTAACATTCTTTTGTAACTTTGAAGATATAACATTTTGTAACTAAGAAACAATAAAATTTGACAATATTTGTCATAAAGCGGGTCATTTTTTTGTGGAGAAAAGGTTAAATCAGGGTATTTTTTTTTAAAAAAAAATTAATCTACTTAAATTTAAATAAATATAATCAGAATGGTCATACACTCTTATACAGCTGAAGTATCACAAGAAAATTTTCATCACAAACGTAAGAAATTGCAGTGAAGGAATTGTGTTATTCCGACCGACTTGAACTTTTCCCCCTAAATTTCTGTAAAATTATTTATAAAGACAATTATTCGACCAATAACCATATATTTTTTTGTTTGAGGAGAAGCAAAGAAAAAAGAAAAGAAACAACAAAAAAAAACCAAAAAAAACCTTTATTCTAGTTGTAAAAAAGAAAAAAAATAATCGCCAAAAATATCAAATACAGGCCGACGGGTCAAAAAGAAAAAAATCTGATGCAAAGTTTCTAAATAGATTATTTAAATTTTCAAAGTATTTTTTCAATATCACATCATTGATTTTTATTTTTATTTTACGTTGACCACACTCTGAGTGAATTTGTAATTTTTATGGGGTTTGGAAGTTCACTTCTATAAGTTTATTAATCTGTGGTAACGAGTTTCTTCATCTGTTTGGCTAAAAACCACGGACCCGGAGAGATACAAACAATTGAATAACGGAGAGAGACTGACGGTTATGTTTTTATTTTTTAAGAACTAAAAAACAAAACAAAAAAAAACAAAAAACAAAACAAACTTGCATGAACTTTCAGCGTTTCTATCATGCTAAAAAAAAAAAGCAAATAATGAACATGGAAAAATCGCAGACCTTTTAGTCCGCAGTCCTTACTGAACCAAAAATCAACAAGAATTAAAATTGGGATTAAATGTGGATAAATATTTTTTAATTTAAAAAATTATTTCTTAAAAAAGGACACGACAAAATGGCTAATAATTTTCTAGTTACAAACAACAAGAGTTAAAATTTAGTAGTGACGAGTCTTCTTCTGAAAACTTGTACTATTCAACCGTCACTTTACCGAACGAGCTTGTTGTTGTGTAATAAATGCAGTAAGGCTCCGTATTAAGAGTGTGGGTCGGTGATGCACCTTTTTTTAAAACATTTCAGAATCACATTACCCAAGAGACTGACATGAAGTGTAGCAACAAGTAAGAAGAGTAGAATAGAAAGAAAGACTTCCTTTTTTTTATCTCTAGATGCGAGTAAGTAAAAAGGAAGATGTACTTTTTTTTTTATCTACCATAGACCACGCTTCTTCTTAGAGCCAAAAGAAAAAGTCATGGTAAGGTATAATTTTTCTTTTTTGTCGTAAAGAGATTATCGCTGGTCAGTATCAGTTTATATTTCAATCAACCGCACCTGAAAGTCCGTCCGAGGGGGGGGGGATATCTCTTGTCGAAATAAGCTGTGTAGTCTTTCTTCTCTTTCACACACACACAAAAAAGTGATTTAATTTCGACAGTTCTAGGAAGAGAGACGAGAGAGATTTAATTTAAAGAAAATATTAAAAAAAAAAAAGCAAAAAACAACAAAAAACAAAGCAATGGATGGGACAGTTAAAGAGGACAATGATGAGAAAGAAATATTTGATATCAACAAAAAAAGAGATGAACCTGAATTAGACTGTGAAGAAGGCTATCAAGAAGATGAGGCCGATGACGAGAGTTCGAATAAAGACGAGGAATTCTTAAAGACACATCTTTTCATTGATGAAGCCAGGGATTTGATCATCTATGAAGGACCGAATTCGGTTTCTTTATCATCACTTCATAGGGTTCATTTTGCTTCAACCGGGTCAGTTTATTTTATTTCTTTATCTAGTCTAGTGGTTTCACATTTTTATTTTCGTCTCACGAAAATATGTTGACAGAATTATTGTTTTTACTGACAAAAAAAGAAGAAAAAAATCATTTTTTAAATAAAAAAAAATCTAAACCGCAAATTGCGACGAAAATTATCCTCCAAAGATTCCCCAACTTTGGTTCAGTTCCTTTTTCGACAAATTATTTATCAAACATTATTTATTTATTTTCTTTAATTCAATAAGTGACTGTAATAATTGATTCATCGCACAGGATAAAACAATTTTCCGTAATTTTATTTCAAAAATTAAAAAAAAAAATCGTTTTACCTGACAAATTCTTTGATGTTTCCGATATCGGAAAAAAAATACTGTAAAAAATTTTAAAACTCGTCAATATTCTAAAATTAAATAAAGTAAATAAGAATAATGCAATTAATTATTTAATTAGAATTAACGTTTTTAAACTAAAAGAGAAAAACAAAATATTCAAAATTCAAAAATTACCTTCTTTTGTTTGTCACTTTGAAAAAAACTTCTTAAAACAACATTAAAACTCCCAAGTACCATTGATTCATTGGGGATGTAAAAAATAGATGGCTTGATTTTATATATTTTTGTTCTAATATAGTTTATGATTATATTTTTTCTCCGTTCAAATTTAACATTTTGGTGTCCAAATGATTTGCGGAATTTCATGACAACATCGGCTGAGATAAAAAACAAACAAACCTGAATTATCTCCCTTGATTCGCATTATGAGAAATCTTAAAAAATCACGCATCAGTTTCTTACTAACTAAAATTTATATTAATTAGTGGCAAATATAGTATTCTAAATTATCATTAGTCTCCGTACAACACACGTATCATCGGATGAATAATGAATAAAAAAAAAATGTAATTTGAAAACTATCTAATCCAGAGAGCCAACGAAACAATTTTTTGTGTCCTTTCGGGGGAAGAATAAATCAGAAAATTAAAAAAAAATGACCTATGGTTTTGTTTTTATAAGATAACAAATAATTTGCAAAAATATTTGAAGAAATCTTCCGACACTTTGCCTCTGATAAGAGCTTTAAACACTAATAATTTCCCCAAATTATATGGGGAATTTGTGACTGTGTTTAAAAAAAAAAAAAAAGAAAAAAAATTTGACCCAAATAGGCCAAACATATTTTTTATCTATCTGTCTGTCATTACATAACACTACAGTTGTGTTTACTAATAGGATCCCAGAAAATTATTTTGTGCATACTAATTTTTAATAGCTTCAAAACATTAAATTCGTAAATTCAGGTATCCCCAAAGAAAAGCGATACCTAAGGTAACAATGCATTTTTTTTTAAATGATAACTCTTTTTTTTTTTTTTTTTTTTTGAAGCTTTTAAGTTTAATTTCAAGCTAATTAAAATATTTAATATTTCCAATAAGCAAAATACTTTTTGCTGTATTTCAAACAGAATTTAAAAGGATTGGAATGATTGTAATTATCATTTTTTATTATCAGTGAAAACGAAAATCGTTCATATTGACAAATCTGTGAACATAGCGTAATTCTCTTTATTAAAAAATCTTTAAAAATAAAATATACTTTTCTGAAAATTTATTTGAGGAAGAGCAGTTGTTTTAAAGTTTAATTTATCTGATTCAAAATAAAAATATTACTTCATTTTAGTTTAAAATATTTCAAAAAAGCATTTTTAACATGAAGGTGAGTGTTTTTATGAGGTGTTAACTGAACAACTTTCTCACTAGGCTTATGTTTGGGAATTTTTTTCTAGGGGGTATATAACTGTAACACTTACTTGATGAATATAATATGAACATCTTTTTTATAAAATTATTTATAACTATCCAGTTAAAAAAATATTCTAAGCAATCTGATATTTTATTTAATTTTAGGTACTTTGGTTTTATAGTCTAACTTATGAAGATACTTGTTGAGGAAATGTTAGAAAATTAATAATGAATTTTAACTTTTACTATAGTTACCACTCATTTTTTTCTAATAGTGTCCTGTTTGGACAGCCATATTTACAAAATCGACATGTTTATATATATGCATAAAATAAATTATGAATTCTTTTTAAAATATTTGGGTTTGTTGAAATGTAGTTAGCTTTTTAAAAGATTTAAAAGATTATAAATTATTCTAATTAAATTTAAAAAACTGTAAACATTGCTTATAAAAATTCATTACTCTTTGAAATTTTTTTTTCTTAAGACAATATTGTCTATAATATATTTTATACGTAAAAGCAGTAAAAAATTTAATTAATCTTAGTTTTATTGCATTTTTTATTTTACGATTTAGAGCAGATTTTCTGTAACTGAGTAGGGGAGGGGTACTGTTTGACCAAAAGATTTCAAGATGTAAATTCTCTGAAGATTTGTCCTTATAACTAATATAAATATTAAGTGCTACAAAAAAGAATTTCTTGAAATTTCATAAAATTAAATAAGTGGGGATAACAGATGTAAGATTTTCTGAAAATAAAGCATTTCGAAAGTAATTTCATTCATTTGTGAATAAGCCTTGGAAGGTTCATCAAAATCTGACAATTTTCTGTTTTTTTGCAAGAATATCCAAATTAGTGTGTTTTGCACTGCAAAAAGAAGTCTCATACTAATTTATGGTCACTCACTGATGCAAGAAAAATAAAATTTTAACCGATATGTGAATTAAGAGCTCTAAGAGTGAGACAGCTGCCACTCCTCTCTGATGTGGCCATTTATATATCTCCTCTAATATGATTCCTTCCCATGCCTGCAACCCAGGTGTAGCTGAACCGGTCACATGAATATTCACCTGATAGCTATGAGGTAACCTCAAGTCAACACTGCACCATGATGTCACATGGAGTGCAAAGTCTATTCTGCTATCATTTGAACTGAGCCATATATTACATTAGCATAAGTTTCATATCATCAAAGTAAATTCTTTGTTACTGTTAATAATCTTTCTTTTTAACTGAGTTTAAAGTAAGACCATTTGTTTTTCTCCTAAAAACCAAGATGTAGACTTGTATAATAGAACCATACAGACATTTATAGTCTCTAATCCCCCTGAATGATTTTTAGATCATAGAACTTTATTAATATTATTTGTACTTATAAGGAAGATTAAAACAAAATTCCTTGAAAGATATTAAATTTTGCATTTAACCTATGTAGCTGTCTTTTTTATAATGGTTTTTAGTAGCAAAATGGCTTCAGCATCCCACAAAACACAGGAATAAAGGTCTAAAATATGATTTTCTTGTAACTACAAGGAGTTATGTCCAAAAACTGATATTTGGTGCCTGGCATATGGTTCCAAAAGCAGGTAATGATTGATTTAAAAAAAAAAAAAAAAAAAAAAGGAACTGAGTACATTTTAAATTTTATCTCACTGTATGTGATTCATTTGCTGTGCAAAATGTTTATCCTGACACTGAAGGTAACTCTGATCCTTGAATTTGTCTTAAGATTAATTTTTTTTCAATGAATAATGAATTTTTATAAGAATTGTTTTTAAAAAATTTTATTTAGAATAATTTATAAAGTCTTAGATCTTTCAAATTTCTGTATTAATTTATAGCTGTTAGGTGATATTGTTATGAAGTAAAAACTATATTTACTAATCATAAATGGAAAAGATTACTACAATTCTGTGAACCCTGATATTTTACAAAAAATTTTTAATTTTTTTATACTGATTTTTGTAAATATGGATGCCCATATATGACATTATCATAAAATAAGAGAGATAGCTATAGTAAATTTAAAGCCAAAAATATATAAAATTCAATAAAACTAAATTACAGAGAATATTTTCTAAATTTGTAAGATTACTGGGTAGTTAAAAGTTATATAAAAAAGGCACTCACGTTATATTCCACAAGTAAGTTATACAATTATGTCCACCATAGAAAAAAAAAAAGATAACCTACCTTCATGTTAAAAAAGACATATTTTAAAGTAAGTAATATTTCTTTCAAATCAGATTAATTGAACTTTAAATCAGCTAATATTCCTCAAATAAAGTTTCAGAAAAGTATATTTTATTTTTGAAAGAATTTTTAATAAATTGTGTTGACAGATGGCAAAAATGGTGCTATAATCAGCAATTTTTAGTTATTTTAAAAAAACAACACACAAAAAAATCCTTGCAGTCAATTGAGTTTTTAAATAAGGCAAAGAATTTTGCTTAATGTAAATATTAAATTTATTCTATTAGCTTGAAATTAAAAGTAAAATAAAGGTTTCAAGAAAGTTTTTTCATTTTTAAAAATTCATTTTAAACCTTAGGTATCATGTTTTTGTATATATAGTGAATTACCAAGTATAAATATACTAAGTGTGTGTGTGTGTGTGTATATATATATATATATATATATAGTCATTTACTAAGTATACTGTGTGTATGTATATATATATATATATATATATATATATATATATAGTGTGTGTGTGTGTGCAAATATATAGAAAAATAGGAAAGAACTGTTACGTTAATAATCTGAAGTTCTTTAGCATTTTTTTTTTATTTTAAAAAACAGTGCTCAATACATAAGTAGAGCCTAAATTATAATTACTTTAAAAAAGTCATCTACTAAGTATACTAAGTGTGTATATATATATAGAGAGAGAGAGAGAGGGAGAGAGTCATTTATTAAGTATAAGTATATTAAGTCTGTGTATATATATATGTGAGTGTATGTGTGTAAGTGAGTACTCAAAGTCCCTGTTTGATGAGAGAATCAGGCACCACATAGCCTCTAACAACCTTGGCTCTTGTATTCATTGGTCGCTCTGTAATAGAGCATTAAATAAGTGTAAGGTCTCTAACCCTTCCCCTCTTTAATCAATTTGAGGAGAATGCTTTGCGTTTAAATTCTCCTCAAACTCTACTCTTGACACATCTAACTTTCCACTTATAACTGAGTTCCTGTTGAGTGATATGCATATAATCCCTTCCATGGTTTCTGCTATCATCTCTAACCTAGATCCCCACAAAGCATCTGAACACAATGGTATCTCTGTAATAGTCATTAAGAAGTGTGCTCCTAAACTGGCCCCTGTCCTCTCTAAACTGTATAATAAATGCCTCAGTGCCTTCTGCTTTCCTGCATGCTGGAAGTCATCATCTGTTGTTGTAGTTTTTAAGAACTCTGGTGGGCTGTCTGACCATTCCAATGAATGGCCTGTTAGTCTTCTATCACTATTTTGGAAACTCCTAGTGAACTTGATCAATGCTGAATTGGTTCATCATCTCAAATTGCAAAGCCTTTTCTCAGATAAGCAATATGGCTTTCGTTTCTCCTGGTCAACTGCTGATGTACGGATGACAATTGTGGAGAGAATTTATCATGACTTAGATAAAAACAATGATACCTGGGCTGTAGCATTGGACATTTTGAAAGCCTTTAACATAGTCTGGCATTCAGGTCTTCTCTACAAACTGAAAAGTTATGGTATCTCTGGAAATTTTTTTGAACTGATCCAGTCTTTCCTATCAAATCGTGAAGTGAAAGTTATCCTGAATGGCCACTCATCTAGATCCTTTTGTACTAATACGGATTCCCCCCCCCCTCAGGGCTCCATCCGTGGTCCTAATTTGTTTTTAATTTTCATTAATGACCTTCCTGATGGCATCAGCTCTCAACTTGGCATCTACTCTGATGACAGCCATTTATTCCTGCTTTGATAGTCAGGCTGACCAGTCCGACAAGTGCAAAGTGACAGCCAGTGTCCAAAATGACCTCAAGTTCATTGTTAACTGGGGCAAAAGTTGACTTTTTAATTTTAATGCTAAACTTCTCTCCATTAATGATCTGAGAGACACCTCGCTGTCTTCCATCAGCATGGCCAAGAAAGTGCGCCTTCTTGGGTTCATGTTCTTAGTTGAAGACTATATTGAATATATTTCTGCACGCCCTGTCCTTTAGTCGGCGAAGAAGGGGCTCCAACGCCAAAGCGTAAAGTAAGGGCGACAGTGGACAGCCTTTCGGACCGACCGAGTCAGCGCAAAAATGCTCGACCGCCTTCCATTCACCTGTACCACAGCACTTGAGGAGCGATACAGGGGGCTAATCTACTTTCAGTAGTTGAGTTCGAATCCGGCATCCTGCAGTACAACAGACAGGTACTGATGGTCAACTCTGTCAAATGCCTTGGACTGATCCAAATTGATCAGCGCGGCTCGCTTGTCGTCTTTTACACTCTCCATGATCTTGCGGATCGGATGCAGGTTGCTTTGAATTGTTCATATCCTCAAAGCACAAGTCTACTCAGGTCCCAACAAGCTAGCGACAACTGACTGCAACCATTCTGTCAGGATTTTGGCCAAAATCTTTAACACTGTGTTTAGCAGAGTTATGGGCCTGTAATCATCTAAATCTTTGCCCTTTTTCAACAGCGTAATCACACCCCTGGAAATCTGGTTGGGGATGGACTCTTGCCGGAACCAGTTCTTGAACACCACTGTCAAAATCGGGACAAAGATGTGCGACAGCTTCAAGTACATTTTGTAGGGCAGACCATCAAGTCCCGGAGACTTGCCTCTGCCGACCTTCTTCAATGCCAAGTAGACTTCACCCTATGTGATTTCACCTTCGCAGCTATCCGATTCAGTCGGCGAAAGCCGTGGAAAGTCAGCCAAATAGATGCGAAACTCATCACCACTGATACCAAGCACCTTAGTAAAACGGCTCTCGAAATGCCGCCGAAATGTCTCACACATGTCTTTGGTCGACCTCAGAGAACGTCCCTCTGTGTTAATGACCTCACGAATGTATCGATCGGAACCTTGACGGATCTCTTCCTTGCGCAATTCTGCGCCCATGTTCACGGCTTTGTTAGACATCTTGTTTAACCTATGTCTAACTACCTGACCCTGGTAGCGTTTAATAGCCACGCGCTACAGGGCCTGCCTAGTTACGGCTATCTCTAGGGAATCCCCCCAGTCACTGCCCGGGACAAACAATCCTCTAGAATCTTCATCTCTCCCCTGAAACTTGAATACCGAAACTATTTAATCAATTAGTGCAGTTTTAAGAGAGGGAGTTACCTCAAATTTAAAATACGATTAGCGCTAAGGTTACCATTAGCCAGCAAGGTAGATTAGGCAAATTTTAAGGAAACTTTATGGATTAATATTGTTATTATTATCATTGAATATAATAAAATCCTTCAGGAACAGAAAGTGAACCCCTAGACTTGTAGTGGACACAGCCTGTCTCCCAGTAAGCGACATAAGATCGCCTGTGCTTGTGCGGACGTCATAAAAACCAGCATTCATTAACACCGGGCAGTTGGAAGGAATGCCGCCGGCGCGACAGAAGCGAAGGAAACAAATTTCGATAACTCAGCTACAAGTTATTCCGGCAATATTGCAAACTATGTCGGAGGGAAAATATGATATAAAATTCATATCTGACGGCTCAGCATTCGGGATGTGCCAAGTGAAGCGGCCAGAACATGTGATTCCCCTAAACTGTCTGGTGGAGCGTTTGCTGTCTAGCAGCAAATTAAGTGAAGAGGAAAAAGCAAACCTTGAACTCATAAAATCGGTCCATTACACAGCGTTCGCGAAGAACGGGTCTGTCGCGTATGAACAGTTCTCTGAGCGGCGCATTTGACAAGGGGAATCCAATGATGTGTACTTGGCAGAACTACATTGTTTGGGGGTATCAGCGACTATGGCTTGGCGTGCTTTTTTGTCAAGGGATTACCAAATTGTGTGAAATGTCTCCTTCACGCTTCTTCTCGGATGGAAGTATTAACCATCGAACAGATGCTCGATGTAATAACAAAGCATTGACATCGTAATTATCGGCGGGAGAACGCAGACGTGCGGAGTTAGGCCCGTCAGCCTTCGTACGAGGAAATTGAAGGGTTGTTATGAAGGAAAAATTGGTAGTGCTAGAGGAACCCCTTGGATTTCATTTTTGAATTGGAATAGACGCGATTAAGGATCTTGGTGGAATGTCTATTTCTAAGTCAGGGGAGGTTCGATTCACCTAAGAGTCAGTTTCTGTGTGCACGGCGGCTCCAGTTCTCTCGACTGAAGAGCCCGATTTTCGGGCGGAATTTGATCAGCACAGGAATGAGTGGACAGCATCTTGGAAATGGGTAGGAAGCAAAACGCCAAGCAAGTCTCAAAACCGTGTAACAGAGTATTCTGTGCTGACGAAAATCAGAGGATTGTACGAGAGGGAGTTGCAGCAATGGATTGAGAAGAGTTGGCTTATTCCAATATGACTAGCAGAGGCTTGAACCCCCAAGAGGGCTACTTCCGCTGATGGCTGTCGTGCTGCAAAACAAATCGAAAGTGCGCCCCCTAATGGACTACAGGGAACTCGATGTCGATTCGTACATTGCAGACTCTGGTGTTTGCGCCAGCAAACTATGAGGATGGAGACGCAAAGGATCAAACGTCGCACTGCTAGATCTCGGATCAGCCTATCTGCAGGTGCGCATCGATGAACGACTTTGGTCATACCAAACTTTTATCTTCCAAGCAGAAGTTACTTCTTGACGAGATTGGGATTTGAGCTGAGCATTGAACAAACCAAATAATGAGATCCATCGTCGATGCTGTGACACCTCAAGATGAAAAAATCAGAAAGGCAACCTCAGCGTACATTGACGACCTGTACATAAATAAGAATATCGCGTCCGTTAATTGTGTCGCTGAACACCTGTGACGTTTTGGACTGACAAGAGTGACCAAAAAAATGGAGCTCGAATACTGTTTGGGTGGGAAGACAACGTTCTGCTTTGGAAGCGCGGGAATGCATTTCCCGATGTCCCAGAGGTGGTCATAATGAGGAAGGTATTCTCTTTGTGTCAAGCTTGTTGGACACCTCCCATTCTGTGGATGGCTGTGAGTAGCGGCTGGTATCATCAAGCGAAGGGCAAACACAGTTACAAAAGGTTGTAACGATGCCCCGCTAAAAAGAAGACTATTAACAGGGAGAGGCAAAGCGACCCGTGTAGAGGCGAGTGGTGTGTTGATAGCAAAGAACTTGATATGTGGGTTGACACAAGTTCTTTCGCTACTGGAGTCTTGCTTGAATCGCGTGGGTCCGTTATTGAAGACCCATGTTGGTTGCGGCCAGAGTCGGACATGCAACACATCAATATCACAGATCTAGATGCTGTTATAAAGGGGGTAAACATGGCTATACACTGGGAAGCTAAGACTGTACACTTAAGAACTGAGTCATTGTGTGGGTCTCTTTGTGTGTGTCAATGGCTAACGAACATGCTGACAGGCAAAGCCAAAGTGAACACTAAGGCTGTGTGTTAGATGCTGATCAGGAGGAGGCTGCAAACCTACTTTGAGTTGGTTAAGGAATATGGGTTAATGGTGGACATTACGCTCGTCAAATCGAATCGGAACAAAGCAGACAGAATCACCAGAGTCCCGCGGTTGTGCGTGCATTTAGGGTGTCGTGATTATTTGTCCTTTTCGTCACCTTTTTTTCTCTACACTCATTCCTCAACATTTTCCCCTCTTTTCTTTTAACTGTTGCCATTTTGTTGCTTCATTTTTTTTCTAGACAGTTTCGATTTTAAATTTTGATCGTTCTAGTATTTTCTTGAGTAAAGAAAATTTTGTCATTTTTAAAATAAATAATTAATTTTAATGCTTAAATGCAAAAGGAAGATATTTATGTATGTCCTCACTTGGAAATTATATATATATATATATATATATATATATATATATATAAATAATCAAAACATAAAAAAGAAACTAGCACCAAAACAAAAGCCTCTTGTTAATGGCTAAGGAAGTGTCCGAAAGCGCTCGGGACAATGGACAATATGGACAATTTGGTACTCCCTCACTTCCATCAAACTGGAAAATATAAGAACGTGGTAAAAACGAAATAAAAAAACTTAATTAAAATTTACCTTGTCCGTCATATTTAACGAAAGATGTTTAAAAAGAAATGTTGCTGGCCAAATATATATATATATATATATATATATATATATATATATATATATATATATATATATAATGAAATGGACTAAGTTCGACAACTTAATATATTTTCTGTTTATACATTCTTTTTATAGATACAAATATTTAAGTAAATGCTCTGTTTATAATAAACAGTATTAACAACATTTACCGGCCTGAGTGTCTGGCAGGTTTCTATGAGATTTTTATTTTTTATCATTTTTTTCGGTATTGTTTATTTATTAACGATTAATCCTTTTAAAGATTATATTATATTTATTTTATTTATTTCTTTGTTTAATTAGTGCTTAGATAGCAAAGTATTTATTTATATACCTGCATTTAGATTATTTGAGTTTTCTTGTATAAGGGTTTATTTTGTTTTTTAAAACTAATTATTACTAATTATTCCTCTAAGCATAGGTTACAATTTTTACTGTTAATACTGTATGGCTCAGTTTTTATTTTTTTCTTTTATATTTTTTTATAATTTCCCATTTGATTTTGGTGGGGATATTACTTTCTTTTTGGCTCTATATGTATTTTGATAGGGTTGTTTTGTTTGTGTATTTTTTCTTCTTTCGAAGGACATTTTGTGGTTACAATATTTTTCATTTCTGTGGCGGCGTAATTTTTTTATTTGTGTTAATGTTATTGGTTACGATAGCATTCTATATTATGTTATTGGTTAAGCATTTATTGTTAAGTGGGCATATTTTTTGTTTCTGCAGTTACATTTAATGGTGTTATTTTGCTAGATGTTATTGTTGTAATTGTTATTCGTTTTGTTGAGTAATTCTTTTATTGTGGTTTAGTTATTATTTTCTCCATGTTATCCATGCAGATATAACTAATTTTGATTGTATTTTTGTTGATAATCTTTGATAATTTTTCTGTTTTTAGGGAAGTGTTTGTCAATTATTTTGAAGAATATTTCCCATATTTTTGTTTTTACTGTATTGTTATGAGTAGGGGAGGTGAACCAAATTACGTTTCTTTTTCTGTTGTTTTTGTTTGAATTGTTTCCGTTTTTGTATTCTAGTTTGTTTGAATATTTGCTGTTTCTTAGGAATGAATCATATGTTTTTTTGTTATCATTGAATATTTTTAGGTTACTAGAATTTGCTGAAATTCTCTTATTTATAGATATAGGTATTTGTTTGAATACTTTAGTGGGTGAGAATTTTTGTTAATGTATATTGGTTTGTAGATTCCGTTTGAATGTTATATCTAAAAAATTTAGTATTTTTTGATTTGATTTTATATCTATTGTAAATTTTAGTGTTTTGAAGGTTTTTATTATTTCTTTTCTTATTTTTTCTGTAGTTTTTTGCTATTGTAATTTCTTAGAATTAATAGATCGTCATCCCTATGTCTTTTTTGTTAATAATATTTGTTAATTTATTGATTATGTATATGCTTATGAGTTTGCATATAAGAACCATCAGAGCTACCCATTATTACATCAAAGTTATTATTAGCATTATTATTATTGTTATTATTATGGCCTTTTTATCCACATTTTTATTGAGGCATAATATTAATTTTCGGTAGTGTTTAATTATATAGATCTCTCTCTCTCTCTCTCTCTCTCTCTATATATATATATATATATATATATATATATATATATTTAGGCAGTACATCTTCATTTAAACATGTTTCATTGAATAATATAGACATATTATGTGTATTATTTTGATAACATTCCTTTCCAGTTCACTAATCAGTTTCTTGATGTTAAGATGAAATTCATCAAGAAAGGAGCCATGGTTTTTTCCTACCCAAGTACTTTTGATCTCCGCCAAGTTCATCCTCAGAAGTGAATTACAAAGACAAACTTATTGTAACCGTGATAAAATCTGCAACTTGTTGTGATGGTGATTTTAAAAATACATAAATGGGGTCTTTTATAATATATATATATATATATATATATATAATTTACTTAAACGTTATTTTTAGTGGATTTTTAGTTCATTTATTAAATTGGATATTTATTTATTTTTTTGTCTATCAGCCTGAATATTCAAGAAATCTTATTAAAGAAAATATCTGGCATGATGAGTAGTAGTTTACTTAAAGGCATTATTCAGCCTTACCTGATCAAATAAATTCTTAATTGTTCAGTTGGTCTAGGACTCATCGGATCTAGAAAAGGTTCTCCCTTTCCAGGAGGACACAGGTTCAAATAAATATACTGTTTAACTAATAAATGAAGTGTCTATTTAAACTTGGGTATCCACTAAAAATAATGTTTAACTAATAAAATCTGTTGGATTAATAGATTTCCTTGTTTTTTGTTAGGTTCCTTAGTGCATTTAGATGTCTCTCTCTGATAATGTTGTTTTATTGTTGGTTTCTATTGTGGCAATGATTATTCCTTGTATGAAGCCTTTGGTGAAATCTTTGTCATAATGTCTATGATTTTTGGTTATTGTATCAACTAGATCACTTTTATGAATCCTACTAAATGATGATGACACATAAAAAAAATAAAAGAACAGAAAATAATTACACATAAAAATTTAACAAAGCAATTAGGAAACTAATTAAAAATGAAAAATGAACACAAATCATAGTATAGACCAGGGGTTGGCAACTCATTCGACCCCGCGAGCCGGATTGTGTTATAATGACAGGTCGCGGGCCGGACGAAGGACATTAATGAAAAATTAAGAAAAATTACATATGCAGACCCCTGTCAACCTAAATATTTAAAACCATAATGAAAATAAACATTGAGAAATCAGAAAAAACCAAAGAAAATCTAAAATTAAAAAACACCTAAAAAAATACTTCAAAGTGAAAAAAATCAGCCGAAGTGAAATGGATGAAATTATGATGTGTAGATTTGAAACTGTTATTGAAAATTGTTCCACAAACAAACTACACACGCATCAAACAAAAATGAAGCACATATGATATATAGTTGCAAACATGTACACTTACGTACGTACACATGCGGTATCATGCACACATTCATGAGGCATGTATGTATAATGCGCATATGTTTAACTGTCTTTAGATTTCTGCTACCACGTATGTTAGTCCCTCCCTGGCCTCTTTCACTTTATCGTTCCTTTTGCTTCTGTTACCTTTTAATGTAGCCAAGGGTCATAACAATAAATATCCATTATTTGACATTAAACGTAGGCAACGCAACTTGGTAAAATAAGTCTCATGAAAGATAACTGGCAGATAGTCTAATATTTTTAGTGCACTGAGATGTGTAGACATTCTATGGAAAATGACATATAACAAATTTCATTTGAAGGTCGTTTATCATATTAACAATAGAGTCATTGGCAATCAGGCTTGCAGGCCGGTCAAAATGCCTTCGTGGGCCGTAGGTTGCCGACCCTTGGTATAGACTAATGGAATGTCAATTGAGAATATCCAAACTTTACGGTTTCCTTAAAACCCAGAAAACAAGCATCAGAATACACCCCATTATTTCAGGAATAGATAGTGCTCCCCATAAACTGGCAAAAGCCATAACAAAAATTTTAACCCCTCTCCTTGGAACAACCAGTCCATTAAATATAAAATATTCAGACAACTGAGTTTAAAAACAAAGGGAAACAAATATGACTGACAAACTAATGGACAGTCTAGATCAGTGGTTCCCATCTGATTTTGGGTCATCTCCCCAATACTTTGGTATTTCTAAAATTCTGGTGCCCTCCCCTATAATATTTAATTCTTACATATTCAAAATTTTACTGCAATTGATGTGAAGGAAACTTAAAAGACCATTAACTGGATCTCTAAACAAGCCTCCAAAGACCATGGTGTCCATGAAAGAAAAAAAATTAAAAAAAACAAAAAAGACAGTTAAATATATATAGTTTCAAAACATATAATAGAGAACTGAAAGATAGAAATATAAACTATTTGAATGAAATCTTATTCTGTAATATACTTTGATCATTTTAATCATGAAATAATAATGCAAAATTAAAGTTGGGCTCACTAGAAAACAGTTCACTGTTAATAACTCATTCTCAAATTGCCCCATTATTCTGTTGGTATAGTAAGCTGAAGGGTGCACATCCTACACATGCCTCCACCAAAATATTAACATGCCTCACCAGTGGGGCATGTGCCTCACATTGGGAATTTTTGGTCTAGATATAAAATCACTTTACACTAACATCCTGCTTGAAAAATGCTTAAATGTCTTAAAAAAGCATGTAACACAATCAAAGATAAACCTTTTCCTACCAAGAGATAAAATAATAAAAATCTGCTGGTCTTATCACCAATCAATGCTATTTCACATTTAACAATAATTTTATAAACAAAAATACATACACACACACACACACACACACATTTCGTATTATATATATATATATATATGAGAGTAATCAGACAAAGTGGAAAATTTATTAACATGTTTTGCCAGAGCATCTGCTCACTTTGGCTTCCTCAGGTTAGAATGAAAGAAAAACAAAACTGTATGTGAGAGAAAATGCCTTGGGATCTCTGAGGATAAGTAGTAATCATAAATTATATCAAATTAAATGTTTTATCACCTCCAATGTTCAGATACAAGAAGATTTCTGCCCATCTGTTTGTTTTATCTATATCAGAGGTATTTGTTGTGATTGGATTACAGAATTAGTGTGTTTTTATTATATATATGTGTGTGTGTGTGTATACATACATACACACCCACTCACTCAGGCATGTACATATATTAGAGCCTTTTTGTCTTTTTTTGTATACTTGTACACACACATTCATATACACATATGCATCTCTTCATACATACATGTAGGTACACAAATCTTTTAATGTTTTTCTTATATTCATATACTTTTTCACACTCAGTAACCTCCTGTGTGTTATTGGCTTTGTTGTCTTCCATGGGGTGAAATGATTAAAAAAAATAGGGAAAAAAAAAGATATGCATATCCTGACATGCAACCTATTGATAAAGCTTCTAAATACAACTCGACCAACATAAAACCTGCCAAATGAAAATAAAACAAAAGATAGAACAAATAAACAAACAAAAAAACACACAAAAATAGAAATGAAACAAAAAAATGGAAGAGAAATAACAGTCACTTACCTTGGCAATAATCTAAAGCGTTGAACGTCTGTATCAAATTGACCAAGATGGAACAGTAATGCTCTACTTCAGGACTTTGTTGTCTGACAATCATCTTGGGAGTAATGATTTGGACCTTATCTCTTTGTACTGTTATATATATATATATATATATATATATATATATATATATATATATATATATGAGGAATTGTTGAAAAGTTCTTCCAAAAGTCAATGTTCTGATGTTTGGTCATTGAAATATTTGAAAGCCAGGTTGATAACTCTTCAGCACCAGCCAAGTGTTTAGTTGGACGTCCACTCTTACGCCACAAAGACAAATTAAAAGACAACTTAAAATGTTTCAACTTTGATATGAAAACCTGAGAAGTCCAAGCATCAAACCAAAAGGAGTGGTGTGAAACATGTTTCATTAAGTTAAAGGGTTTTGAAGACATTAGACTGAAGCACCATGATCAGCTTCATCAAGCTCTGAAGCAGAGATGCCATCAAAATAGTGCTTCAACAAATTTTATCTGTCAGTTTGGCTTTGTTACCTACAGCAAGGCTTGGCTAATATTACACTTAAGAAAGCACAAATGAAATATGTCTTTCCCTTAGCTGATTTTCTCCACAATATATCCTGTTAGCTTACTAAACAATAGATGAGGGTCAGCTGTGGATGGTGCCCTTTCTTTTAAACATAAGTCTGAAACGAAGGACACCATCCACTGTTGACCCTCATCTATTGTTCATGATAGGAGAGTCCATCATCATCATATGTACTTAATGGAAAGTGCTCAATATGAATGATAGAGCTAACATATTCAGTTATATGGATATTAGTTTCTGACTCTGCTTTTGTGACCATCTGATAAACTGCACAAAGGCATGGAACCCAGCATCACAAATTAATATCCATACAACTGAATATATATACACTGATCTACAAATGTAATCATAGATATTAAAACTATAAGAAAACATATATATTGTTATATTGGATTAAATTTTATATTTGTTCACCTAATTTGTTGTCCTATTAAAATAAATATTTCTTGTCAAAGATCAAGGGTCATTGTATTAATCAAAAATAAATATTGTAAATTCATGTTGCTGGTCTAAGCATCAAGGTTCAGTTTGTACATATTTATATTTCAAAATTTATGATTTTTGGACCATGAATCAAATAATTCCTTGATCCATCATGTATATCAGATATTTCTTGGCTAAAAATCAATAGTTGATCTATACATAGAATCAGCTTATACATAAATATATGCATAAAATTTCAGATATAACTAAAACATATATCTATAAAAGGACAATATGAATAAAGACAAAATAAGAAAATTTATCATGCGTTTCAGCATCTGATGGACTTTATTAAGTCAAATGTAAGGATTTTATTTTGTGGTAAGTATTTATAAATAAAAGTAAAAATTTTAGTTTTTAAAAAAATTTAAATTTAAGAAATGCTTATAAATATTCATCAGGTTAACTGAAAAGTCTGGGTAGATTATGGAAGATGCTAAGTGACATGATTTAACGTCTAATAAATGAAAGTGAGTAAATGATGTTGTTGAATTTTTTTTTCTTATGTCATTAATGTTTAATTTATTTAAATTTGGGATTAAAATATGTAATATATATTTTAAATGGCATGAGGTTTTGAATTTAACTATTTTTTAAAAAATTTTTTCAACATTTTTATGGTCATGTATTTGATCTTGCTACATGTATTTTGCCTTTAGAAAGGAGTAATTCTTTCAGGAATTTGAAAAAATGTGGGGTGCATATCTATGTTTTGAGGAGATTTTATGGTGGCACTGTCAAGAATGTTCTAAGTTACTTTCTCTTTTAATAAGTGTGGCATTCTTTAGATCACAGTCATAGTTGAATTTATTTGTATGCATGACTAATGCATGACTAATTGTTGTGTATATAATCTTTTTTGTATTCATAGAAACATTTTTTAAATTTCTCCAAGTTTTCCAATGTATATGAGGAGCAGTATGACTGTTTCTTTTATATATACCTGCTTCAGAATTGGATGTGGTCATAATTATTTTGATATTGTTTTGATTGGATAAATTGTTTTGGATGTTAAGGAGTTAGTAGGTAATATTATATGCCTGTTTTTACCTGTGTTATTATTATTGTTATTGTTGTTAATAATGTTATCTTTTTGTGGTTCTATATTTTGTATGCTTTTCTCTTAGCATTGTGGGTGAAATAATGAAGGTATTGGTTTTTGATAGTGTTTTCTATGTATACAGGGGTTGAACAAAATAAATGGAACAAGTGCAAATTCTACTCCTATATTTCAAAGACTTATTATATTAAGAACTTTAACTAAAACCTTGTAATTGCAGGTTATATCTATTGTAAATACGTTTATTTATCTAATTTACTCTCTTTGTCTTATTTATTTTTAGAATTTAGTCAAATTTAAAGTAAAATGTGTGACTTTTCTGAGTTCGAAAAAGGACAAATTGTTGGAGCTCACATGGCAGGAGCCTTGCTCACTAAGGTTGCTGAACTATTTGGTTTTTCAAGAGCCACCATATCAAGAACTATGACACAATTCGTGAAACAGGGCAAAACCTATAAAAACCGTAGCAATTTGGGCTGGACTTGCAAACTTACTGACAAGGACCGACGTGCACTGAAATGCAATGTGACAAAAAATTCATCAGACTACTGCAGCCAAAGTGACTGCTGAGTTGAATAATCATCTGAATAGTCCAGTTTCTACTAAAACTGTTTGTCTTGAGCTCCATAAGGCTGGATATCATGGAAGAGCCGCCATAAGGAAACCTCTTCTCTCTACTCGCAACATTCAGAAGACAAAGTGGTGCAAAGATCACAATGCCTGATCTGCAGACCAATGGAAGCAAGTCCTATTCAATGGGATTTGTAAGTAGGTTAATGCTGAAATAAAATGTAATTATTTATAGTAAAATTACTAAAAATACCTATTTATAGTAAAATTAACAATACATTTTATCAGTAGTTGAAAGGTACACAATTGCGTTTAAAATATTTAGATTTTGGCATTAAATAACTCATTGAGGTTGATATGCTGCTAAACAAAATCAACCAAACCAACCCAGCAAATGTGAATTCAGAATTCTACTTCTAGACTGGTTACCAACCAAGGCTATATAGAGCCCTATCTGCACTGTTATTGAGCCTATACCCGGAGAAAGGAAAAAATTGATTTATGCCTTTCCTAAAGGTATTAATATGAAATCAACATAAACTATGTCAGTTAGAATTTGAATTCTACTCACATTCTATTTTCTATGCTGTTAACCATGAAACCACTGGTATCTTTGTTCCTGCTAGGTACACATATGAATATATGTGTTTATACCAACCAACCAACAACTGTCTTCCTTGGGTCCCATGCTCATTGGTATCAATAGCATTCTGGATAATACCTTCCCAATGGAATTATCCATTGTTATTGAGATCTACTGTGTTTTTGTTTAACAGACAGCATCTGCACCCCATGTCTAACCATTTTTGTAGAGTAACAGGTGGCTGTGTTTTGAATTCAGAGCTGTCCTTCTTCAAGACTGTTTGCCAACCATGACTAGAGAATTGACTTTGCTCTACTATTTAACCCATATATTGGGGAAAAGAGATGGATTCATATTTTTTTCTAGTGCATATGTAATGAATTTGATCAGAATTTGAACTTGGCATGGCAATTTGTTTTTGCACTTTTAACCATTACACAACCTGGAAACTACATGTGCACATGATTGTACACTTATATATATATATATATATATATATGTATGAAAGAAGAAAATAACCACATCTTCAGACATACATACACGCATATACACACACCAAGAAGAAAAACATCATGCATTCAGTACTCGTGTGAATAAAACAGTACTTGGTGTATAATAACAGCTTTCAATCAGCACCTGATGATTGCATCGTACAAGAAACCGGTGACAAACAAAATGTATATTTATATTTATATATATTAATAAATATACATATACCTATGTTTGGGGTGTGACTTAAGTTTCGTTGTTCACTAACTCTTCAGGCATGAGAAATAACTTATGATTTGGAAAAAAATTTTTTTAAAAAAATCACAAGTTATTTCTCGTGCCTGATGAGTTGGTAAGCAACAAAACTTAAGTCGCACCCCAAACATAGGTATATGTATATTTACTAATATATATTTCATAGCTCTGTCTAATCCCATTGAGTACTGTTATGTTTACACCTTAAAGTAAATTTAGTAAATATTTATTTGCTTACCTGTGTATGCATGATAGCGTGCGCATATACATTTGCTAATATCTGGTTATTTGATTTACCCTCTTCTATTCCTATATATATATATATATATATATATATATATATAACAACAGATACTATTTGGACAATGGAGTCCTTTCTTTGTACAGTTTGTATTGTAGCAAAATGTGTGTAGAACTGCAAGTATAAAAAAATGTCATTCAATGACCTAAACAATATTTCATATTCAGTCAACTTCATCTTTGCCTTTTTATTTTGAGAAGTGACAGCAAGTAAATAATACTTTCATCTATTCACAATTCATGATGGGAAGATAGTTTGGTTATCTCACTTGAAGGACATAATGCAGTCTGTTTGACCTTTAACTAAAAATTTAACCAAATCTGACTTAAAGCATTTAAATATTGTCTTTGATGTAAAAAAAAGAGAAAAATATACCATCTTGAAATTGAGGTATGATAAGCACTTAGGTATTGAGTTTATCACTTGTGTTTTTGAGATAGGAATTTTTTCCTTTGCAGGTTAGGATTGTATATTATCTTATCTATTTTATTTTTATTATAATGTAATAGAACAAATCTTTTTCTTTAAATGTTAAATTTGATAACTTTGGAAATGCAAAGAGATCAGATATGAAGTTTATCAGAAATCACACAAAGAATTTTTAAAAATAGAATGCACACAGACATATATGCACCTCCTCTTACACACACATACGCAGTTATGCATATCCTGACATGCAAACTAACATACAACTTGACCAATATAAAGCCTGCTAAATGAAAAAGACAAAACAAGAAGAAATCAAGAACAAAGAAACAGAAAAAACTTTAAATAGAAAAAAAAAACAAAAACAGAAAAGAAATAACATTACCTAGGTAATAACCAAAAGTGCTCAATTTCTGTAGCAAATTGACTAAGACAGAACAGTAATACTTCACTTCAGGTCTTTGTTATCTGACAATTGCCTTGAGAGAGACTCTGAGTAATAATTCGTACCTAGTCTTTTTGTGCCATTTGGCTGATCATGGTTAATATATATATATATATATATATACACACACATACATACATATATATATATATATATATATATATATATATATATATAAAAGACATACCAAAAATTAGATATACCAATTCGTTCACTAGCTCAGTCACTGAAAGTACTTTCAAAACCTACCACAACTCTAACTATAGAAGTCATAATATAATTTACCTATTAGAATGCACACTATATCAGAAACAATGTGGGGAAATCTGAATGGCCCTTTCACTACAGAATTAATAATTATTGTAATCACATCAAGTTGGCTCCCCACAAAAGATTATTACCTGTAGAACAATATTTCTGCCTAGAAAAACATGATTTTAAAAGCCATGCAAAATTCACTATAATGAAAAAAATAGAAATAGGTAAAAAAGATGACCTTAGAAAAATACTAGAGAAACATGAAGACAAATGGATTTTGCACCTCAAAACACTTTGTCCTGATGGGCTTAACCATAAATTTAATAACATAGATAGAGTTAGAATAAATCAAGTCCTACCTACATTTCTCACTCACACAAGACAGACATGCTTACAGAGGTGTTGAGGTTTCACACTTATACACACACTCATATCAATATCACACTCCCAAAGAATTAAAAGATCGCATAAACTTAATACACACATCCCCCTCCCAGCAACTAATAAAACTGTCAAACTACCAGCCTCTATCTTAAAAACAACTTGAAACTCTGTTTTTTAATTATCTTTGTTTGAGATCTTTCTCTTCACCGTGTTTTGATCAGAAGACCTCTCCTGAGGCTATACATTGCATTTCATTGCTTACAGAATGATATCTATAAGGTTTCTGGTTCTCCTGTTGGGTGCAAGTATGAAAAGGTTTGGGGATCAAACCTTAGGAAAATCAATTTGCAATTGGCTATGGTATAAACATGACAATGTTAGATGGAGGTCGGTGATCTGTAGAGATTGTCCCTGTGTCTTGTTGATGGCCATAGCAAAGCTGGGCCTCACCGAGAATTGAAGTCCGTGGAATTCTGAGGATTCTGGAAATTAACACATCCTCTTTTTTGTCATCTGCACTTAGGATACTTAGCCTGATGACATGTGAGAGTAACTATTTGCCAACCACTGACATTGCATTTAGATTTTTGAAGATTAAAGTTGACTGGAAAGCAAGAAGCTGGAAGACAGTTCCACAAGCAAGAAGTGCAAGAGAAGAATGTCTTAGCATAGAACTTATGATTACATGTAGACATTTCAATTGGAAAATGATGAGAGTTTGCTGCCAATCTAGTACTGCACTTAAATTCATAAAGTCTAGTTACTATAGCAGAAGATTCATCAGAACAATTACCATGAAAGTATTTATAGAAAAGACACAGGGAAGTTACATTATGGCAGTGAGAAAGTGACTGAAGCTGAAATGCTAGGTTAGGAACAACAACATTGCAGATTCTTTTTTGGATTTTATCAAGAATCTTTAAATATATAGCAGGAGCACCAGACCAGATGTGGGAGCAATATTGAAAGCAAGGATGAATGGTAGACTTATAAATATGTAAGATAGATTCAGGCTAGAAAAATTAACATTCCTAGCTGCCAACTTAGCAATTGATTCAATAAAATCTTTTTACTTCATCAGAACTATTACCATAAAAGTATTTATAAGAAAGGTACAGGGAAGTTATGTTATGGCAGTGAGAAAGTGACTGAAGATAAGATACCAGGTTAGGACCAATAATATTGCAGATTCTTCTTTGGATTTTATCAAGAATATCTGAATACATAGCAGAAGCACCAGATCAGGCTTGATAGCAGCATCTATTTGATGTTTTCTTATCTTTCCTTTTTTTTGTAAGGACCAATGCCAACCACTGAATAAGGATTTACAATCTTATCACAATATATAACTTAAGTGTGGCTATCAATTGACCCTATTACATCATTCAGGCTATTTTCATTTTGATGCCAGAGATAATTGTTTTCAATTCTCTATCATTTATTTGTTTATTTTCTTCTAGAGAGGATTTTCGCATGTAGGTGAATCTTCTAAATTACAGTGTATCAAATATTTATATATTGTTACTTATATTATTTACATTATTCAGACTGTTATCATCATTTTCATTGAAGATGAGGATAACAGTCTGAATAATGTAAATAATGTAAGTAATCATAATACCTCATCTCAGAGATATAGACAGATATATAGAGAGACATAGATTTAAGCCGGAGCGTACAACAGCTGAAATGTTGTGAATATGGCAATGAAGATGAGGATAATAGTGCAAATAATTTAAATAATGTAAGTAATCATAATACTTCATCTCAGAGATATAGACAGATATATAGAGAGACATAGACATAAAGGCCGAAGCGTATAATGGCTGAAATGTTGTGAATATGACAATGAAGATGAGGATAACAGTCCAAATAATGTAAATAATGAAAGTAATCATAATATTTCATCTCAGAGATATAGACGGATATATAGAGAGACATAGACATAAAGGCCGGAATGTACAATGGCCGAAACGTTGTGAATATGGCAATGAAGATGAGGATAACAGTCCAAATAATGTAAATAATACAAGTAATCATAATACCTCATCTCAGAGATATAGACAGATATATAGAGAGACATAGACATAAAGGCCGGAATGTACAATGGCCGAAACGTTGTGAATATGGCAATGAAGATAAGGATTATAGTCTGAATAATGTGAATAATGTAAGTAATCATAATACCTCATCTCAGAGATATAGACAGATATTTATATATTGTATTTAAAAAAATGTCCTATTTCCAACAACACATTAGTTAATAGAATTTGTTTGTTGGACTTTTTTTTTCTCTTGTGCTAATTATAAAATAAATCCATTTTTTTTTTATTTCTAATCATAATTCTTAAACTTAAACTTATTAAATTCATGCTGCAAAATGTTATGGCAAAAAGAAACCAAATCATAGGGTAGAAGAGAAATGCCATGTGAGGAATTGGTATCAACATAAATTCTAATTAATTATTAAAGAAAGCTTTGTTCTTCATGTCATGCTGACTTTTAATCTGCTACTTGTATATTCTAGAAAATGGTATCTGCTTGCACTATTCAAAATGTCTTTTTCTTGTTCATTATTTCTTTTATTCAATGCGAAGAATCAACTGTCACCAGTGCTTCTTACTCAGGTGGTTAAAGCTTTTCTAAAAATACCAGAGATTGAAAATTGAGAGGATGATCTGGAAAAATCAATAATGTCTCTCTTGGAATTCTTCTGCTTAGAATTTAGAATCTCTTCACATTTCCTTGGGAATAGAATTGGTGAAATTGCATTAAAAGCATAGAAAATTTATTCTCATCACCTAAATGTCTGCTGAAATGTATACCTAAATTGATAATGCAGATAATGTGTCCTCAGAAAGTACTGAACTAATCAAAACCAAAATTAATTAAATAATAAGTAATAATTAATTAAATAATTAATAAGTAATATAATTAATCCTGAATTTCAAATTTTTAAAATATGAAAATGATTTTTAAGAATTTATTTTTAATCTGGGGCATATTTTCTACAAATGTAATTAAAATTTTTAATAAAATATCAGCTGGTTTAATTTCTTTGGGGGTTTATCTTTATAGAAATGTAAATCTTTTTTTATGGTCCCCCCCCAAAAAAAAATATATATATTTCTTAAATGGACTTGATTAATTAAAAAAATATTTCCATAAATCTTTGTTACAAAATATCCTCTTCATAAATAAATTTATAATAATATCTGTAAACCAATGAATACTGACAATTTTATTGAAATTAAATCAGATGAATTTAGGTAGATTTTAAAAATCTTGCTGTTGTTCATTCATCACTTATCAAAAGTGGGAAGACAAGCATATATTGAATGTTTTTAATGTAAAAAAAAAAGGTTTTCAAAGAAAACAATACAATAGAACATTTATTTTTTTTTTTTGTAAACTGAATAATTTTAGAAGAATCTTTCATTATTACACTAATCAAGCTGTTGGGTGAAAAATTTAAAAGAATTAGAATTTGCATTAATCAGCATCCTGTAGTGGTTGTTTATATAATTAGTTAAATTTACTGACTAGAGCTTTTATCGTACATGGTCAAATGGAGATAAGAAAATTTTGTTATGCTAATCTGTAAAATATGGAAGACCTTTTTTGCTTAGAAAATTAGCATGGAAAATTCAGGCTGTGACTTGGGCTTGAAAAACTAATCTCTGTCACTGTAAAGAATATATAATGATTTCAGCCATGACATAGACCCAAGCAAAGTATAATTTTTACCTCACAATTAGAGAGGATAAATATTTTGATAAAATTGAGAAAGCAGAAAAGCATTTTGTAATTGTGTTTAAATAAGGCTTTATTTTTAATGACTAAGAACTTCATGAAAAAAACAAAAGGTTCTGGTTTGGTTTGTTTTGTTTTATGGCATATCAACCTCATTGGCTTATTTAATGCTGACAAGATTTTTATTGCTGGTAATAATTTTTTCTTCATAAGTGTATTGCTGGTAATAATTTTTCCAAAAAATTATTGCTGTTATTAAAACCTATTTTTATACTTTGATAGTGTTTTGACTCCTTTTTTGGGGTGGGGTTAACTATTTGCCCATAGCTGGAACCCTGACAGGTGCCACCACCCCAAGTTAGGGTGGACCTGGGAACATCAGCAATTAAGAGGTGGTTCCAAGCTCCTCAAAACCTCCTGATCAAAGGCCCTGTTGTCAGATGTAGTTTACCGTCTTACCCAGGATGTGAATGTAGTTTATCATCACGATGGCAAAAGGTTCTGACAAAGTTAAATTATAAACTGTGTAGATGAAAGTTTTGTATATATATATTTGTTTCTTTAGCGTAAAAAATGCATAAGCTGATGTTTATTTAAAACATTTATTCTTAATATATAGGTGGCATAATGGTTATTATTAGAGTGGGGTTGGTGAGATGAGTTCAAATTCCGTCTTAGTCTGTAGCATTCACTTTTATACAAATGCCCTTGGGAAAGGCAAAAATACATCTTTTCTCCCCTATATCCAGCTAAAGGTTTAACATGATAGATGACCATCTAGTCTTGGGTTGATGGATAATTTTGAATTTAAAGCTATTGAGAAGGCAATGGGAAACTGCTCCACTATTTTTCCCAATGAGTCATGGCAATTCACTGATAATAAATAAATGGGATCTATGGAGAGAGGTGACCATCAATATCCTGAAGGGACATAGCATTTAAAAATAATCTTAAAATATCTGAAGGTTTCAATATGAACTAGCAATGATAGTCAGCATTGTGCAAACCAAATCACTTCCCTTTATTCAGTTGCATGACGTCTCTAACTTCCCCATTCTGTCCATATAGTCCTTCACTGGAACATAAACCCATGATTATTTGATTATTCTGCTATTGTGCCATCATTATGCTAAAAACCTACACCCTTGTGCAAATTAATTAGAACAAAATGATTAATTCCATTATTATTTACTTTTTTGTATTTTTCCAATAAAACATGGCCCAGTGCATATGTTAGTACTTCTTATGTCCACTCCATACAGTTGTTCCTTGTAAACTGACTACAGATTCTTGATTGGATTTAAATCAGGAGAGTTTCCAGGAGAGTTTTCAGGACAGTCTAGTACTTTGATTTGCTCATTGGTAAGGCTTGTCAAAGTGTTCATGCAGTGTTACAATTTTCATACGCTTCCTTGGAGTAACATCCATCATAGATAATCACTGTAGAACAACTAATCGATAGTCAAGACAATAGTCTGGGCACGATAAAAATCTGATGCAATCACGGATGATGCAGTATTTTTCAAGGCCATAGAAATTTCATCATACATCCCAAAAAGAGATTCATATTACTGCACACCACTGCAAATGACCTAATCTGAGGAAAAAATAGAAATCAATTACACCCTGTCACTCCAGTGGGTCTAAAACTGACTGTATGGTGAAAGAAAGGAAACTAAAGCAGTTGTTTCAATTAATTTGCACAAGGGTGTATATGCAGTTTATGAAATAACTGATTATTAAAATGCTTAAACTTATCAAACTTTTTAAAGAGAGTTTTGCTTATATTATTTTAATGTATATATTAATCTCTTAGACAAAGAAATAACTCTGTAACAGCATTGTACAAAGGAAAATAACATGGCCTACAGAACATTGGGTATTATTACTAGTATTAAATAAAGTGAAGAAAATTCAATTCTTTTGTTATGCTCTAAAAGTATCTCATCCTTTTTTTATATTCTTTAAATTTTTCTTTAATTAAACTCAATAAAGACACACGAATCCATTATCAAAACATTGAGTAAAATATTTTATTTTTATGAATAAAACTTAAAAATAATAAATATGTCAGACATGAAAATTTAGATTTCTGAGTTTTTAAAAAATATTTAACAAAAATGTCAACATTGTTTATTTCTTTTCACTCCCAAACTGATCTAAATGCTAAGGTCATTGCAATTTTTACAGCAGAAAATGGCTTTATTTGAATAGCTAAGCAAATTAACTAACTATAAAAGCCATCAACAAAACAATTGCTTATTTATAAAAATCACAAAATCTAGATTGAAAACGAATAACAGAACACACTTATTATTTATATTTGAACTAATATCTTCATCTTTGCTGTTGTTACCACATTTTGTCTCTTGTGCCTTCTAGCCTTCTTCAGGAGTTTGTTGAAGTGATTTTCAGAGAATTTAAACCCAAGCCTTTTAATTACAAGGGTAGATTGTTTTCATTCTGCTGTCCATGTCTAGGGATATCTCATCTTGTTCTCTTTTTAGTACTGCTCAATTATTGTTTGTCCTTTTTCTATTGAATCTGCATTACCCAACCCAGGGATTGAACTCATAATTACTGTGTCATCAAATTCATGAACTAATGCTTTAATCCCCTTTCCTACTTTCTAGTTATTTAAAAAAAATTTAGGCTTACAGCCATATCACATTGAAACACCAGTTCTCATACAATCACCAAAGTTAAGCAATGTCAGTACCTAGATGGGTGACTGCTTGGAAATACCAGGTGCCGTAACTTGGATGTGTGGGTGGTGTAATGGATAATGACTTGGATTTGTAAATCAGAGAGCTGAGTTTCAATTCCAGTTGGGTTTGTTATATTCACTTATGAGCAGATAACATTTTGAAAGATATGAATCCAACTCATCTCCCTCCAGCTATGGGTTAATTAGTAGGACTTGTATCATTATTAACTAGAAAAAAATAAAAAACTTCTTACAATCTAAAAATATTTTCTGGCTTTAAATAACCTGCAAAGGTTGATAAGCCATAAAAAAATAATTATTTTTAAAATTTAATTTTTAAAGCCCAATATGCAAATTATCTCCATTAACTCCCTTTTGCTATTGTGGGAATTGTCACAGCATTAGAAAAGTGGGATTTTCAAACATTCCATGTAAAATAATATAGATATATCATTTAGTTCTTAATGTTCTTGTTATATATTCTCCTAAATGTTCTTTTCTGTTTTTACAGTAGAAATAAAAATGGAAAAAAAAAATGCAGAATATTTCATTTTGAAAAATTGAATTAAAAAAGTGAACATTAAAAACTGAATTTGTGAGTTTCAAAAATTCAAATATACAATTCTTCCCATCAGAATCCTTCTTGCACATTTATAAATCTACCATTTGTCTGCGCATAGAATATTGCTGCCAGATCAGATCCAGTATTCCTTTATCTCAAGATTCTTGATGAAATTCAAAGATGCGTTGGTAATGTAATTGATCCAGACCTGATATCTTGATTTCAGTCACTTTCTCCCCAACGTGATGGGACTTCTGACTTTTCCACAAATATTTTCATGGCAATTGTTTTGATGAGCTGTTCTCCTTAGGGCCTTGACCACATGAATTTGAGCATGCTACTAGATTGGCAACTAGGTCTCACTGTTTTACTATTGAACTGGCTAGATGCAACAATCAGTTCTATTCTAATAGTTTCTTTTCTCACACTTCTCATCTGTGGAACTCCCTTCTGATTTTGTTGCCTCCCTGATAACTACAATCTTCAAAAATTTAAATGCACTGTCAATCCTCATCTTATGTCTTTCTGAATCCTGTTCTTTTCATTGTCCTTTTCCTCACTTCTTCTCAATGAAATCTTCTCATTCTCTTTTACTCTCCGTAATTCACTTGCATTCTAGTGGCATTATTGCTTTGCTTGGGGTGAGATGATTAAAAAAAAATACAAAAATAGGTTTTATTATATTTTCATTAGAATCTTATATAATAATATATAATCAATCTAACTCTCCTCTTCAACTATTTTTCACATTACAACCAATGAACAAGAAGGTCACTGAGATCTTTAAATTACAAACAGTCTTTATTTTATGGACGTGTGACAGTAATTCACATAAATATTATGACTAAAAGCAAAAAAATGTTGTAGTTATTTAACAGAGATGTTCAGAAAGCTACTTTACTAATCATGAAAATTTAATTCACCACTTGCTAAATATTAAAGAAAAACATTTTAGTTGGATGTTCAAACAGTACTAAAAAAATTATTAAGTGTGGCAAGATATGAGACATATGCTGTTATATATAAATCTTAAAACTGCATGTAATGACAAAATTATGCAGGAGTTAGGCTTTAAGAAAGCTTTATTCAACTGAGAATACAAGGTTCACATATAGTGTCCTCTTATAGTCCCAGTAAACAAATATCTCTCTCAAAGAGGAGAGTAATGAAACAACAGGAGATCACTTTTGATTATTAATAACACTGCATTTATTTGATGTCACAGGTTTGCATAATATTTGCACATAAAACACACATGAACCAACAGACAATTTGGTATATTTTGTTATTTTTCAAACTTTTGAGCACAAAAATGTTGAGCTTTATTCTTTCTTTTTCAATATTGCTATGTCCTTTCAGTATTCTTCAAAACTTGCTACCTTTTATTTCTCTAAGGAACTCTTGTTCTGCTTTGTCTTGGTGGTCATTGTTCTACCATCCATTTGCCAAATAATAGGTTAAATAGGTTATTCACTGTTTCTCTTGCCTTGTGAGTGTTAAATTCTGCAAATCTTCTTTCCCTGTTTTGTGTTCCAGAAATTTCAGCTGTCTCTTTCTCATTACTAGCAGCAGTTTCTTTGTAGTTCCTACTTGTAGAAGAGAAGAAAATTTACCTTGTGTGGCAAAACAATCATGTATATGCCTGGCATACAAAACGAGTGAAGGAAAGGAAAAAGCCAGAAAAGTTGCAGATAAGGCCAAAAGAAAAGAATTGGCAACAGAAAAGAAACCTAAAAATTAGAGAAATTACAGATGAAGAAGCAGAAAAATTACAAAAAGAAATAGATAATAAAAGGAAGTTTTAAGGAGAATAGTGTAGAAGAGAAGATGACTTACCTCATGTGGCAAAGTGAGTACATATGTGCCTGGCATGCAAAATGAGTGATTGAAAGGAAAAAAAAAAAAAAAAAATAATAAAAACAAGGAAGAACAAATTAATGACACCAATCACAAGACAAATTCAGACAAGGAAGGACCTAAAGAAGAAAATGGACAAGAAAATTAAAAGACCCAGAATGAAATCCAGTGAAAGCCAAGCATTACAGTGAAAATAAATTGAAAAAAAGAAAAAATTTGTTCTTTTGTTTTTTCATTTAAAAAAACATTAGATAATAAAATAAAATATATCTATAAAGACAATACAAAATCTTTTCATTACCAATGTATTTAATCTCTCTACATTACTCTCCTGAAAACTTCCTTTTTTCTTGCATACACTGTCAATGGCATTCTTAGAATTACCTCATTCAAGTTTTTTCCATCTGTGAAAAGAATGTCAACATTCACTGTAATATAGGTGATTAGATATTATATATTCAACACTCTCTTTCTTTTAATACTTTGTTTCATTTCTGGAAGATATCTATTCTTATGCACATTTGTTTTCTAGTGTCACATATTGTTGTCTGTTATGCACTATCCAAATTAGACTCTGTGTTTTGGATATAATGATAAACTACATCTGCATCCTGAAATGATAACAGGAAAGGTTTTGAGAAAAAAAAAAGCACCTATTAGTCTAAATTAAAAACAAAACACTATGAAAGAAAAAGTAGGTTTTAATACAAAAATATGTTTCTGTACCATTTTTAAAAAAAATCCAGCAACAAGAAAAAAAATATTACCAGCAATACATTTTTGGAAAAAAAAATATTACAAATTTTTGTCAGCATTGAATAACCTATTGAGGATATGCCATAAAACAAACCAAAAAACCAAACCATAGTTAAAAACCTGGACAATGTCCCCAGTATATGGTTTTTACTTGTTGAAAAAAGGACAATCCATGAATTTATCTGTCTATATCTCTGAGATGAGGTATTAGGATTACTTAATTCATATTATTTGGACTGTTAATATTAACAAGACACTCTGGCCTTCTTCAGGTGATTGAAATTTCAAACTGAACCTTCTATTTCATTACACTTTTGCACATGTCTCATGGATAAAGGCAAAATACAGCGACCAGACCCAAAGAGTTGTAAGTTCAGTACCAGGCCACAGTAGTGGTGAGCCAAAACTTGGAGAGTTGACTTAAAGAAAATAACTTTCAAAAGAGTGTGGAATAGAACAATCTACCTCGGTGGATGAAGTCATCGAAATTTCAATCACCTGAAGAAGGCTGGAGCATACAATGGCTGAAACGTTGTGAATATGGCAATGAAGATGGCATCCCTAACCACCTTATAGACCAAAATTAACTATTTCTCCCCAAAGCAAGTAATAATGACAGTGAACACAACAAAAATCACATACACATTTATTACAAAAACCAAATGCATATTAATTAAAACAAGACGAATCTTCTCTAAGGCAATTATATACTCTCCAATTGATACGTTCAAATTTATTATCTATTAAAAAAAGACAGTCCTCAAAAAAATAACAACACACCAACTAAGTCAAAATTACAAAGAACGAACATTATCTATGAGTTCAAATGTCTCCTGATCAAACCGGACTCATAAATAATTACATTGGTTACACAACCACATGTTTATCCAGATGTCTTATGTTACACCTATCTGATCACAGCTCCATTAGAACCCATTTTAAATACACACACAAATTTACCCAACTCCATTAGGAACATACTAGTAGAAAACACAAATATATTAACTGCATCCACCTGCAGAAAAGACTAAAAATAATGGAAGCTTTAATAATAAAAAAGGAAAAGCCAATTCTTAACAATATTAACTACGAACAAAGCCACAATGTGCTAACCGTATTCAGAAATTAAAAACATCCCTACCACACACTAATACATACACAGAATGCACACACTCAACTAAGCTGAAAAATTAAATCATCCTTGATAATGGCTAAAGGTATAGCTAAAAGCGCTCAGAAATATAAAACATTTGGACAGTTCTTACACACCCTTTGTCCAGAAAAGAAAGCTCTTGTCAGAACACAAGAAAATTAAATAAAAAGCTTAACCGTGGTACCTTGTCTGTCATTTTTAATGAAACATGCATAAAGGAAGGATTGCTGCTTAAATATACAACTATATATATATCTATATATATATATATATATATATACACACTCTCATAAGGTGTGCTATATTTATGGGATAAAGTGCTCAATATTAGAGATAGAGCGTGTGTAAATATTTATATATATATATATATATATATATATATATATATATAATAAACCCTTTTAACCACAAAACAGTTTTATTAGATATAATATCATATTTTTTTGAAAATTAAAACCTAATTTACTTTACAAATTATTAAATAATTGTGTGTAAATATATATATATATATAAAAATGTCTTAAAATAATTGTCGGACTTTGTCCATTTCATAATGTGTGACGTCATTTGTTTACATTTGATACGCCATGAGCAGACATAAATGTACATGAGAGAATCATGGAAGATTGAAGTTTAAATACAGTAAATTCGACCTTGCTAACCGAACGCTCCTTCGTGGCCAGATCGGTAAAGGCATGTCAACCTAAATGACGGTTCCGTATAGGATACAGGTTTGAATCCTGTTGGAGGACAAATATTTTCTGTGAAAATTTCTTGGATATTCAGGCTGGTAAAAAGTTGTTTAATACTGTTTATTATAAACAGAGCATTTACTTAAATACTGTATCTATAAAAAGAATGTTAAACATAAAAATGTCTTTATATATATATATATATATATATATATATATATATGTATATATATAATAAACCCTTTTAACCACGAAATAGTTATATTAGATATAATATTGTATTTTTTGAAAATTAATACCTAATTTGCTTTAAAATTTATTATTTTTTTAGGATCATTTTTAATTTTGTTTTTATTTTTTTTTTTACTTCTGAAGGGATGAAGTTTCACCTGAACTGAAAAGGAAACTGACCCTCTATGATTGGTCTGTGCTTCTGGTGTCCTTTCTTGCAGTCATGATCTGTACAGGGATTATTGGCAGTATGTCTGTATTTTATGTGGAATTCCTCAAAGAATTTAAAAATACAAAAGCTGAAGTGGCTCTGGTGCCTTCATTAGCCAATGGAATGTATGATATTGGAGGTAAGGTCTTTTCAGATAGTCTGTCATTTGGAATTTTAAATATCTGTGCTTTAAATAAATGAATAAAAAAAGAAGTATCGCTTACTTTGATATCACCAAAGAAACTGAATAAATGTGGGAAAGATTTTTTTATAGACAAAGAAAAGAGCATTGTGTTTGACAAATGTTTTTTTTAAAAAATCCACTCCAAGCACCCAAGCAAGGCAATAAAGCCACTAAGATGCAAGAGGGTTACTGAGTGTTAGAGAATATGAGAAAGAAAGCATGAACAATAAAAGAGGAATTAAGGAGTTAGAAGGTAGCGACTGACATTGCCTGTAAAGTTTTGATGATCAAAGTTGATTGAAGAGCAAGAAGCCAGAAGAGAATTCTACAAGCGACAAGTGTGAGAGAAGAAACTGTTAGTGTTGAACTTATGGTTGCATCTAGCAATTTCAGCTGTAAAATGATGAGACCTTGCTGTCAATATAGTACTGTGCTTAATTCGTAAAGTCTAGGTACTATAGAGCAAAGTTTATTTGAACAATTACCATGAAAATATTTATAGAAAAGACACAGGAAAGTTATGTTACAGTAGTGGAAAGTGACTGAAGCTGAGATGCCAGGTTAGGAGAATAACATTGCAGATTGTTGTGTCTATTTAAGTGGAGATTCAGTGGTGGATCTTTAAGACATTTTTTGTTCTTTTGTTAAATTGGTTTTGGAATGCTCAGCAGGCAGTGTGATGATGAGAATTAAAAGAAGGAGGAAGAAGAGGAAGAGAGAAATAGAATGAACGATAGAAGAGAAAAGACATTATAAATGCCGTTAAGAGTTGGCAAAGAAGCCAAACATCACAGCCCCAATACTATTTTCTGTCTTTCTCATTTATCTGAATGTAGGCAATCTGGGATTGCAAAGGAAATATTTGTTGCAGATTACTTCCATAATGCAGAGAATAAATCACTGAAAGTTCAGACTCGAACATCAGGGGCAGAAAGAAATGCCGAAAACTCGATTTGCAGGTACTATCTCACAAATCACAATGCACGTAACTAGTCAGAAAAATAACTCACTCTCCGCCAAATGCGGTAGCCGAACTACCCCAATTTTATTTTCTCTTTTGCTTTTATTGGCCGAGCATATTTTTCATTCGTTGACAACTAGGAGAGGATGCTCAATTTTTGCATATCAAAATACTTTTATAGCGATTGACTAAAATATTCCGTCTTCAGCATGTCATGCAGAATATGTGCCCTTGGAAAAGTTATGAATCCATCTTTTCTCCCCTCAACTATGGGTTAAACAGTAGGACTTGTATTTGGAAAAACCATTGTTATCTCTAAAAAGATTAAAGCAATATTAACTTGCAAAAAAAAAATATATTCTTTCCCACAAAGATTTGATAAGCCATAAAAAAAAACCCAGTCACTCAATCAATCAGTCGTTGTGCCCTTTAGCCCTCTTTTGGTGTTTGTTAATTCGTGTAACCTTCAGGGAATTTTTAATTGGATTCTTTTAATCAATGGGGGTAAAAATGGTACACAATGAAGTAGGGTCTTAAGTGAATTCT
The DNA here is from genome assembly GCA_903632075.3 of Acanthosepion pharaonis. Taxonomy (NCBI): domain Eukaryota; kingdom Metazoa; phylum Mollusca; class Cephalopoda; order Sepiida; family Sepiidae; genus Acanthosepion; species Acanthosepion pharaonis. The sequence goes on along the minus strand of CAHIKZ030005637.1, from coordinate 1,018,153 downwards.
GATGAGATGGAAACAATTTTTAGATAACCAACCATAAACGTAACATTCAGTTGTGTGCTATACAGATTTCCTCATATGAAAATTTGATTATGTGTTATATTATGCCAACGTGGGATAATAAATACTGACAATAAAGTAGATTAAATAAAGTGTTCACTTCAAGATTCCCTGAAGCTTATCGAGATCAAACGCCGGAGAGTACAACAACCAAAGCATGATAATAATAACAAAGGTATGTGCAATAACCCACATTTAAATAATGTTTTGCCTAGTGTACAATTCCTATGGAAAGGTATGTAGTCTCCCATTTTTTTCTTTTGAAGTTAGAGTCAGTATTTCGTATCCAGTGAGTTGCAGAGGTTTGATGATTGTATATCCATAAGATTGAAGTAGGGATGAGCTACTTCATTCTTGCTTATCAAAACATAGATCCACATTAACACCAGCTTAAGGGACTGTAGGGTACTTGTACAACAAAGTTTACAGAGACTATTTCAAATTTAAAAAACTAAATTTTTATTCCACTCTTTGATTGGATGCCCTCCTGATAAAGGATGCCTGGGTTAGTCGCACCCTCTGTTCCCACCTTCTGCATGTTACATCTTATCCTATATTGGTATAATATAACAAACATATGATCTAGTTTTAGTGTGAGGAAATCTGTATGGCACATAATTGATGGTTATAGCGAGTCATTTAGAAATTTCCTGTTTCTCAGAATTTGATACTACTCCATTTGGCACCAGAAGGAGGTGCTGTTTAGCAAACAGATCCCTCTTGACCAGACATCAAATATAGTTTTAGCTTTCCTTGTCTGAAAAAGTAAACTTCTGATGACAGTCACCAATTTCAGTCAGTGTCATCAAGACAATAAAAATGTTGTCAAATCTGCTGATTGGACCAAATTGTTATGTAAATCCTCCCATTATTTAATGACAACACAGGCAGTCGTTTCATGTTTTATATATGGATCTGCTGTTCAATTCTTTTCTTCTTAAGCAAAGAAATTTACACTGGCTTGATTGTCTGCAATGCTATCAAACTCTACTTTCAATTATTTGTGATGTCTACTTGGATCTTATTCCCGGAATGGATGTTTTCTTGGAGTTTATCCTGAAAAGGATGCTTCTTTGGACCTTACGCTAAAATAGTGAAACTAGGACGTCGTTACTCGTCCTTCCAATAATCTATGAAAGTAATGATCTATAAATGTCAAATTCACCACATTCAAGTAACATAGAGTTACCTCCCCTCACTTGTCTCGTTTGTTTACCTTTCTTATATCTCCTTCTTTTAGTATCAATACTATCGCTTTGTTGGTAAAGAAAGCATGTCCTGTAATTATTTAACTGCACTTTATGCTTATAAAAGATCACATTTTACTGTTTTTTTTTAACACCCGGAGGTTAAATCGTAAGTCAAAATGGCAGCCAACCGACAAAAAAGAAATTTAAAGAAGAAACAACACACACGCAAACAACGAACAAAAACTTCAAATCTAAGGGAGATAACTACGCACAAACCAGATTTAACGGCCTTTTAAGATATTGCCTCTCTGAAATATGAATTTTTTATTTATGAGTTTAATGCGAATCCTTTTTGTTACTAATATTTTCCTCAAATTTTAATAAGTTTAATAAATTTCATACTTTTGCAGTAGTAGTACTGAACTTGACCTACCCACAATCGATCAGTTTTTTAAGGTCAGTGGAGCCTGAAGGAAGGGAAGAAAACTTGACCTCTTTACCATTGCATATTCTTCACACAATGTCACATTTTCTCTCTTTTTTTATTATATAAGTAGAAATAAATCTTGGTAACTGATATTAGGGTAAGTGGAAATAAATATTAAATTTTTATATGCATTATGCAACTTTTTAAAAATTTTTATATAAGGTGAAAGGGGTTCAATTTGGTTACTCATATTGGCATGGGGGTGTGTAGACACCACAGAAAATGAGGATTTCTTTTCATAACAAGAGAAAAACTAGATCTGATCTCATATTGGAGTGAAGAGGGTACACGAGGTAAAAGACAACAAACACAAACAGAAAATCATATTAGAAAGAGGTTTGAGAGAAGATTGTTAAATAAACTGGAATTTTAAGGGAGAAAGACATGGTTTTGTTTTATCAAATAATTGAAACAAAAAAAATAAAGAAAGAAAAATATTGACAATGTCAAAGAAAAGGAAAATTGCTCTGGAGAACTGAACTTTTCAAGAAATTGGGAATATATTTTATTTTGTGACAGAGGTAAATAGTGTTGCTGAATTGCTGCATTTGTGAAATTACGTATAAAATTTCCTTTTTTTTTAAAGTTGTACAGGAATGACTAGAATATGTGTGAAATCTTACCTGCCTGCACTTTCTCTCCCTCTCTCACTTTCACAATTCCTATCAAAAAAAATTACTGATTTAATTCAGCTTTGTGCATCTGTGAACTCCTGTTTGGGAATCAGTCCTTAACAGATTCCATGGTCTCATTGTTGAAAACCCAACCATCGGTTCTGTGGCCCCCTGCTTTTGGCTCACTGCACATTTGTCTCAGCACATAATGGCCTTTTTGTGTCATTGAGTTTCAGACTCTTGATCTAATTAATAATCTTTTTCTTAAAATATTCTTATCCTGAGATGTTGTATGGTCTTAGTTAGTTCTTCTTGTTCCCTATGGAACATTGGGTGACAAAAGCTCACATCATGCATGATCTTGGGCTTGTTTTGCAGCTTCCTTTCAGGCCAACCCCACCATTTCAGCCAGGTCTTCTTCTGCAGTCTTCCTCCAGGTCTTGTAGGGTCTGAACCTCTGTCTACATCTCCCATCCAGCTTCCATTCCAAAGAGGTCCTCACTGGTCTTGTCAATTGCATTCATAACATATGACCAATAATCTTGCACCTCTGCACTGTGATTTTGTCTTGCAGATCAGTTTGGCCAGATCTCTCCATGATATTCCAAGTAATGTTTAAATTTGGTAAAATTCTTGTTTACTGAGGTGGCAAATATTAGAATTAAAATTCACAGGTTCCAAATTAAATACATTAGGTTTCTGTGATATTTTATTACAAATCTAATGTTTTTATATGAGATTTTATATGCAGGAATGTAGAAAATTTTAAATTTGACCTAGAAAGGGTTAAAAAGAAAATCTGTTGTGTGTTCATTTGTTCAGATTTTTTTGAAGTGGGTGTAGTTTGAACTTAAGAAAAAAATTGCTAACACTAGTAATTATTTACATGTGGACTATTGTCCCCCATCTTTGTTGTTATTATTGCAACATTTTGGCCATCCTTCTCCCCACCCCAATGAATAACTCTCTCTTTTAAACTATAGTATCTCTATTTTAACCCTTAAATAACAGCCATCATCAATGGATATTTCCTGTGAGATCAGGAGATATCATCAATGATTTAAACATTTTCCAATGATATGAACATTATTCATTCATACTTCACATTTAAATAACTAATTAGCAACTTTATGATTCATGAAATTACTATTTATGAGGATTCATGAAGTTACATCATTTCTTAGAGTATTGCCTGCAATTGAATTTATATTTAGAGATTCTTGATAAAATCTAGAGAATCTGCAATGTTAACCTGTCATCTCTGCTTCAGTCTCTTTCTTGCCTCCATTATGTAGCTTCTTTGTGCTTTTTCTATAAATATTTTCATGGTAATTGTTTTGGATGAACTTTCCTCTATGGTATGTAGTTTTTATGAATTTAAGCGCAGTACTAGATTGGCAGCTAGGTCTCATCATTTTACAGTTGAAATGGCTAGATGTAGCCATAAGTTCTATGCTAAGAGTTTCTGCTATCACACTTCTCATTTGTCAAATTTCCTTTTGGCTTCTTCTTTCCCCATCAATTTTGATCTTCAAAAGTTTAAGTTCAGTGTCAATTGTCATCTGTTTTCTTAATTCTTGTTCTTTTATAGTTCTCTTTCCTTCATTGTGTTTCTTTTTTTCTTGTATTCTCTAACACTCAGTAGACCCTTGCATCTTAGTGACTTTATTGTCTTGTTTGGGGTGAAATTATTTAAAGAAAGGACACTATGTCTGCATGTGTACTTCTTAAAGAGAAGAGAAAAATGGTGGCAACATTGTGCAAAGAATGCACAATGAAGTTGTGCATCTCAAGGAGTATCATGATGTTAAAAATATTCAGTTTAGGAACTTAATATTTGTTTTTTTTGTTTTCATGTTTTTTGATCAAGTAAAAGAATTTAAATATCATTTTTATAGTCTTTGTATAAATTAAAGTGAAAATAGGCATAAAATTTAACCTTTGAAAAAAATGAATTTTCTTGTTTTTTTTTACCTGTTTAGGGTGCATACTTGTGTGAACTTTTCAACCATTTGGAGTTTAAAAGAATTTGAACTCATATAATCAAAAAAGTTACTATTTTTTATTTTCTTTTTCACATACTTTTTTGCTGTTTCATATATTATTGAGCCAGCTTTTAAAATAATTAAAAAAAAAGTATTTTATAGCAAATAAATGGGCTTCAGTCTTTTTTGTACTAAGGTATCCCAAAATAGTAAGAAAAAACATTTATTGTAAAATATCAGATACGAAGATTTAGATACTGTACTTTGTTCATGCCTGACTACGGTAGCTCCTTTACCCTGGGTCTGCCTCCTATGTAGCCTAAGTTTCTTTCCCTTTTGTTGCTACATGAAGAGCAAAACCTCATCCATTATGTATGCCAATTAAAAACAACAAATATCTTATATAAGTGAAGAATTAAGAGATTTTTTTCTAGCTCAAATTTGAATCCATCTTCCTATTGCTGAAGTATTAATGACAACCTTTTTGTTAGGATTATCAGTACATAATTCACGAGTTGAAGTATATATAATTCATTCTAAGTAAAAAGTACTCTATAGTATACATATATGTTGTTTTTTTGGTTTATTTTGATAAAAACAGAGGCTGTTTAAGTGTATAGTGCAACTGGTCATTGAAAATGCATTATTTTTAAAGTTAAAAAAATGACCTGTTTATAGTGTGACTCCCTATATATATTTAGTGTGACTTTATATTTGTGTAAAAAAACTGATCATAAAAACTTGCACTATACTCAAGTATAGATGGTAAAATGGGGTATAAAACAGAAGACGTGTTATCTAAAAATAAAAAACAAAAGAGTGAATGTTTTTAAGATTGTTGTTACATTAGACCTTCCTCCATCTGCAGATTGCCAACTGAAATTTCATTTTCCTATGGTTGGCTGACCAAGAAAACCTTTAAAATCTATTTCAAATGTATGGCTGGCTACTGGTAAGATGGCTAGCTAATCCCTGTTGCAGATACCTCCTCAGTCAGGTTTGTGTAGTTTATACGACAACTATGCTGAGTTGATCTTAGCTATAGTTTCAGGAAGAGAGCGTATAATCTGGTGTGATCACCAGTTTGAATAAGGCCTATATGCTGAAACACTCGGTCACAGTGACTTTGTGCTAGCACAGTCAACAGCAGCTTCCAAACAGTTTTATCTACCCACCTAGCTTAAAAGCTGACCTATCGGGTGGCATTTAAGCTAGCACCTGTGGAGGGTTTTTGATTGAGCCTTCATCACAATAGATATGGAGGAGATGTGAAAGGCAACAATAAACTACAGAAGAACTCAAAATTGATTGCTGCATTTAAGTATTGCATTAATATTTAAGCTTACCTTTTAAAAATTCAATGATAATTCTTCTGCAGCTACTTAATTTAAAGACAATTTGATGTATGTAGGTCCTTACTTTCCATACAAACAATTATTTTTATTTCAGGGGTGACTTTCATTGGATTTCACAATTAATTTCAATTATTTCCAAATTATAAAAATTGTTATTGTACAAAAAAAATTAACAAAAACAATCACAGTAATGAAGACTTGGGAATCCAAAATTTCAGGATTGTTGATCTGGATCTGACCCAGAAAGTTTTTAATTTCCTCATGGAGTTGGCTTGATTCCAAAATGGTATGATATGTTGGGCTACAGCCACTAGGAGTAAAGTGGAAAAAGTGTGACACACTGATATTCACATTTATTATATAGATTTCATTCACAAACCTTAGTCAATCCATCATATAATTTTCACATATGTCTCAGCAGACCTGCACAATGAGATCGTCTTCTCAGACAGATATTATCAAGAAGTCACCTCTTTGAAAAAAAATTAACTAGGGTGAGATTTGAACCTGGGTCTCATGATCAAAATGCTAATATTGTAACAACCTGGCCATGTGTCCATCTATTATCATTATTTTCCACCTATTTCAAATAAAGTATGAACATGAATCCAAGTCTTTAATGATAATAACATTTTAAAAATATACAAAGATACTAATTTAAACCTCCTAAATGCCATCAAAATCTGAGTCATGAAAAGACTATTAATTTGAGATGTTCTCAAATTAAGTCAAAGATGGAAATAGAAAATATATTCTAATCGATGGTAAAATGATAGATTATAAAACATTAAAATTTTAATTTAGTTTTTAAAAATAAAGTTCATTTTCTGGTGAAAGTCTTTAATCTCACCTACATCCTTGTGCAAATTAATTGAAACAACCATTTTAGTTTCCTTTCTTTCAACATACAGTCAATTTTAGACCCACTGGAGTGACAATGTGTAATCAATTTCTATTTTTCTTCAGATTAGGTCATTTACAGTGGTGTGTAGTAATATGAATCTATTTTTAGAGTGTATGATGAAATTTGTTTGCCCTTGAAAAATATTATGTCATCCATGATTGCATCAGATTTTTATCATGCCCAGGCACTATTGTCCCAGTATCTGTCTATATTTTTGAGAAAAGTTATTATGTACACTATTTACATTAGTGTACTATCGTCCCAACAGTTGATTAGTTGTCCTATGGCCATTGTCTGTGATGGATGTTACTCCAAGGAAGCATATGAAAATTTTAATGCTGCATGAACACTCTGACAAGCCTTACTAGTGAGCAAATCAAAGTACTAGACTGGCTTGGAAACATTCCTGATTTTTTAATCCAATCGAGAATCTGTGGTCAATCTGCAAGAAACAACTTTGTGGAATGGACATATAAAGTACTGACATGTGCACTGAGTCATGTTTCATTGGAAAAATATGAAAAATAGTAAATAATAACAAAATTATTCATTTTGTTTCAATTAATTTGCACAAGGATGTAGTTTGCTATTAACTGCAAATTGCATCATCCATGGGAACTTATCAAGGGAAGCTAATGAGGTGTAACTATATTTGGATGTTTTATTGATAAAATTTCTTTATTTTAAAAATTTAAAAAAAAAATAATGCTTTGCTTGTGCAGTGGGGGGTTAGATCGTGACCACCGATGGTCACAGTTAGATGCACAATGAAAATTATAAACTTTATAAATAGTATTTCTAATTGTCTGAAATATTACATCCTAAATGTTATTTAATGTTTTACCCTAATTCAGTGAAGTATATATGCCTGTCTTGTATATGTATGTTTCTAGTCACAAAATTCAAAGATATTCTCTGGCTTTAAATAACTGGCAAAGGGTTGATAAGCCATAAAAAGCAAATCAGTTGTTCAATCAAACCTCTTTTCTCCCTAGCTATGGGTTAATTAGTAGGCTTTGTATCAGTAAATCATTATTTCAAAAAAACTCTTACAATCCCAGAATATTTTCTGGCTTTAAATAACCTGCAAAAGGTTGATAAGCTGTAAAAAAAACAAATTAATCAACCAGTCAATCAATGTTATACACAAAGAATTCGTAATAAAAAGGCCCTTTCAAGTAAGCAAAATATCTTCACCTTCCATTGTCTTTGTTATATTAGGTTGAATCATAAATAATTTTGATTTGTGGGAATCAATTCTAATAATCTGAAGAATAAAGTTGATAAAAAAATGAAAATTATTTTTGATTCAGCCTAATATCTCTTCATTTGCATTCTTGGCAAAGAGAAAGATGTACAAGGCCTAAGAGCCACACAGAGGATTACAGAGTAAGAGGCACCAACCACATCGAGGAGATAATGCCACCAAATCATAAGGGGTCATCAGAAGTGAAAGAGAAGGAAAAGGCTTTAGAAGGAACCAGATATGGCAACAATATTTCATCATTTCTGGTCTGATCTGGTTCTTCTAAAGTCAAAGCGAGAGAAGTGGTGGTGGTGGGGGAGTCAGATACTTACTAGAGTGGTACAATGGATCGGTTATTTTTCCAGCATCTTTATCAATAGATCAGATATATGAGTTCCACTTGAGATTTGGCATTTGATTTAGGATCTAACATTTTTTTCACCCAGTAAAAGGCCCAAGAGTCACTTAAGGTACTGGGTTACTGGTGTTGTATGAGTGCAAAAAAAAAAAAAAAAGTGAAATTCATGGGACTATGCAGGGAGGTAATGGTTGACCCCAGACTTGAAAAGGTCAAGATTGTAGTGATTGGGAAAACATCTGTTGCAAAGTTTGTTGCATAAAGCTGTCCAAGTGGAAATGACTTGTTGCTAATGGAATACGAAAGGAATGAAATTATTGTGTTCATAGCAGGTCTCATTTGTAAACATAAGGATGTGGGACTAAGGAATGTAGCTTGTTATAACACATGCCATGGAGATAGCGATTGAGCATTGAGAAAAGAAACTGTCTGGAGGTGGGGTGGAGGATGGAAAATAATGGTTGGGTAGATGTTTTTGAACTTTATAAAGACAAGCAAGTGAGCACTTGGCAGCTCCAATCCAGATATGGCAGCAATACACTATTTGGGGCCTGATTTGGCTCTTGTAAAGAGATAGCATCACAGTGAAGGTGGGGAGTCAAATACTTACTGGGGCCGTACAATGAACCAACCATTTTTACAACATTTTTAGAAATAGATTGTATATATGAGTTCCACTTGTGGTCTGGGGTGAGTTTGCATCTCAATAGATACAGTTGAAATTTCTAGGATGCATAATGAAGAAAGAAAGCTTGGAAAATTTGTCACTCACTGTGACATATTGAAGGCAAAATGGTTAGAGGGAAACAGCAAGTAACCTACTGAAAGAGCTTGGGTGTGTAAATGGATGACAGAATATGGAGATAATGGGATAATAAAAGTGTTACTAAGAGCTACAAAGGGTAGAAAGGTGTGGAAAGCCATGACTGTTAATATCCTGAATGGACATGGCACATAAAAGAAGAAGAATACAATGTGAGATAATTAAAAATGATAACAATAGCAATAAAAATAAATGTAATAAAAAGCTAAATAGGCTACATTTATTATTTACTAGCCTAGAAGCTGCCTTTTGGGCAGACTTTAAGCAAGCTCCTGAGGAGGACTTTTGAGCCTTCGGCATCGAAAAGTTATAGGAATTTAAAAATAATAAAATTATTTTATCTTTATTCAGCATAATCTTTCTTCATACACACAACTGATCTTTGTAGTTTGTTTATATTTATTTTGTCCACATTTTTTATTTTCCTTTAAAGATCATCATTTTTTATGATCCTTTCACATAAAGTCACACTTAAAAGACATTAGAGAACCTGAACTATGTAATATTTTGAATAAATCACAGTACGTGTGCTAGAAAAAAACAAAAAAACAACCCCTTTGATCAACATACCGCTCATTGATTAAATTTTAATATCAATTGCAACTGCAACGAAAAGCAAAATTAATTTTAAATCTTTAATAAAGAATTGTTTTTAAACCTTTCACTTTGTTCAATATTTAAATTTAACTTTAAATGAGTTATTTATTTAATTTTTAATTGTGTGTAACTACAGTAGAGTTACTATCTGTTACTTCAGGTTGTATATGATTTGCTGAGATTGAAAAACAGATGGACAGACAGACACATGTACACTGGGCTTTATTTATATAGAAGAGATACAGGGTGCAATGAGTAAATTGTTGCCATTTTATGTTCTTAATTTCATGCATGCATGTTGTTTGGTTTTGATTTTGTTGATGGCACACTGTAGTAGGGTCTGTTGGGCACCATCTGAGAAAAAGTGCACTATGACGCAATTCACTCCGCCAGTAATTTAGAAACTGCATTCTTTACTGCTTGGCATTTGCATTGGAAGCTCCAATACAAACATTTCAGAGTGTTTGGGTGTCAATCTGAGGACAGTGCAGAGGATTTTGAAAGAGTTGGAAGATATATCCAGTCAACATCATGGTTTTTGGAGTGATCACTAGTGATGGCGATGTTATCCCTCCATTCATCTTTCCACAGGGCTGCAGAGTCAACACAGAGGCTCACAGCCTTGAAGAGGTAGTGCTGCTCTGGGTCAAGAGGGTGACTGCTGGAAGACACTATGTCTAGCAACAGGATTGCCACACAAGCAGGAGAACCCAGTCATGGCTGTCAGACAATTTCTGAAACCACATCATCCCTTACAAATGGCTACCTAACTCCCTGGATTGCAACTTCCTTGATTATTATGCTCTGGAACAAAGTTGAGTGAGAGACTAACAAAACTTCTTGTAACACCAAAGATGAACTGAAGGCAAGGATTATGGCAGCATTCACCAACTTAAACAACGAGACCGTCCAGGAGAATTGCAGAAGTTGAAGGCTGTGGTTGAAGCCAATGGTGATTTTAGTGAATAAATTTATATTTTTCTGTAATTTTGGTAAATATATCTGTTAAAATGAGATGTCATTGTTTTCATTTTTGTGTAATTTAGATGACAATTTATCCATTGCATCCTGTATATATTATTCATATTATATTGAGCAACCTTCAAAGGTTCACTTGAAAGATGAGCATAAATGATGAAAAAATGTATTCAGTTTTAAGAAATTTCAAGAAATTGCGCTGGCCTTGGTATGAGCACTCTGGTCCAATGAGAAACACAGCTGAGAGATAATGTATAAACTTGTAACAAACTACTTTAGAGTAATTTGTTTTTACTCAACCCCCCATGAGATCAGGTTGTGACACAAGGTTGGTTTAATGTGGGGAGCCCGAGCATGTACACCCAGGCTAGGAACAAAAATTGCCCGTAGCCCCTGCTACCATCGGTTGCACTGACCTCAGTGCAAGCAATTTCATATGCTTCCTTGGAGTATTGTCCATCGCAGATAATGGCTGTAGGACAACTAATTGACAGTCAAGATAATAGTGTATGGGCATAAAAAAAATCTGATGCAATCACAGATGACAATATTTTTCAAGGCCAAACAAATTTCATCATACACTCCAAAAACAGATTCATATTACTGCACACCACTGCAAATGAATTATCTGAGGAAAAAATAGAAACTGATTATACCCAGTCACTCAAGTTGATCTAAAATTGACTGTATGGTGAAAGAAAGGAAACTAAAGCAGTTGTTTTAATTAATTTGCACAAGGATGTAAATATACATCTTCCTCTAATATAAGAAAATATTTTCTCTTCAACAAATGAGACAATGCCACTACAAATTGAATTCCCATAAGAAACTAATAGCATAATTCTGTTACACTCTCCTTTGTTTTATTGCATTGTTCTAATTATTTTGATTAACATGAACTATTTCTGTTATTGTTTTGTAAAAGAAATATATGTTGAATTCATTTCTTTTGAGATTGTTAACATTTTCTAGTGATTGCTCTTACAGTTGGTAACTTTCTGCTGTATCTGAGCTTAAAGCTACAACAAAGGCCTCTGTTACAAGTGGTAACCCCAATGTAATTTGAAAATACCATCATTACAAAAGCAAGAGAAATATATAGAGTAGAGGGTGAATAAAAAAAAACTTCAGAAAAATGAAAAGCAGGTGAATGGAAATGGGGAAGAGAGGGAGATTTTGATTTTTTAATCAGTTCATCCCAAGCAAGGTATGTCACTAAGACACAATGAACTACTGAGAGTGAAAGAGAATGAAAAAAAAGCTTTAGAAAGAACTGGAAACTTAATCATAAACAGGGATCAAGGGATAAACCTCTATTCCTGTTCAAAAGACTGGGGAGGAGTGTGAACTGAATAATAGGTGAACCTATCTACTCCTATGAAGTGAGACAAAGTCATAGGCTTTTTTTCTTGAATTTTATTACTCCTTTACTCTTTTGCAATGGGTGAAGTTTTATATAAGATTTTTTGCACAAGATTATGCAACACTTATTTCAATTAATCACATTACTTAGAATGATGTCTTTGCTACTTATGTAAACATAAAAACAGTCTTAGCAATAATATAGATGACAGATGGCTATAAAAAGACACTCATGATTATTACAGCTAATTTGTTTAAATAATGCACTGATTATTATTTACAACATGTGGCAATAACTGTAAGTAAAATGATGCACTAAAAGAAGTAACCAAGTGATCATTTTAAGTTTTAAGAGATTCTAGATAAAATACAAAGAAGTATCTACAATGTTATTGATCCTTGCCTGGGATCTCAGCCTCAGTCCCTTTCCCAATGCTGTAACGTAGCTTCCCTGTGCCGATTCTATAAATATTTTCATGGTAATTGTTCGGATGAAGTTTTCTCTCTGTTACCTTGACTTTATGGATTTAAGTGCAGAACTTGATTGGCCACAAAGTCTCTTCATTTTACAGTTGAAATGGTTAGTTGTAACTGTAAGTTCTATGCTAACAGTTTCTTCTCTTGCATATCTCATTTGTAGAACTCTTTTCTGGCTTCTTGCTTTCCAGTCCATTTTGAACTTCTAAAATTTAAATGCAATGCCAATCATTATCTTCTTTCTTCCTAATTCCTCTTCTTTTATTGTTCTCTCTTAATCATGTTTTCTTTTTTTCATATTTTGTAACACTCAGTAAGCTCTTGTGTCTTAGTGACTTTATTGCCTTGCTTAAGGTGAAATGATAAAAAAATATAGGAAAGTAAGTAGATAAATGTTATTAATATATATATTCTCATGTATTAAAAACAAAAAAAGTAATTTTTGATTTGCATATTTTTTTCTAATTTCAGGTGTGTTGGCAGGAATGATGATTGATTCTTTGGGGTGTCGGAAGTCTGTGATTATTGGTGCCTTGTTGTCCTGCATTCCTACTGCTATCAGCTTCGTCACTTACAATATTGTGGCTCTTATTTTTCTACTGGGAATTATCTGTGGTAATTATCCAATTTTCTGTAATCACTTTTAAATGCCATGTTTTTTTTTGGGGGGGGGTTGTTTCTAAGTGATCACAATTCTCTCCTGTTACCATTTTTTTAATATCTGCGAACATCCATGACCTTTCTTTGGGAAAACTAGAAGAATGGAATTGTGTTACCGTTATTCACAGTTTTGAATTGTCTTTATCGAAGACTGGTTACCCTATCAAAGCTTGAGAGCCTAGTCATCCCTATTATTTTACTCATAGTTGTAGGAAAAAATTGATGGATTTCGCAATGCAGCAGTTTTGATCTTAGCCTGTCAGTTTCAAATAACTTTTACCAACACATGAATCTTTGGTACTTTGAAATGATAAAAAAAAAAAAATATAAATGAAATTTGGGTATTGTTAAGTTTGCTGCTTCAAATGATTTCTGAATAACAAACACCAAATTATCTCCCTTCACAGCTACTATCTTAAAAGTCCTGTAGATGCCCCTGTTGATTATGGGGCCTAGTGTTTCAAATATACTAAGCATTGTAGTTGTATTAGTAGCAAGTAGATTTTTCTAGGATAAAGTTAGTTGTCCTCTGCCCAAGCAGTTTTGAACACAGTGTTGTCTTTCTTTTAGACTGGGTGCCAACCCTAACTAGAGAGTTCAGTCTGCCTTACTATTTAACACATAGCTGAGGGGTGGTGAGAAGGTATTTGTGCAAAAGAGAATGCAATGAACTCGATCAGAATTCAAACTTGAAATTGAAAGTTAAGCATCCCTGCATCTTAAGTATTTCTTTTGATGTGTAACTGACATCTGTTATATTTCGTTTACTCCCCTTTCTGACAGAAACTAAATTTATTGCTTTTTTTGTGTGCAGCTTTTGGATCCTCAATTGTGATGTTGACTGGAATGGTTCGAGTCGGCCAGCAGTTTGGACATGAGCATCCAATTGGCACTGTCATCATTAGTGGGTCACACCCAGCTGGATTCATTATCTTCCCTCAAATAATGCCATTACTCATTAAACTCTACACATGGAGAGGAGCTGTCTTGATTCTGTCTGGCATCATCTTGAATGTGATTCCTTTGGGTCTTCTTGCCACTTACGGTAATTAATTTCTTGATTTAATTTCTATTTAATATGCACACACACACACACACACACACACACAGCCAGGCATATACAAGCACATACACACACATACAGCCAGACACCCATACTTATACAGTTATGCAAACCAAGTTTTAAAGCAAAAAATATTTTTAAAAATTATAAAATCTTAAATTGTTAAATGTACTTTTGAAATGAGCTATTTCTAGAAGAAAAGCCAAAAGATATCAAGACTGTGAAAAGCCAAATGGTAATGGTGAAAGTAAGCATTTCCATACAGTGAACACTTACTATTACTTTCAGTTGAAATTTATAAAATCTTTTTTCTTGAAACAGTTTTTTCAGAAAATTTAATTTCACAAGTTCATTTCTCTTTCTAGTTTGTGTATTAGTTTCCTTCCAAACCTTTTGTTTTTGATAGTATAGTGTGGAAAGTTAACATCTTAATTGTTATTATTTTTTGTTAATGAAATTATTCCCAAGCAAGGCAGTAAGCCACTAAGATACAAAGGGTTACTGGTTGTGGAAGAGTTAGAAAACAGAAACATTATTAATAAGTGAGAACAATAGAAGAATAATCAGGAATACAGTAGATTATGATTGACATTGCATTTAGAAATTTTAAGATTAAAGTTGGCTGGAAAGCATAGAGCTGGAAGGGAGTTCCATAAGTGAGAAGTGTGAGAAAAGAAACTGTTAGCATAGAATTTATGGTTGCATCTAGCCAATTCAACTGTAAAATGATGAAACCCTGCCACCAATCAAGTTCTGTGCTTAAATTCATAAAGTCTATGTACCATAGCGAAGAGCTCATCCAAACAGTTGCCCTGAAAGTATTTCTAGAAAAGGCATAGGGAAGAATTTTATGCCTGTAGGCAAGTGAAATTTTCCCTTCTAGTTACATATGCTGCCCATTTTTTGTTTTTGCTGCCAATAGAAATGTTCAAGTAAGTAATTTTTGGAATACAGGAGAATATCTCAGGAATTCTTATTTTGCTAAAACTTGAAAATATTGTTTTTGAAAGATGAATTGTTGGATGTTATTTTGAAAGGTTTTTGAAAATGCTGATGCAGAGACTGTTTCAAGAAACTGATGTCCACAAATTTACACCTTTTGGCAACAAAATGTATGACCATGGCAGGTAAAAAAAAAACAAGGGCACGTAACTCTGATTGTTATGGAAGTAATGATCATTTTTTTGTCAAATTCTGATGAAAACAGCATTTAGGTTTTCAGTAACAATTTAGTTGCACTTCAAGTTTGACGTATATGATCAACAGTACTATGTTGTTTGGTTCTCCTTTATGACATTTCTCAGGACAATGTGAATTACTTTGCAGTGATCATCATCTCTCCAAATAATATGTGACAGATTGTACTAGGTTACATGGTACCAGCAACAATCCCTGCAATGATATATTGGAAGGAATAGAACCTGTCTGTTTTAGAGGTCCCACTCCTGGTTTAGTTGTCTGTCTCCAAGACTAATTGCCAGCCAATGCTAGATTTCCCAGTTTACCCTACTCTTTATTCAAAGCTAGAAATGAATTCATGCCTTTCTCAAGGGCATTCGTACAGGGATCTGAATTTGGTTTGCCAACTTCATTTTTGGGTGTATTAACCATGTATCCACTTGTACTTCCTCAATAATTTAGTACAATCCTAATGTTCCTCTTGCCTTCTCAAGCTGAAAAAGCTTGTGTGTGCTAAATTTCACTTCCGTTTATAGAATTTTGAAGATACACATGTACTGCACAGAGGCACACACCATCTTCTTTGTATGAGATGTAGTTAACTGATATATATATATATATATATATATATATATATTATAAATTAATAGATTTAAAATATGGTTTTTTGGCTACACAGTTCTAACCATGTTTCAAAAATGGAAGCTAAAAGCTTCGAATTTAATTTTGTAATTAGATTAAAGACATTTTGTAATTAAATTAAAGACATTAGTTCCATTTCATCCTCAAGCAAAAATTCACTTGAGGATGAAATGGAACTAATGTCTTTAATTACAAAATTAAATTCAAAGCTTTTAGCTTCCATTTTTGAAACATGGTTAGAACTGTGTAGCGAAAAAAAAACATATTTTAAATCAATTAATTTATAATATTAATGCTCTGTCTCTGTAAATTTACATTGAGCACTATTTTGTAAAAATAAAAATATCTATAGGAACACCAGATTATATATCTTACTGTTCTTTTTTTTTTTTTTTATATATATATATATATATATATATATATATATATATATATATATATATATATATATATTAAGGAAATCTATGACATTATTTATGAAGTATTCATGGCAGTTAAAAAAAGTTTTTATGACAGTAATCTTCAAGGTTTCATTAACCATTAATTGATTATCATTCTGAAGTATTCATTGCAGTTAAAAATTTGTGTTCTATTGTGTTCTAGTACCAAGTGTATAATCACCAATTAATGCTGATCAGAAGACATTTGAAATGCTAATAACAAAATGTAACAGACATGAATGATTTGTGAAGAAGTATTTCTGATTTTACATAGAGTAATTTTCAGAAAATAAAAAAGAGTAATCTATGGAGAGTTGGGATTGTCTATATTCTGAAGACAATGAAACAATATTATATCTGATATCTTGAGGTGAAATAATGGGTTTAGTCCAGAGAGGCTACTCCATACTTGTGCCCTTGTGTCAGACTTAGCTACATCTCTGAACGGATGGTTTACAATTTTATTTGGAATGTTGTGTTTTGATTTCTAGATTTCTTGCTGGCTGATTGGAAAATGGCAGCCAGATATAAATGTAAAATTGGCAATCCGGAAACTTGAAATATCATTAACAGATGGCGGAGATGTTAAACCAATATCCAGATGGGGAACATTTCCAATTTTTACTCACAAGGAACAATTTGCAAGTAGATGTCAGGTCTGACTAAATGGCTAGTATAAGACCAGAATTCACTTGCTGAGTATAACCAATTCATAAATAAAATCCAGCATTTTATATATATATATATATATATATATATATATATAGATAGATAGATAGATAGATAAATATATACACATGGTGAGATAGGTAAATTGCTGTCATTTTATATTTTTAATTTCGTGTATGCATATTGTTTTTGATTTTGTCAATTGTACAGTATAGTAGGGTCAGTTGGGCACCGTCTTTGAGAAAAAGGACACCATGACGCAATTCACTCCACCAGAAATTTCGAAACAGCATGCTGTACTGCTTGGCATTCATGCTGGAAGCTCTAATACTAACATTGAAATATGTTTGGGTGTCAATCTGAGGAGAGTGCAGAGGATTTGGGAAGAGTTGGAGGAGTCTAATGGTGATTGGGAAAGTGTTTGGAGAGATCACTAGTGATGGCGATGCTATGCCTCCTTGAGGAGGTAGTGCTGCCCTGGGTCAAGAGGGTGACTGCTGGAAGACTCCATGTCTGGCAACAGGACTCTGCACCATGCCACACATGAAGGAGAACCTAGTCATGGCTGTCAGACAATTTCTGAAACCACACCACCCCCTACATCTGGCCATCTAACTCCCCAGACTGCAACCACCTTGATTATTATGTGTGGAGCACAGTTGAGTGAGAGGCTAAAAAAACTCCTTGTAATACCAAAGATGAACTGAAGGCAAGGATTATGGTAGCATTCTCTAATTTAAAAAAAGAGAGCATCCAGAAGAGTTGTAAGGGATTCTGATGACTTCTAGAGGGCGTGGTTGAAGCCAGTGGTGATTTTATTGAATAAATTTACTCTTTAGGATTTCAAGATATTTTTATGTAATTTTAGTAAATATATCTGTTAAAAAGAAATGTCAGTGTCATAATCATATTTTTTTTAAATTTAAAAGCTCTGCATGTTAATTTTTTTATTTTATTTTCTTTATATGTTTATTGAGCACTTTTTAATACTACTGTTTCCTGGTCTAATTCAACTCTGACCAATAAATTTTTTATATAACTATATATATATATGTGTGTGTGTGTGTGTGTTTAGCAGATGTACAAATGTATCTGAAAGAAAAGTGAAGATACTATTTATATTATTTGGACTATTGTCCTCATCTTTGTTGCCATATTTATTACAACGTTTCGGCTGTTGTTCATTCCGGCCTTCTTCGGGTGGTTGGAATGTTAAACTGAACTCTTTATTTCACTCACTAGGGTAGACTGTTCTAGTTCTACGTGGCATGTTTAATGGAACTAGAACAGTCTACCCCATCTACTTCATCTCAGAAATATAGACAGATACAAAAGTGAAGATGATGTGACAAAGTGGAAAATTTATTAATGCCAGAGTGTCTGTCCTCTTTGGCTTCCTCAAGTTAGAATGAGAGAAAGACAAAACTGTATCTGAAAGAAAATGCCTTTGGATTTCTGAGGATAAATAGTCATAAATCAAATTAAATTAGATACCTTATTAGCTCCAATGTTCAGACTCAAGAGAGTGTCTGTTCCGCCTGTTTGTTTGTTTGATCTATATCAGATGCGTTTGGTGTGGTTGAATTTTAAATCTGTCTGTAGAAACAAAAGAGTGATATTTATTATATATATATATATATATATATATATATATACACACACACACTACCACCTAGGAATGTACATATATAAGAGCCTTACTTTTATATTTGCACATTCATATATGCATGTGTACATACTCATATGTACCTGTGCATTTGGGCACCTCTATGTAGTGTAACTTGCTAGAACATTTATGACTGAGTAATTAGTTTGACCACATACTTTCAACCTTGGGCCACAACTAAGCTACACTTAGAAAATTACTATATATATATCTGTGCATACATATATGCCCACTCACATATATACATGCTATAGAGGCTCTTCTTTTTTTCTGTATATTTGTATACATAGATATATACAAAATATTTCTTATACACAAACACACACACACCTGTACACACATATGGCCCCTCATATACCTGTGCACACATTTGCATACAATATATATATTAGACCCATATATATATATATATATATATTAATAAATATACATATACCTACGTTTGAAGTGCAACTTAAAATTTTGTGGTTTTATATATATATATATTTATTAAAGACATTTTTTATGTTTAACATTGTTATTTATAGATACAAGTATTTAAGCAAATGCTCTGTTTATGATAAACAGTATTAAATAACATTTACCGGCCTGAATGTCCGAGAAATTTTCATAGAAAATATTCGTTCTTTGACAGGATTCGAACCTGCATCCTACTCTGAACCGTCATTTTACGCTGACGGGCCTTACCTCTAGGCCACAAAGAACCTTTTCGGTAGACAAGGTCGAATTTACTGCTTATAAACTTCAATCTTCCATGAATCTCGTACATTCATAACTGCTCTGGCATATCAAATGTAAACAAATGATGTCATATATTAAGAAATGGACAAGGTCCGACAATTTATTTATTAAAGACATTTTTTATGTTTAACGTTGTTATTTATAGATACAAGTATTTAAGCAAATGCTCTGTTTATGATAAACAGTATTAAATAACATAAATAATATTAAATAACATTTTCGGTAGACAAGGTCGAATTTACAACTTATAAACTTGTCTACTGAAAAGGTTCTTTGTGGCCCAGAGGTAAGGCACGTCAGCGTAAATGACGGTTCCGTATAGGATGCAGGTTCGAATCCTGTCAAAGAACGAATATTTTCTATGAAAATTTCTCGGACATTCAGGCCGGTAAATGTTATTTAATACTGTTTATCATAAACAGAGCATTTGCTTAAATACTTGTATCTATAAATAACAACGTTAAACATAAAAAATGTCTTTAATAAATAAATTGTCAGACCTTGTCCATTTCTTAATATATATATATATATATATATATATATATATATATATATATATAAATAGTTCATGCCTGATGAGTTAGTAAAACCACAAAACTTTAAGTTGCATTTTGAATGTAGGTATATGTATATTTATTAATATATACTTCTTAGCTTTGTCTAACCACATTGAGCACTGTTTTGTTTACACCTTATGTTAAATTAAGTAAATATTTATTTGCTTACCTGTGTATGCATGCTAATGCATGTATATACAGTTGCTAACCTCTAATTATTTGGTTTATAGCCACATATATATATAAAAATTCAGACAAGCAATAGGGCTTTTGCTTTTCTAGGCTAACTGCTGATGTATTAATAATTATTGCTGAAAGAGTGTATCAAGCTTTAGATAAAAATGCTGAAGCTCAGACTGTTGCTTTAGATATCTTGAAAGCATTCCACAGTCTCTAATCTTCTTCACAAATTGAAAGGTTATGGTATTTCTGTACAAATTTTTAAACTGATTCAGTTTTTCGTATCAAATCACGAAATGAATGTTATCTTGAATGGCCACTCTTCTAGATCTTTTAGTGCAAATGCATGTGTCCCATATGACTCTATCCTTTGGCTTACTTTGTTCCTAATTTTCGTCAATGACCTTCCTGATGGCATCAATTCTAAATTTGGTATCTATGCTGATAAGACAACCATTTACTCATGCCTTTATAGTAAGTCTGATCAGTTGGTTCACTGTGTTGTGCTAGATAATTTTTCTCGCTAGAATCTATCTTGAATATTTATAAATCTACCATTCTTCCTTGCTTTGAATATTGCTACCACATCTAGTCCGGTGTCCCAGCTATATATTTTTGATAAAATCCAAAGAGGAATCTGTAATGTTATTGGTCCTGACCTGGCATCTCATGTTCAGTCACTTTCCCACTTCCATAATGTAACTTCCCTGTGTCTTTTCTATAAATACTTTCATGGTAATTGTTCTGATCAGCTTCCTCTGGGGTACCTAGACTTTATGAATTTAAGTGCAATACTAGATTGGCAGCAAGGTCTTACCATTTTATAGTCAAAATGGTGAAATGTAAGTGTAAGTTGTATGTTAATAATTTCTTCTATTGCACTTCTCGCTTGTGGAACTCCCTTCTGGCTTCCTGCTTTCCAGTCAACTTTGATCTTTAAAAATTTAAGTCCAATATCAATTGTTATCTATTGTCATCTTAATTCCTCTTTTTTTTTTTTTTTTTTTTTTGCTTTTGCTCCTTCATAATGTTTTTCTTTTTTTCTTATTCTTTTACACTCAGTAACTCTTTGTGTCTCAGTGGCTTTACTACCTTGCTTGGGGTGAAATGATTAAGAAAGAAAAGAAGTTCAGTTATTTTTTTTTTCCGTCACTTGTGGCAGGAGGTGCTCCAAAGCTTTCCGGTCTTCACTGGACTCGGTCAGTGATTTGTTTCATGCTATATATATATATATATATATATATATGAGTGTGTTTTCATGTGTAAACAGTTTCTGGAATTCTCATTTCAGTTTTACTTTTTGACTGATAATCCCTTTTCCTTACTTATTTTTGTCTTGGTGTTGGGGGATGAAGAGAAGAAGTCAAGCAGAGAATTTTTAAATTTTTGCAGTGTTCCCCTTTGACCTTTTGAAACAGCTTGACATTTCCCATTGCTGGGCTAGGGATGTATTTTTGTATGTGCCTTATAAGCATGTGTAGATAAAACAAGTTTATGTATACACAGACAGTCTGATATATACAGATTCTCTTTTTTCTCTCTCTCATATATGAACCTATAAGTATGAGAGAGTGCTGAAAAATTTTCAGCTTAACAAGGAAGCATTTCCTTAAGAAATCAGATGTTTTGATCTAAAAACTTTTCAACAGCCCTTTATTTTATGGGTGTATATATATATATATATATATATATATATATATATATAATTTTAATTTTGTTTTGTGTTTTAATTTTCCTTAAAAATTGGCATGAACTTTCCAGACAACCACACATATATATATATATATATATATATATATATATATATATATATATACTACTGACTTGGAGACATCAATTTTCACCTTTAATGAAAAATCACTGGTATTCCAAAGCCCGTGATAAAGAATAGAAATTCTTTTTTATGCTGATGTTCAAAGTTTTTGATGCATGGGACAATTTGTTAATGATCCAATACATCTCCTGAAGGGTGTTGGCTACAAGTATGCAATCGTCTGCAAAGAGCAGGTCAATAACTGTTTATACAATTGTCTTAGTTCTTGCTTTGAAGCATTGTGGGTTGTACAAACCACCAGTCAGTTATGTGCCATACTTGATACTCACTTAGCCAATCATGTATCTTTTAATACATGACTGACGAGGCAGATTTTTTTTCCCCGCAATTGGTTGCCATTTCTTTCTGCAGTAGACCAGTTGCCATCCAAGGCTATAGAACCTGCTCTGTTCTGCTACTTATCCATAGCTGGGGTGAGAAGAAGAGGATTCATACCTTTCTCAAGAGTATTAGCACGTAAATGAATGTAATGGATACAAATCGCCAACTGTTGGTATGACGCTTACATTGTATCAAAACAGTCTGGGTTTGAATCTCGGTAGTGGAGGTGCATTGCTGATGAGTCTCAAATAGGATGAAATGGCCATGTAGTGTTTTCTGCATTCTGTTGAGAATTCTTCTAGACTCGATGAATTACTATAATGATTTGTCTAAATTCCCCCAAATTCTATTACATTATATATATATATATATATATATATATATATATATATATATATATATATATATATATATATATATATATATATATATATATATATATATATATATAATGTATATCAATTTAAACATTATTTTTAGTGGATACCCGTATTTGAGTAGGCATTCTGTTTATTTATTAAACAGTGTATTTAATTATGTTCTCCTACTGGTCTGAATATTGGAGGAATCTTATTAAAGAAGAATTTGTGCTCTTTGGCAGGAATCGAACCTGATTCCCTGAGAGCAGAAGGAGCCACTGGCATGCCTTACCACTTGGTCATGAAGGAACAGATGGTCAAGTAAAGCCAATTTCATGTTTCAAACAAAATTTCTGCCCTCATAGATGTGTCAAAGTTTTGGCTCCTTCTTCACATATACATTATCAGTTTTTACTGGGAAAATTCAGAATGCATTTCTTGTTTCAAGCTTAACAAAAGGAAAGTCTGGCATAGAAATATTTAGAAAATATTTCATCATCATATACACATTTTAATATATTTTTGTGAAGTAAAAAACTACTGTGTGTGTTTGTGAATATATATATAACACACACACACACATATATATGTATATATATATATATATATATATGTAATAAATTAAAATGGTAATCTGTATGGAATTTCCAAGAGGATAAAAATGCAAGGAGAGCTCTATGTCAGAGACAGAGCAAATTTATTAATTAATGAATATCAAACACTTAAAATGCCATATGTAATAATCTGTATTTCTTGAAAGCTATAAAAATATGCCTTTCATGAAATAAAGATTATTACCTTTGGTATTTTAAGTGTTTGATATTCATTAATTAATATATATATATATATATATATATATATAAACTATGAACCTAAAGAGCCAGGCAAACCTCCTAGGTTTCACCTATGCAGATTGTCAGGGTATGCTGGCCAAAGAGGTAACAATAGAACAGAGTATAAATTTTTTTTTTTTGTGTTTTGGAATAAATATGTTTAACCCCTCTCGTTGTTGAGTTTTGTTTTTTTTTTTTTTTGGTCACATGGTCATGTTTTTATGTTGTTGGCTATTTATATTCTGTTCTATTGTTACCTCTTTGGCCAGCGTACCCTGACGATCCGTGTAGGTGAAACCTAGATAGGTTTGCCTGGCTCTTTAGGTTCATAGTTAGATTTGCTCTACTTAGTGTATTGAGCACTTTGCTTAGTTATTTTTACTTTATTTGTGTCAGTGTTTTTTTTCTTTGGACTCTGAGCTTGGATTCTGGATGATTGTTTTCGCCTGAATTACATGTTCTTAGTTCTTTCTTTTTTTTTATATATATTTCTAAAGAATTAATAGATTTACTTTTAATTATACATTTTTATTATATTAAACATTATTATAATAATGTTTTCATGATGTTATAATAATGTTTGAACTAATAAACAATTAAAAAGTTATTGATTTTGTGATTTATGAAAATGAACAGACAGATTCTCTTAAAAAGATTAGTCTGAGTGAACGGTAAAATAGAGACTTGATTACTGTGATGTTCTTCATTTTGTCCTTGTGAAATAAAATTCTTTTTCTGATGATGATGGTGATGATGCCTCTGCAACATATGTCAAACTAGAAAATTTTCCAAATTATCTGAGATATTTAACATTCCATTGCATTCTCATCCAAATTTAATCACATATATATACCCAGTGTAACAGCAAAATTGTCTAATTTTTGATTAAGCTCTGAACTGTTGTATCTTAGAAATGATTAAATATATCTTACTGGAATTCTCTGATGTTTTTATAACAGTACTGGACTCTACTTTTTAAGCTTAACAGAAGTATCATGATCAAATTGATCATAAACGAAAATGACATGTTCATCATTAATTAATCATAGCTAAGGAAACTCAGAAGGATTAAAATTAAGTTCAAATAAGTATATATATTATTCCAGGTTCATTTTACAATTTATTCAAGATGGTCTTCACCCTTTCTAACCTTCTAAACTTTTTGGAGTAACAGGGTGCTTCAGATGTTTCACATGGTTTCCACTTTGCCCGTTCTACAGCTGATGTGCTTACGGCCATCACTGAAACTGTCTACCAAGCTCTTCAAAATAACGGGGAAGCTCGTGCGGTGGCCCTAGACATCTCCAAAGCATTTGATAGGGTTTGGCCTGCCGGCCTTCTTTGCAAGCTCCAGGGTTATGGTATTACGGGTCGATTGTTTGATCTAATACAATCATTCCTGTTGAACCGTGAATTGAAGGTCGTTCTCAACGGATTCTCCTCCAGTTCCTATCCCATGAATGCAGGTGTTCCTCAAGGATCCATCCTGGGTACTACTCTATTCATTATCTTCATAAATGACCTTCCTGACGCCATAAATTCCCAAGTTGGCATTTATGCGGATGGCACCACAATTTATTCCTGCCTCAAAAACAAATCTAGTGTCACTGACAAAACTAACCTGGCCGTGCGTCTCGAAAAGGACCTCCAATCGGTTGTGAACTGGGGAAGGAATTGGCTGGTCAACTTTAATGCCTCAAAAACAAAACTGCTCTCTATTAATCACCACAGAGATCCTTCCCTGCCCTCCATTAGAATGTCTGATGCTCAACTTCTCGAGAGCACCTCTCTGCTGCTGCTTGGTCTCACATTGACTGCTGACCTGAGATGGAACAAATACATTGAGTCAATTGCTTCGTCCACCACAAGGAAAGTTGGCTCCCTGTGCCGTGCCAGGAAATTTTTCTCCCCAGAATCGATCCTTCAGATCTACAAATTAACAATTCACCCTTGCATGGAGTATTGCTGCCATATATGGTCTGGAGCCCCTTCTGTTTGCCTCGGGGTTCTTGATAAGATCCAGAGGTGGATATGCAATATAATTGGCCCTGTTCTGGCATCTCGTCTACAGTAGCTCTCTCACAGACGTGTCGTTGCCTCTCTCTTTTTTACAAATACTTTCATGGTAATTGCTCTGAGGAGCTGCATTCGCTGGTTCCCAGACTTCATGAATTCAAGCGCCCTACGAGGCTGGCATCCTGCTCTCACCCTTTCACTGTCAAAACTATTAAATGTAGCCATCTCTTCTACTCCAATAGTTTCATATCTCACACCTCTCGCCTGTGAAACTCTCTTCCCTATTCCAGTTTCCCTGAGAGCTATAATCCCCAACTATTCAAATGTAATGTCAATCGACTTCTCCAGTTGCCTTGATCTATCCACTATCCTTCTCCTCATCCTTTCCTCTATCACTCCTATCTACTCTTGCTCCAAATCTTCTGTAACCCCTTGCATCCTAGTGGCTTCCTGCCTTGCTTGGAGTGAAACACTTAAAAAAAAATATGATTTCATTTTCAAGTCTTTTTTCACTGCTCTTTGGACTGTCATAGCTGAAACTCCTCTCTCAAGTGCTAAACATCTTATGGATTGAGTTGGATCTTTTCTAATTGATTTCTTTAGCTCTAAGTTGAAGTGATAATCCCTCTTCCTGTTGTGACCTCTTGATCTAGTTTTCCTCTCTACTGTTCGTCTTTTTTAAACATATTCACTGTTCTCTTGATGGTTCTTGAATGTACTTTGAAGATAGAAGTCAGACTATTAATGTTGGTACCATTACTGAAGGCCTGAATGATCTTTTTCTTCTCACCATTACTCAGTTGGGGAGATGGTAGGTATGGCACAAAAGAATTTTAACCCGTTCTCTTTTTTAGCTGAATAACTCAAAGGATTCTTCAATGATTCTTATGACAAATGGTGTTAAGATGGCTAAACATGTGAAAAATGGGAAAAAGGAAAATCGATTAGTTTAGTGGATTTTTAGATATTAAACATTTTGTGGGATGGATAATTATGCTGTGACATAATTTGGACAATTTTGCTGTCATACCTGGTATATACTGACAGTGATTTAAAGTCTACGATAACGGGTTACGTGTGTACATTATATAGGCATATTTACCCAGCCAAAATGAAATACATTAACACAATACAGCATAGTAAAAAGTACAACAATATAAAATATATCACTGTAGATAATACATTAAAAGACTGAGCATTCAGACATTTAAAATGTATTGAGATTTGTCTCGATAATATAGACTTTTGTTTTTGTGAAATAAAATTTTTTTCTAATGCCATTCATCAGCAAAATATGTCAAAGGAAAAAAATTAAAAAATTTTTTTTTAATCTATTTTAGCTCATGCAAAGCAGTAAAGCCACAAGAGGTTACTGGGTGTGGAAGAATTAGAAACAGAAACATTATTCATGATGAGGACAGTTGATAGTGATTGACATTGCATTTAAATTTTTGAAGTTGGCTGGAAAGCATGGAGCCAGAAGGGAGTTCTGCAATTGAAAAGTGTGAGAAAAGTAACTGTTAACATAGAACTTATGGTGACATCTAGCAAACTTGACTGTAAATTGATGATATCTTGATGTCAGTCTAGTACTGTACTTAAATTCAAAAAGTCTAGGTACCATAGTTAAGAGCTCATTCAGTGATTACCCTGAAAGTATTTGTAGAAAAGACACACATAGACAGTATGAAAGTGATTGAAGCCGAGCTACCAGATCAGGACCAATAATATTGCTGATTCTTCTTTGGATTTTATCAAGGAACTCAAGGTAAATAGCAGAAGCACCAGACCATATGTGGCAGCAATATTCTAAGCATGGATGAATGGTAGACTTAGAGATATGCAAGATAGATTCTGGAGAGAAAAATATCCCCCCCCACCCCCACCTGATGTTTACTGATCTGGTTGAGTCCCATCCATCTCCAACTCTTTCTCTCTCTCTCTCTCTCCAACTATCTCTCTCAAACTTTTTTTCTCTCTCTCTTTCCAACTCTCTCTCTCTCTCCTTCAAACACACAAGGTTTTAAAGGATTTTTTTTTTTTTAATATTTTGAGTATGATTTTGTGTATTTGTGTGTATTACTTTAAAATTGTTTTGATTTCTGTATATAAATGTATTTACTTAGTTCTTAAATGTGTGTAGGTGTCTAAATGGAATGTACGTGAGAATATTTTTTTCTTAGGCTGTTTATTATTTTATCATCTTCCTTTTTCTTTCTCTGTTTATTTAACTTGATTTCTCTTATTTTTTTTTTTGTTTTTTGTTTTTGGTTTACTTGCCTCTCAATTCCGTGTGGGTGGTCCACACACTTTATTACCAGAAAGAGTTGTACCTACTTTCTTGGCATTTTCACTCCATCATCTGTTAAGATGTAGTTGTAGCTGTAATTAAATATTGTGTCAGTATATAAGTATATTTATTTACATATAGACACACACACACACACACACACACACACACACACATGCTTGTCAGTCGTATTCATTTTCAGTAGAGAAAACTGAATGAGGAGCCAACCCCATCATTCCCACTACTCGTTAGTGTTAATTCCAGCTGGAACTGTTGATATTCAGTTGCACTAATACCCTTGGGAAAAGAAACAACTCTACCTCTTCTTGTATTCTGACCCACTATGATAGAAAATATCTTGTCACTGGCCTGCCACAATTCGGTGATTGAGCATTTGGGAAATCCATCCTTCCTTAACTATCTTGTTTTCCTAATTTCTCATCACAGCCAGAATTTCCAACCTAGTTATCTGAATGTGTGGAGGTTTATTATAAATATAATAGCTAGGCTTCAGGTTGTCTGTCTTTCAACTCCTCCAATTGCATCTAAAGTGGTAAGATCAGGGTTAATTTGTGAAACCTGTGGTGTTCCATAGGGAAAAGCTGAGGGTGATAAAGTACTGAACATTTCTGAGTCTTTTGTTGGGTCATACTTTAAAAGGCCTTGTGTCTGTCTCTGTAGGAAGGTGAATACCTACCTACCTGCCCAGGCTGTAGCAGGGAAAAGCTGTAACCTCCATAGTCACCCTTGACAAAGGGCCATAAAGTTTTCGTGTATTTGTGATTCTATTATTAAGCAATGATTTATCTGAGTACATGTTAGCTAGATGGATTGTGTTATGCTTATTTTCACTAACAAGGGCATACCAGCTTAAAACATCCTGTTTCTTTTAGTAGCATCCACTAACAATAATATTTGAAGTAATAAAAATGTAGGGTTTTAAATAAATCCATTAATTCATTAGGAATAGCTTAATTTACAAACATTTTCAAAGAGAAATTTTGGCTTTGAGAATGAGGAGAGGAATTGGCCCACACCATTGATTAGAAAATTTGAGGGTTTGAACTAAAAAATGGTTCTTCAAAATTGTATGTGATTCAATTTGATACAAAAATAGACTTTAGACTTAGTTTTATGCCAGAGATTATACTGTGTACGTTCAACTTTAAAAACCATTAATATAAACGTTTTTGCATTATAAAATATTTACCTGCCCTCCTCACTAAGGCAAGATATGACACAAGGACATTTTTACATGGGGTACCAGTATGCATGCATATGGGCCAAGGATAAAAATTGCCTTCTCCCTGCAACCGCTGTCATGTTGGTGCTAATATTACACTGACCCCAACTCTCTTAGAGCAATAGAATGTGCTGCCACACGGTTGGAATCCCTGGGATTGGGTGCCTTCTCTGATTTGGGGACTTTCTATAATTTAAAATAAGGACAGAACAGATACTATGCTTTCATCCCAGCTAAAAGGCCAAGAAATGATTTTTCAATTACTAGAACTCTTTTGCTACATGCATCAGTGTGTTGAAATCCTCATAGTATTTAGTATTGTTGAAGTTATTGCTAACATTTTTTGTCAAGATTTACAAACTCTGTTTTGTTCAATCTTACAAACCAATCAAATGAAATGTTACTTAAGCTTATTTGCTTGGAAGAATACTTTGACAAAAACCCTACTTCACAGTTTTTATACACCCTAGTAAAACTAACTGCACTTTGTACCTCCTCATCTGTTTGCACTTTGCCCCAAAATTTGGTTTTGATCAGTCAATGTATGGGTTTTAGAGGGTGTTATGGATGGATGGACAAACAGAAGTCACAGAATTTTATATATAGAGAGATAGATATCAGTTTTATCTTCTTTCAAATACCAGATTTTCACATGTCACATCATTTTTTTAAATGTCACATCCTCATGCAACATTTTCTTTTTTTTTTATTTATAAATTATATTTATTGTTTGTCCTTAAATGTGATGACATTTTATTGATGTTGGGTTATTTTTTTTATTTTTCCAGTATTTGTAATCATTTATTACTGTTTATGTGATATAGTATTTTTGTGTTGGCTGTTGACCTGTGATTTAATTGAAATATTATTGCATAAATGGTAAGTTAATCAGCTTGATAATGTTGTGGTTGTGTAATCAATATGTGTTTAAATTATTATTAGTGAAACAGTTTTCAAGTGGGCAAATAAATTTGTAGACAACATTGATTTATTGAAGTTAGGATTTTTTGTTGTATTGTTGGCAGTGATCATGTTGAAGGATTTTATTAAGTGATGAGTTTAATAATTTGTTTTTGTTATTAGGTTATATTCATCAATGTATTATTTTTTATAATGTTTTCATCAACTTTTGTGTTGGCTGTTAACCTGTGATTTAAAGTTATCAATTATTCTTTGAAAGCAAGCTACTCCATTGGTTACTCCAAATGGTATCCTGCAAAACTGATATAACTTTCCATCTGCTTCAAAAGTGGTATAAATTTTGTCTTTATCAGATATTGGGACCTGATGGTAAGTGGATTTCAAATCTATAGTGCTATAGATTTTGTATTGTGCCACCTTGTTTTACCAATTCCTCGATCTTGGGTAAAGGGTAAGCATTCAAGATAGTGAATCTGTTAACTGTCTGAGAATAATCCACCACCATGGATGGCAGTGTGGGGTCAAAAAGAAATGATAAAGAGGCAAACATTGCTTAGAGCTATAAAGGTACAGGAAGTCATAGAGTACCAGGATGACCCATGTCCTGAACGGATATAACATAAAAGAAGCATTTGATGTAATAGTTTTCAATTTTTATGGTTGAATCTGGGTTGAAAATAAAATTCTCTCTTTATTAACCTTCTGGTTCTCATCTTGGATTAACCTTTTTTTCAAAATTATTTCACTCCAAGGAAGGTGATAAAGCCACTAGGATGCAAGTGGTTGCTGAGTGTGAAGAAAACTGAAAAAAAAGTTTGTTAAAGAGAGACAGAAGATGATAATTGATGTTCAGTGGTAGACCAGGTCTAAAATATTGGTTGCCAGGGGGCAAAGGGTGCCCACCCACAATTACAATGCTGTTATTTAATTTAATACATATGGAAAAAAGGGTTCCATTTAATCTTTCTGAAGAAAAAACAAATGTGTATTTCTTAGTAATTACAGTGTACATGTACTGTACATATTACTAGCAACAGATACCAATTGTAAATACAGAATGCTATAATTTAATTTTATTTATTTATTTTAATTTTAAGTAATTGGTTGATATTTTTAAATAGTTTACTGCACAATTTACCCATTAACAGGTAGTTCAAAGGTATTGCATGCAGTCCACTATGGTGAGTGTAATTATGTTCACTAGATGATTGTGTGAATCTGTCAATAACAATTGTTACTGCACCTAATTCAACTAATAATTCCTTTTCAATGGATAGCAACATTTATGAGTCCAAATTCTCCTCCCTGGGTATGATGATAAACTACATTCAGCAGCAAGGCCTCTGATCAGGAGGTTTTGAGGTGTGTGGAGCCACCTCTTAATTGCTGTTTTTTCCCAGGTTCACCCCAACCTGGGGTGGTAGCACTTGTTAGGGTCCCAGCTATGGGCAAATAGTTAACCCCCAAACAAAAATCAACAGGTAATTTTTATAGTAAAATAACCACTATTTCCTATCCTTTCTAGCTCTGACTATATAAAATCTCTTGCTAAAGATACTGGAAAAATGGTTGGGTCTTTGTACCATACCAGTAATTATTTGACTATACCCAGTAATAATTGCATCCTGGGTAAGACAATAAAATACATCCAACAGCAAGTACTCTAATCAAGAGGTTTTGAGGAGCATGGAACCAGCTCTTAATTGCTGATATTTCCAGGTCCACCCTGACCCTGGGTGGCAGCACTTGTTAGGGTCCCAGCTATGAGCAAATAGTTAATCCACAAACAAAAATCAATAGGTAATTTTTATAGTAAAATGACAATCAGTGCAATGCTAAAAAGTACAAAAATACATTTTTATAAAAAAAAACTTACCAACAATACATTTTTGTAGTGAAATTACAAGCAATAAATTTTAAAAAATACCACTAATACATTTTATGATCTACAAATTATATATTTAAGAAACATACTTTTATCCTGAAAGTATAAAATTGTGTACAAAATATTTAGATTTTGGCATTAAATGACCCATAGAGATGTTGATATGCCATTAAACAAAATCCATCACTGCCACCAAATTCTCCTCAGATTGCAAATTTCTTAACCTTGTCCTTAAGATTTTTAGCTTTGAAAATGTCCTCTCATATTGGATTTGAGTAACTGATAGTGTGTAGATGACATTATAAATTTTTTAATCCTTTTTATTACTAAAACACTTGTCTGTGTTTGTTTCTTTATTGAATTTTTATTTGATATTGGCAGTGCAATCCATCAGGGGCCTACTTGCCATCGATCAAGCTGACACCTTGGCCAGTCCACCACTGTTGATGTTGCATTTAACTTTTATGTGGATTGTAGTTGACAGGAAAGCAAGAAGCTGGAAGAGAGTTCCATATGTGAGAAGTGCAAAGAAAAAAATATTAGAATAGACCTTAGTTACATTTAGTAATTTCAATA
Organism: Acanthosepion pharaonis; assembly: GCA_903632075.3. NCBI lineage: Eukaryota > Metazoa > Mollusca > Cephalopoda > Sepiida > Sepiidae > Acanthosepion > Acanthosepion pharaonis. The sequence goes on along the minus strand of CAHIKZ030005637.1, from coordinate 985,645 downwards.
GTAAAATGATGAGACCTATCTGCCAATCTAGTACTATACTTAAATTCATGAAGTTGAGATACCATATCTGATCAGAGCCATTGCCATGAATATATTTATAAAAAGGCATAGGTAAGCTATATTATGGTTGTGGGAAAGTGTTTGAAGCTGAGATGTCAGGACTGATAACATTGCAGGCAGGTGCTTTGGCATTTGTTTTTCTTAGTTTACTGCATGATCTAAGAAGTGTAAAGAAGGAAACAAAATGGCTGTTTGTCACATCCATTTTATCTTGTCCACGGTATTTAGGATTATTGCTTGCTTGCTTGTAGTTTTCATCTTTGTAATTCTTTTTTTTTTTTCTTCCAGGAATGAAAAAAGAAAATAATGTTGAGTTAAAAGAACAAGAAGAAGAAAACTGCAAGAAAAGATGCTTGGCAAAATGTCCACTAGACTGGGAGCTTTTAAGAAACCTGAAATTTGAGCTCTTTGCTCTGACATCAGCTGTTAATTGGAGCTCAACGTACCTTGTCCACCTCCTCATTGTAGACTTTGCAGAAGAGCGTGGATTTTCCCTGTCTCAAGGAGCTAGTCTGCTAACAATGGTGGGAATTGCAGCTCTTCTATCTCGGGCCCTGGCTGGAGTTTTGAAGATGATAAGAAGTGTAAAAAGTATCACTTGGTATATCGTCTTTGGTCTGATTGCATCTATAATACATGCATGCCTTCCATTAAACAAAAGGTGGGTTTGGAAACTATATTCAAAGTTTTATATTTTTGCGATAAAGAATTATTAATATTATTATTCATGGATTTATTTGAAGTCCTTTCCACATCTTGGGTGACATAATCAAAATGTTTTTACATTCTACACTGTTTTTCAGATGTTTGTTGTAGTTGTATCACCTAATTTCAAACCTAACACTTTATACAATCTACAAGGATCATTTCTTCTCATTCTGCTGCTCATGTTATTAGAGAAAACCTTGTATTAATTTTTCCAATTTGTCTTGAAAAATTTTAATGATATGAGAAATATTTGTGATTTGTTATTATTACATTGCTTTCCACTTTTTGTGATGTCATTATGATGATGTTGCTTGCCTCTTTTGTGATGTCATTATGAGGTTGATTGCCTCTTTTTTGTGATGTCATTATGAGGTTGATTGCCTCTTTTGTGATGTTATTATGATGTTGCTTGCTCTTTTGTGATGTTATTATGATGTTGTTTGCCTCTTTTGTGGTGTCATTATGACATCACTTGCCTCTTTTTGTCATGTCATTATGATGTTGCTTGCCTCTTTTTGTGATATTGTGATGTTGTGTTGTATAGCCACTTTGTTCTGGTGGTCTCTTAGTCACTGTGTCAAATAGCATATATGTTGTATTGCCCATAATGGATAATGGGGTCGATTCCTTAATGTTGTATCTTCTTGTGCTTGTCTTCTTCTGGCCAGATGTCAAAATATTTTTGAAGTCTGGAGTTGAAAAGACATCAACAAAAGGTATTTTAAATTTTACTAGTTTATTAACCATGTCTATGGGTACATCTTCTATCAAGTGAGGGTTACTATACACCCTATTTGGGAACTGCTTCCAAACACAAAAATCTCACATGTCCATTTCTTTTAATGTGGAACAACCAATTATTGATAGACTCTTCCTCACTGATGGTGGTGGTGGGGGGTTTGCATAAACATAATCTGATACATCTAGTTAGTTTAACATCTGAACAGTAACTCCTCATAAAACCTTAATTTTTAACTCGTTTCCATGTTTGGCTTAGCCAATCAAAATTGACATCCCTATTTTGTCTATCATCTGACCTCAAAGGTTAGTCTCACAAAGTCTGAGCCAAAATTTACTGCCACTAAAAAATAATAGTCTGAAACTATTATTTAACAGTTGCTTGCCTCTTTTATGATGTTGCTTATCTCTTAATGAACCAGCATATGTATCTTTTTTGTACTACACAACACAGTGATTGAACTCACAACCTCTCGATAAGTTTTGTTTACCATGCCCCATGTAAATGTGTTCATAATAACCTAATTATTTTATTAATATCTTTGAATTACTGCAAGCTTATGAGGCCTTTCCATGCCTCTGTTAGCAAATAGTCCCACAATATTTTTTTTATTTTTATGATTATTTTTTCCTGCTTACAAAACATCAAAATAAATCAGTGAAGTTGCTGGTGTATAAAATTAATCTTCACTTTTTATTCATTTTCCTTTCCACTATTTTAGTGTTATTAAAAAAATGATTGAAATATCTGTTTCAGATTTTAGCCTTCCCAGTCTGGTAAATAGACCTTGTTTCAAATCTTCTACTGAATTGTGATTATCTTTGAACATAAAAAAAAAATCAATGGTAGATTTTGATAATTAATCTCATCAGATTTATTTAACCATTATATCAAACCGATTCTCAGAACTAGAAGTCCTACCAGGATTTATTATTCTTTATAAAAATAAAAAATGTAAATGATACTTTATTGATGGTAGACAGAGGAAAAAAAGTGCAGGAACTCCTAGACAAGATAACAATGGAAAGTGCAAAAAAAAAAAAAGACTCAATTGTTAGAAGACAGAATTAGCAAGAGAAAATATCCAAAGTCTAAGCCATGAATTGAGGACATCAAAATCAAGCAAGTACAGAATTTTAACTCTCTGGGAAATGTTTTAACAGATGATGGAAAATGTGACATTGAAATCCAAAGCATATTGGAATAGTGAAAGTTGCCTTCCAAAACTTGAGCAAAATTTCATTAGAAACAAAGAAAAGAGTGTAAAACTGTTATGCAATATCAATCCTCCTATATGGCAGTGAATGCTGGATAATTTTCTCACCAATGAAAAAGAGACTTGAATCAACAGAAATTTCATTTTACAGGAGGATGCTGAGAATGGAAGCAGCATTTTGAGAAGTAAGGAAATTTTAAAGAAAATGGAAACAAAAAGAACATTTATACTTAAAAAATAGACAGTTGAAATTTTTTAGGACACATAATAAGGAAAGAGGTCTTGGAGAATTTGACACTCACAGGACATACTAAGGACAAGAGGGGCAGAGGAAAATATTGAGTAAGATACTTAATGAGCTTGTGTAAATAGATGACAAAGCAGGGAGTGGAAGGGGTAGTATCAGTCAATTTATTTTAATATTAATGGCCAGCTGATTTATTTTAATTTTAATTGTCAGTCAATTTATTTCAATATTAATGATTGATTTTCTATCCCATTATATACATATCTAAAGGTCCATTTTCAAAATGCTACCACACGTCTCATTGGCTCATGATTAGTGACCTTACATTCAGTTTTGCAGCAGTTCTTGTTTCTGATTCACTAGACTAGATTGAGACAGCTTCTAACTGGTTGGTCGAAATGTGACTTTATGTCCTAGCAATTCTGAATATACACCCTTGTGCAAATTAATTGAAACAACTGCTTGAGTTTCTTTTCTTTCAACATATGGTCAGTTTTAGACCCACTGGAGTGACAGAGTGTAATTGATTCCTATTTTTTCTCAGATTAGGTTATTTGTAGTGGTGTGCAGTAATATAAATCTCTTTTCAGGGTGTATGATGAAATTTGTTTGGCCTTGAAAAATATTGTGTAATCTGTGATTGCATCAGTTTTGTCACACCCAGACAATATTGCCTTGCCTGTTGATTAGTTGTCCTTGTGGCCATTGTCTGCAATGGATGTTACTCCAAGGAAGTGTATGAAAATTGTAACACTGCATGAACACACTGGCAAGCCTTACCAGTGAGCAAATCAAAGTAATATATACTGGTTCGGAAACTCTCTTGATTTAAATCCAATCAAGAATCTGTGATCAATCTGCAAGGAATTACTTTGTATGGACATGCAAAGTACTAATACTAGGTCATGTCTCATTGGAAAAATATGAAAAAAAAGTAAATAATAATGGAATTATTTGTTTTGTTTGAATTAATTTGCATAAGGATGTCCGTCTATATTTAAAGAAGGTGTAATTTTGGTCTCATTGTTATTATTTGTTTACTTTTACTTGTTTTTCTATCACTACAATACACCTGGTCATGCTTCGTTAATGCCCTGTATATTGTCCATTTTTGGAAATTCTTCTCTTTTCAAACAGTTTTCATATACCAGATACAGTAACTATATTTTAGACTTTGCAGATAATTTTTGGTTTATTTTTTTGTGGAATGGAAGGTAGGGGTCTTATCTGAGGTGGTGTTGAAAAGTACAGAAAGACCTTCTAAAAGAATTCTGATGTTTAGTCAGATTTTGGGAAGTTGGGATCAGGTAAAGAATTTTTCAATACCTCCCCATGTCTGTCTATATCTCTGAGATGAGGTATTATGATTACTTGTATTATTTACATTATTCGGACTGTTACCCTCATCTTCAATGCCATATTCATAACATTTCAGTCATTGTATGCTCTGGCCTTCTTCAGGTAACTGGAATTTCAAACCCAACCCTTTATTTTGTCCACCAGGGTAGATTGTTCTAGTTCCACGTGCCATGCTTCTTCCTGATGTCTCAGTTATTTCCCTTTAACTCAACTTTCCAAGTTTTGGTTCACTACTGCTGTAGCCTGGTATTGAACTCACAACTTTTTGGGTCTAGTCACTGGGTCTAACTGATGCCTTTATCTACTGGGCCATGTGTTTTTGAGGATATATGGCCCAGTGAACAGATGGCCAATCACCTGAAGAAGGCTGGAGTGTACAATGGCCGAAATGTTGTAAAGATGAGGATAACAGTCCGAATAATGTAAATAATGTAAGTAACCTCCCCATATGTTAACAAATATGATAATCTGAAAAAAGAAAAGGTTGGTAAAAAATTAACAATTTTCGTTAAATCTCTTAATTTTTTTTTTTCAGCTACCTGAGTTTAGTGTGCACAGTAATAACCATTGGGGTAATCTTTGGCTGTCGATTCAGCTTCTTTGTATTGGCCTTGTTGGATCTGGTTCCTGTAAAGAAATATTCACAGGCACTTGGCTATTGCCTAAGTCTTTGGGGCATTGGGGTCATGATAACAGGACCCATAGTAGGTAAGTAGAAAAAAAACAAAAAACAAAAATGGATCTTCATGTATTTTTTAATTAATTCTCAGGTGAAATCTTTTTGTAATTCTATGAATCATTCAATCAAGTAGTATTCTCATCTTTGTTACTTGAATCACCAAAGTTTGGCTGAAATACTTTTCGGCCTTCCTTGACTGCAACTTTTATTTTTTATACTATTATTCACTCAATACAAGGCTTAAGGGCCGCTCAAAGTAGAGGGTTGCTGAAGTTGTTGCAAGAAGACCAACTAAGAAGTGCATCTTATGAGGATATGTAGGATAGATAATGGTTGACCCTAGACTTGCTTAAGATCATAGTGATCAGGGAAGCACCCTCTTAGGAGTCTGTTCCACAAAGTAACAGTAAGAAACTGTTTGAGTGGAACATACTTTTTACTAATGGAATACAAAGAGAATAAGGAAGTGTCAACCCTCGGTACGTGGCATGGAGACTCCTAGCTGTGAAGGCCTGAACTGGTGGAATTAAGACCTTGAATGTTATCCCAACCAGTGTGTGTATGTGTGTGTGTAATAATGGCTACATTTTTTTTTCTCAGTATACCTGTCTGTCTGTGCGTTCAGCTAGTCTTAATTGCAAACACCTTGATGGAGAATGGATATCAGTGGATAGTGATAAAAAAAGCCAAAAGCTTACCTGACTTATAGCCACATCATGTTGAAACACTGGTTTTTGTACACTGAAGTTAAGCAACATTGAGCCTAGTCAGTACCTAGATGGGTATCACATGGGCATATACCAGGTGTTGCAAACTTGGAGGTGTGGATATTGTAATGGATACTGGCTCAGAAATGTTAATCAGAGAGCTGATATGCAATTCCCAATGGGTTTGATATATTCACATACATGCAAATACCTTTGGGAAAGGTATGAATTTACCTCTTCTCTCCCCAGCTATGGGTTAATTAGGAAGACTTTTACCACTAGACTATTATTATCTCAAAAAAAATTCTTACAATTTAAAAAAATATTCTGGCTTTAAATAACCTGCAAAGCCATTATTAAACCATTATTATACAAAAAAAATCTTACACTCTAAAAAAATATTTTCTTGCTTTAAATAACCTGCAAAGGGTACCATTTGGCTATTAATATTAATGTAATGGAATAACCTGTCACCCCCATGAGTGACTACACTATAGGTAGTAATTACCTTTAAGTACCTGTAAGTCAACTGACTACAGAGATTAGCTGGGATCTGTTCCAGGCTCAGAAACCCCACATTAAATTCGATCTTGTGCTACATGTGACTGCATGGGACAGTTGCTAGATACTCTAGTTGGGATCTGTACCAGCTCTGCTTCGAACTCTCTGCCTTTGGGCAGAAAGAAACCCAGACGAGGCTATGCCTAAGGGCAGTCTTGTCCAGTGAGGTAATTAGACCTGAATCCATTTATGTGGGTTTTATGGGGAATTTTTGGCTGAGTCTATGAGCTTAGATGTCCCACGTTAAACTTCACCTTGTGTCACATCTACCCTTGTGGGTGGGGTAGTAAATATTGACTAGCTGGGATCTGTTGAATATGAATCAGACTTACACGACAACTACCAACCTTTCAATAGTAGCACTCACTACTGGATTGACTTGCCACAACCTTGTGCATAACTGTTACCTTTATTCTTATTATACTGGTTTTTATAATAAACCTTTACTTATTCTATCCACCTGGTTTTTCAAGTATATATTCCTATTAGCACGGAATATAACATTTATATAAAAAAAATCTTACAATCTAAAAAATATTTTCTTGCTTTAATTAACCTGCAAAGGGTTAATATATAAGCTATAGAAAATGAATCAACTGAAGCCAAAAACTTTACATGTGTAAACTTGCTTCAAAGGCATTTAGTATTCAATATTATTATTGAATTCTATTTCATCTTTTCTTCATGATATTAATTTTTATCAAATACTCTTCAGCCATTAACAGAAGTAGATTAAAGTCAAGTACCTTCTAATGAAATTTGGATATAGCAATATAACTACTGATTTAAGTTTGAATTTATGACATGAGTCATCATTATTTATATTATTTACATTTGGACTAACATTCTCATCTGTGTTGTTATTACAATGTTTCAGTCGTTGTGACCTTTGGCCTTTTCATTTGTTGATCTGGGTAAGCTTTAGGAAATTTTGAATTGAAACCTTTATTTTATGCAGTTTTTGGGAGATAGAGCACCTTTTCTGGCACGGTGAACAGTTTGTACAATGCCAGTATGCTTAAACTTGTGACTTGTGACAGTACAACAATTGATGGCTTCTGAACAGTTCTCTCTACCCAATTTTGCTCAATGCTTGTGTCAGTCTCTTGTATGGTTTTCCAATCATGCTTCATGTTGGGTTTGTCTTCTCAGGCTGATAGCATCTATGGAGGTAGGTTGTACTCATTCTGCTGTCCATGTCTACGGATATCTCATCTTGTTCTTATTTAGTACTATTGCTAATTCTGTTCCACTGAGTCTAAGTCTGTATTACCCGACCCAGGGATTGAACTCACAATCACTGTCACTAAATTTATGAAACAACAGTTAAATCCAATAGACTAATGTCCCATTTGACAATTCCTTGAAGGTTACTTGGATACACAATCACCTGAAGAAATCTGGAATGCACAATGGCTGAAATATAACAACGACAAAGATGAGGATAATAGTCTGAATGCAATTAATAATAACTGTTGATTTGTGTTTTGTTTATTCACAAGTATTCATTACTGGATGGTGAGGTTATGTCGAAAGAAGTGCATCGCAGATCAAGTTGAGCTGGTCTGCAGCATACTTGTTTGGATGACAAAACGTGGGTAAATTAATGTCGGTTATCCTTTTAAAATGTATGTTCAACAATTATATGAAGATACTGCATGTAAACCAGAAGATCTTCTTGGCACAATGAATGCTTGAGAAAAAGTCAGGTGAGAAAGCAGCAGGAGAATCTGTGCAGCCAGCATGACCTGAAAGAGTGTGAGCAAATGAGAGAGATAGACAGATATATATATATATATATAGAGAGAGAGAGAGAGATAAAGTTTGCATCTTATCAGAACTTGTCTTTTCTTCCTATTTCTCATTATTTTAAAATCTGAGGAATATTCAATCTAGAAAATTGTGGTAAAAACTAACAATAAGATGAAGAAGAGACTAGCAAATAATTAATAGTGAAAATACCTTATCGTAGAAATTTTATAACTTACATGTGATTTTAGGGATTGCAGTCATCTTGTAAACATTCTGAATTTATTCCTTTGCTTTAATGGTTGCTAAGTATTTCAGCTTCAAATGTTACACTTGAAAATAGCAATAAGATTGCAAAGATGCAATGTGGCCCTTGCCCAAGCTCTCTACCGACTGAGCAATGATCACCCCCACCTTCCATTCTGATCCTTGATTTTGTCAGTTTTCACTGAAAGCTGGGGAAGAGTACACTGCATGCTCATAAAGTAAAACAATGAAAGCAACACTATGTCAAGAAATAAGAATGCAAACCCTGTTTTCCATATTACATCTGTTTTATTCAGGGGTTCACCTGCTTATCTTTAGGTCGGTGCCACATAGGACAGCTTCTGTTAAGTCAGCCCTTCCCCCTACCAACTCTTCATCTATCTGCTCCTCCTAATATGGTGGCTGGAAAATACAAAGCAGAGGCTTCAAAACCACAAAACGGACACATCTGTCTTCGGCCAAAAGCAGGCCAGTACTCTCTCTGATCTTAAGCATGACTGTTAATATAGACCAGCACTTGGATATTACCTATTTCTGGGTTTGTTGCCACTTGATCCCCAAAAATCCCTAATCCACATCTTGACTACCCATTACCCTTTGGTAAGTGGATGTTGCTTAGAAGACCCAACCTTAAAAAGACCCATCTGCTGGTCCATCAAACAGAAACACTTGAGATCAAGATAAAACCACCTTTACCCCTTCTACGTGGGTGTCCATAATACCAAACCAAACAGTACTTCGATCTCTGTTCGTTTGTTCTATTTTCTATACAACCAGCCCACAATACCATGAAAAACTATATTAATGTTGATACTCACTTTGGGTGATCAGATAGACAGGTTGTTGAGCCTTTATGATGTATGTTTCAATTGTGATTGGTTGAAGGTCACATGCATGTAACAGATAGGCTAAATGTGCCGCTCTTTTGGCTACTTCTTTTTCCCCGCCAGGGGGCGCCTCAATCAACAATCCTATCAAGAAGAATGAATGTACATAAAGACGAAAAAATTAGTACAAAATAAACTTTACACAGGGATCCTTTATTGTGGTTTTATTTTTTAAATTTCCAATGGCATTTAATTTTAGTAATGATATCTTAAATTCACTCTTTTTTTTATTCCACATATTTAAAGTTAGGTCTTCTAAGTGGATGTTGTTTAGAAAACTGAACTTCAAAAGGAACCATCTGCTGGTCAATCAAACAGAAACATGTGAGATCCAGATAGAACTACCTCTTCCCTTTCTATGTAGGTGTTCATAGTATCACAAGATGAAGAAAAGTAAATGGGATTTCCATCTGTGGGTACAAAAACATAGCAAAGAACAAAGTAACCTATCATATTTTCTTGTGCCTAATACGAGAAATTTTGAACGAAATTTAAGGGCAAAAAAGTGAGGTTGTATTATACACAAGTCCACATTTTCAGAAATTTTTATTCAGCTTAAAAACCCTCTCATTTGAAACAGCAATATTACAAATACACTGAGCACAATAGATGATAAAACACAAAGTAGGCAGGGGTTGACAACAATTGTTTACAAAATGTATTTGATATATCGGCCATATTTGTTTCTCTCCATTTTTAATGAAAGATAATATTTTTTAATTTTCAAAGTTTATTAATATATAGCAATATAAAGGCATATCCATAAAAAATTATGATAGATTAATTAACACCTTAAAATGTATTACCAGGTTTGTCTAGTTAGCACCTTTTCCTGAAAATTTGGAAATAAGTTTTGAAACTGAAATTAGGAGAAGAAACACACAATGACTGGTTTATTTCTGTTTTTTAATATTGTGAAAAATTAAATATTTCAATGAAATATATGTATGACATTGAGATTTTAACCCTAGAACACTAACCATGGGTATATAGTACCCAGGACAAATTTTCCTATTTTTAATTACAATTTTCAGTACCTGATTTTCTTACTTAAATAATGTTTTTCAGTTCCTATTAATGTTAACTCAAAGTAAAAAGTTTGAAGTGCCTGCATGTAAAATATTTCAAATAAAGATTTATATTTAATATTTTTTTTTGATATTTTCAAAATTGGGTATAGTATACCCATGGTTAGTAGTGGTGTAACTTTAATTGATGGTTACTGTTCTAGGATTAATGGTTAGTATGGTACAAAATTACATAGTGATGACTACTATTTAGGTCATATTATACTCAAGGTTGTAATTTATTCCCCATTTTTAGTTTCAGAAACACAGGATTGTATTATACTAAAGTTGTATTATAATACAAGAAAATAAGGTAACTCATTGACCAAAATGTTCATTTGTTTTTTTTTGGCTGAAAATGGTTAAAGAAAATCTGGACCTTATTTTGAGCTCTCTTTCATAGAGAATTTTGTCAATCTATGCAAACTTCTATTGTGGGCATTTATAAGTTCTTGGCTTTGAGAGGCTGGCAGTCAGAATTTAATAGAAACTTTGGTGATGCTGTGTACAGTTTAGGTGGTGACTCTTTTGTGAGCTGTGACTGTTGGCATTACAAATCTAGTCACTTGAATATATATATATATATATATATATATATATATTTTGTTTGCTATAAAATATAAATATTGGAATTGTTTATTTTTTAAACTTTTATTGAAAGCCCTTTTTTTTATTCAAACTGTTCATGTATGTCTCTTGAGTGGACTTAAATAAAAAGCACAATGTTTTTGTTGTTTAAAATTTTATGCAACCCTATTTTATTTTTTGTCTTTTCCAGGGGAAATCAGCTCTGTAAAGGGTAGTTACGACTTTAGTTACATAACCGGTGGAATGGTTGGGGTGCTGTCTTTGCTTCCACTTGCGATTTATCTGATACGGAATAAGGAAGACTTTAGCTTGCGGACATAGAGCACAGACATCATTTGAAGTAAACGGTTAGGAATGCAATGAAAAAATGAAAAAAATGAAAAGAAAAAACTCAAGCAGAAAATGAAAAAGTGAAATCCTTGTATTGAAGAAAAAAAAACATCTGAATAATATTCCTTAAATTATTTTTGTAAATATTTGTCAGTTATGAAGCCAAGTTGAGTTTTTTTTTTTTTTTACATCACATTTTATTGTTATTTTAATGTGTCAACCATTTTTCCCTTGTTGAGTTGGAGATTTGGCTCAGCATCAAAACATTTTTATTTTCAAGATATGTAGAAAGATAATTGGATGATATTTACCTTATTTTATGCCATCAATATCTACATAATGATTTGATTAAGATATTTTTTCAGAAGTTTTTATTATTATTTCATATATTTTTCATGTTTTTTTCATGTTTTCTTCTTCATCTTTGTTATTTTTATTTTCATATCATCTGACATATTCTCCAACCATCTTCAGTTGTATGTTGCTTCCAGTGCTTTCAGGAGCTGTCTAGTCCATTTTTATCATCTCCTTAACTGGAATACTCAACAAAGATTCCAGGTTTGCAAAAAAAAAAAATAATAATAACAAAGCCAAAAATGAAAAGTACCAATTATAAAGTACTAATGTCATAACTCTGCAAGAGTTTTTGCTAATATGATATGACAACCTGCAGTTAATAATAGGGATGTCTTTTATAGTAAAATTCTATTATGAACCTTAACCAGTGAGAAAAATATATTTAAATACTGCATATACAACATCCCATACAGTTGTAGTAGAAAATACAAAGCCACTCTTTAAACATTATTTAATTTTTTATTGTAATTGTACATATATACCAATCCCAAGAAAATATATCTTAGCTCTAATATTAAGTATAAATATTGAAGGACTAACAAATTCATTAATATGTAACAGAAAAATCGTTCAATTGTAGGATGGGAAGAGTTAGAGAGAGGGAGAGAACAGAAAGAAAAATATCAGTAATTTCCAAAGACCACTGGATGTAATATACACCTGAGGATGGCCAAGGATATATTGGTTGAAACAACAAAGCTAAAGATAGTAGTTTATATGAAGCCTAATTTAGATTTTCACCTTCTCTGATTTATAGAAATATTTTTCATGCTTGTTATTAACATTTACTAGTAAGATTTTATAACTATTTTTCTCCACAAATTTAAATATACTGTCAAATATTTTAAGATGATCTGAAATATGAGGCCTGGTTTCAAAAACTGGAGAAAATGAACATTCTCTTAAATTGAAGTTGAAACTGATATTGATATCACATATGTATATAAAACTTTCTGTATATTCTTTTTCTTATGTATATAAAAGTGCTCTATTTTAAATACTCTTAAAAGAGCTTTTTAATAGACATATGAATAACATTTTTGATTTAGTTACCTATAAACAGTTCTGTTTCATGCTTAGTGATTTTTCAAAATGGGTGTCTGTTTATTTAGAATACTTCTGAGTCCTATTGTTCTTTTCATGTTTTTCAAAAGGAATGCTTTAATAATTTAATGAATAAAAATATTTCAATCTGTTGGGGCACTAATGCATTCTATTTGAAAAATGTGGAAAGTAGATCTTGAGATTGTTCAAAATAAACAGGCACCCATTTTGAAAAATCGCTATGCATGAATAAACTGAATAAAAAATGTTATATTTATGTGTGTGTGTGTGTGTGTGTGTGTATATATATATATATATATATATATATATATATAAAATTGTTTTTTCTTTTGCATGAAAGAATTCTTTGTTTCTTTAGAAGAGACAATGACACAGAGATGGGCAATGGGGCAATCTCTGTGTAGTGGACTCTTCTGGTGATATAGTAAAAATGCTACATGTTTATATTGCATGAAAGGAAATCTTGTGATTGATTCTGTAGGTTAGCTTTCATATTAAGCTACATTTAAATATATGTAGGTACCTCCAAAGATTTGCTAATAATGAGCATACCATGATGAAAAAATGCCCCAAACTTAATAGAAAACAAAGTTTTATCATCAAAATCTTTGTTATTATTAAGAGAAAAAAAACAAAAAAGTTTTTGATTATTAAATTATATTTTTTATTCCTTTTTAGAACCTTCAAAACTTTGGTTAAAATTTTTTTCTTGTGACAATTGGTGATCATAAATTAGTATAGGAAATTTTAACATCTTTTTGTGGTGAAAAACACGTTGCTTTGGAAATTCAAGCAACAATACAATAATTGCTGGATTTTAATGAAACTTTCAGGACTTATTTCCAAATGATTGAAATTAATTTAAAAATGTTTCTTTTTTACAATATTTTGGTAAAACTTTTTTTTACACCTGTTACCTATGACTTATTTAATTTTATGAAATTTTGAGAAATTATTTTCTGTATGACTTAATGTCTCAGTATCTGTCTATATTTCTGAGATGAGGTATTATGTACATTATTTACATTATTCGGACTATTGTCCTCATCTTTGTCACCATATTTATTACTGTGTGTGTACACTCTGGTCTTCTTTAGGTAGTTGGAATGTCGAACTGAACCCTTTATTTCACTCACTGAGCTAGTTTCTTCAGCAACCATTTTTTAACAGTGCTCATATTGCAATTTTTGCTGTTATCATTTCATGCTTTTACCATAGCCCATGTTTCAATTTTTGTTGTTGTTATCGCTTTTCTCTGGCACTCCTTATTACTGGTTCCCATATTGTATTCATTTCTATGCTTAGTCGGCTCAGGAGATTTTTGTGGCCTAGCATATGTGCTGATTCCTTAAGTTTACGAATTTTCCAGTGGTGTTCTTTGTCTATGATCTCAACCTGATCCCACAGAGGGTGGTGATCTCCCTTCTCTCTCCATATATGGTCAACCACACCTGATTTTTCCACTTCCCCTTGTGTTACAGCTTTCTGGTGTCCTTGAAGCCTTACCTTAAGGGGTCAGCCTGTCTCCCTTTATATTTCTTTCCACAGCAATATGAGCACTGGTAAAAAATGGTTGCTGAAGACATTAGGTTTACAATACCCAGAAATTCATACACAGATCCTCTCAAGGACACATAGCACAGTGGATAAAGGTGTTAGTTAGATCCAGTGACAGGACCCAAAGAGTGTGAGTTCAATACCTGGTTAAGGCAGTGGAGAACTTTCAGAGGGGAATTAACAAAAATGGTTGCTGAAGACATTAGGTTTACAATACCCAGATCATCATTAAACATGGGACGTGGAACTAGAACAGTCTACCCCAGTGAGTGAAATAAAGGGATCAGTTCGACATTCCAACTACCTGTAATAAATAAGGTGACAATAGTCCGAATAATGTAAATAATGGGCTTAATGTTTATATTAGTTATAAGTGGAAGCCTTGAAGAATTTAAATCATCAATTTTTTTTTGTAAAACAGGAACTACAGTTACAAGAAATTGGCTCTGAATTGTAAAATAAAAGATGCAATAAAACTAAAACATTATTTAATTAGAAAATATTGCCTTTAAGAATAATTTTTGATGAATAATGAATTTTTACAAGAATTGTTTTCATTTTTTTAAAATTTTCCTTAGAATAATTTATAAGGTTTTAAATCTTTAAAAATTCTCTATTAATTTGGAATTGTTAGTTAATATTTTTATTAAGTAAAAACTATATTTACTAATCATAAATGGAAAAGCTTACTACAAATGAGTGCCCTTCCCCAGTATTCTAAAAAGAATTTTGAATTTCTTTGTGTGTGTATAAACATGCTGGTTTTTTTTAAATATAGGCATCTATATATGAAATAAGAAAGTAAAAGCAGTAACTTTAGTAAATTTAAAGTCAATGTACCTAAAATTCATTAAAACAATATTTTCCTTAATTTTTACAATTACAAGATAGTTAAAAAAATAAGTAGTTGCTCAAGTTATATTCAAGTAATTTTTACAGATATGTCTCCCATAGAAAAAACGTTAACTTTCCCAAACATCAGGCTGTCGATAGAGCTGTCAACAACTCATCAAAACAGCTACCTCTGTGTTAAAAAATGCTTTTCTGCTATATTTTAAACTAAAAGTAATATTTATTTCAAATCAGATTTATTAAACTTTAAACCATCTAATTTTCCTGAAATAAAATTTAGAAAAGTATATTTTATTTTTGAAAAATTGTTTGATAAAGCAAATTACATTGTGCTGAGAGAATTATAAATATAGATAAAATCAGCCATTTTTAGCAATTAAACAAAAATAAATTCATTCCAATTAACTGAAAATCAGCTTCAAATACAGGAAAATATTTGGCTTATTGTAAATATTAAATTAATCTATTAGCTTGAAATTAAAAATAAAATAAAACCTTTAAGAAAGGCTTTTCATTTTTTAAAAATTAATTTTAAACTTTAGGTATCACTTTTTGAAGTTATCTGAATATATGTATATATTAAAAATTAGCTTCATTTATTAAAATTATTTTCAATGATATGAGGAATATGAACAAGTGTCACTTTTACGTTTAGTTTTAATGTTCATGAAAATTGAAGATAATAAGGAAAATGCAGAACAAAATAAAGATTTTAATATTTTATCATTACAAAATGACTTAAAATTTCTTAAATATTGCCATTATTTTTTGATGGCTTGGGTAAACTAGTAATTCATAAAAGGAAACAGTAAAGTTTCTGAATAGATTTTGAAAAATTTCTACCTTGTGGAAAAAATCTCCTTCTTTGTAACATAAGTGTTCTGACTGCAATTGTTGGGAGTGTATCTTCAGGCAGATTTTATATATTGCAAAAGTATCCATGAGGGATTTTATGACAATTGAATCTAATAACTGGGACTAAAATGAACATATTACAACAACATAAAAGAATAACAAGATATTTATATTGCCATTAAAGTGATAATATTGAAAAGCAAACAAATTAACAAATAAACAAACAGCTTAACCATTCCTCTCTCATCTGTAGGAGAAATGTGCACAGCAACTAAAATCAACAAAAGACTGGATATTATTTAATAAATATCATAGGCTAATTATACTTGATCCTTAAAGCTATGCCATCTGCTTGCAGAGGGGTGGCTGGAAGGACTTAATATAAATTGACTAGGTAAAAATCAGAGTGAGTACTAATAATGTGCATTTTGGTTATCAATGTGTCCAATTCTATAATCAAAACGTTCTTGGCATTGAGGAAGGCTCACTCTGATTTTCACTTTTTTTTTATAGTCAATTTATATTAAGTCCGTCCAGCTATCTGTTTGTATGCAGAATGAATGGCTTTTAAGCTTAAGTATAATTAGCCTGGATGAGTGGTTAGAATGTTCGCATTCTGACAATAAGACCCAGGTTTGAATCTCACCATAGTCAATCTGTTGTTATCGGACTAGAGGGGTTGATCCCAGTGTGTGGCACCTTTGGAAAGTGCCTGAAAAACATACCACAGGTTGACCCAAGCCTTGTGAGTGAAATTGGGTAGATGGAACCCTTGGGTGCTGTTGATAGCTCTGCTAGCATAAAGTCACAAATCATCGTGGCTGAGGGCTTGAGCATGCTGGCCTTGTTCAAATTGTTGATCACACTAGATAATATGCTGTCTCCCAGAAACTGTAACTAAGGTCTTCTCAGCATAGTTGCAGTATAAACCACAGGTTGGCTCTGTGGGTGTTGAATAAACACAAATGCACCAGAGCAAGCATCTGCAATAGGGATTGGCTAGCCACCCTAGTAGACAGGTATCCTCGAATATGAGTGGCCAGCTATACATACATACATAAATACATACATACATATATTTTAAGACATTTTTTATGTTTATACATTCTTTTTTATAGATACAAATATTTAATAAACAGTATTAACAACATTTACCAGCCTGAATGTCTGAGGAATTATCATATAAAATATGCATCCTCTGATAGGAATTGAACCTGTATCCTATATGAAACCATCATATAGCCTAACGTGCTTTTACTGGTTTCGCCACAGAGGTGCGTTTCGGTTAGCAAAGTCAATTTTACTGTTTTTAAACTACAATTCTCCATGATTTTCTCTTGTATATTCATATCTGCTCGATGTGTATCCAAATGTAAACAAATGACATCACACATTATGAAATGGACAAAGTCTGACAATTATTTTAAGACATTTTTTGTTTATACATTCTTTTTTATAGATATAAACATAAAAATGTCTTAAAATAATTGTTGGACTTTGTCCATTTCATAATACATACATATAATTAACCTTTGATCTTTATATATTTATTATATAACATCTAGTCACTGATGTTGCTGATTTTAGTTACTGTGCATATTTCTTGATATTGATTGAGGTCTGATGAGAGAGAGAGGAATGATAAACCAGTCGTTTTTCTTTTTTTATAAATTTATTTCCTTTTTGGTATTACTGTTTCATGGTAATGTAAATATTTTATTATTCTTTTCTGTTGTTGTAATATATCCATTTTAATCTGTTATTAACTTCTGTACCCCTTTTAAAATATTTACAAATAAATTTGTTAAAGATTTTCTAAAGTATTTTCATAGATTCCATGAATTTCTGGGACTAGCTTCTTCATTTTTTTGTCATTTTTTAACAACATTCCAACCAGTATTCTCTTTGGCCTTCCTCATGTATACCATTCAGTGATTTCTACCAGTTGCGTCTTTCTTTTCATTTACTCAGTAAGAGAAACCTCAAGTAATCTTTTTATTGAGATTTGAAAAGAAACAAAGAAATTAACTAACTTCTAAAATTTAACAAATGCAACATATATCTGAGGAAGGCTGAAGAAGGTATCAGCTGAAATGTGGTGAAAATAACAAAGATGAAGACATTATTATTCAAATTTCTTAGATAAAGCATTGTTAATGAATATTACTTTTTGGTTAGTATTTATTTCATTTTAATTTCAGTTGTTTTTTTTTATCACAACTCCCAGATCATTGTTGCACAGTCATTAAAATTAAAGAATAAGAGATTTGAATTTGCATTTTCTATCCTCTGTAA